>VWZT01000870.1:82827-259225 GCA_013397055.1 Pachycephala philippinensis
GGGGTTACATTACCCATTCCAGAGGGCTGTTCTGCCTCCCTTTGATAGATACCTGTCTTTTAAACCAAGACAGGTTCCCTTTCCCATCACCCTCCACAAAGCAGCAGGCACTACCCCTCCACATCCAGAAGCAGAAGCAAGTGCTTACACATCTGCGTTCTTTCCAGAAATCTCTCTTTCATTGTGAACCTTATTGCAGGTACTACACATTGGCTGAATCTATGGCAGCCCAGAAAGGAGGGGGAAAAAAGAAGTTGCCTACATAGTCCATGGACACACAAGAGTGTGTGTCAAAATTTAAGTCCACATTTTGGGACACAGGTATGGAGGAAAAAAACCCATTAGACATTGGGGAAGCAGAAAAGGATCCAAAGAAGCAGGATGTTAAGGTCCATTCACACAATCAGCATCAAATGAAGGATAGGGAAAGGGGTATGGTCTTCCATTACAGCCCTCAGGCTCTCAGGAGAAAACTTTTGAGCATCAAGTTCTGATGCCATACAAGAGCCAGATAAGGTCTTGGGAGACTGCTTAAGTATAAGTACTGAAAAGCATTATTATTTTATAAGTAAATTTTATTTTTTTTAAAGAACACTGCATAGTAGTTTTGCATGTCCTTCCAAATTTTGTGTATTTTCTGTGCAGAATTGATTGAAAAAAGGAAATACTGGTTTTGGATATTTTTGCAAAGAAATTTTCTTCAGGTGTTTCTGATAGAAAATTAGGTGACTTCATTTGTTACCCCAGCTCTAATGTATACTTGCTGCTAGAATTGACTACACAATGCAGTGTGGGACTTGGCCATGAGCACCTTTAAATCATTCTGGTGATTTTAGCCACTCTGCAATACTTCATAAGTAATACCAATAAAAAGAAAAAAGGATTTCTCACATAGCAAAATGTGTTCGCATACTCAGACAAAGAACAGGTGAGGGAGTCTGGGCTGCATTCCTGCAGAACAAGAACAGCTTCTTTGTGCTCTTTTGGCTGTAGGCATTACAGAACTTGCACAGTTCTATGTGCCATGTAGCCTTTCTCACTGCAGAATTAAAGGGAAAGAAAGTACATAATATTGAGATGTGAGTCCACAAGGTCCTTTGTTAAATTTTCTTCCACTAGCACTGATAAATTAACCAATTAAAAATAATGCTTTTTCCTCTGAAGGAATTTTGTAGCAAAGCAATGGGGAATAGCATGGAGTAACGTGCATTGGATTCCAAGTCAAAATTGTAGCAACAAGTATACATTAGAGATGGGGAAAAATTCAAGTTGGCTAATTTTCTACCAGAAACACCCAAAAGATGCTTCTGTGTCCTTTTTTCAGTCAACTCTGCCCAAAACTTGTACAAAAATTGGAAGGACGTGAAAAACTACTATAAATTTGGGTTTAAAAAAAAATTTAAGATTCATCTATAAGTTAGTCATGCTTTTCTGTACTTACATTTAAGCACCCTTCCCAGACCAGTTGTATTAATCTTAGTGGCATAAACAGACTTATAGACAGAAAAGTGGTTGTGTTGTCTTGTCATAGTGTTAAGCTTTTGGATAAGGCTGGATATTTCTAGTACAGAGAGTTTTAGTAGTGCAGTGTTTAGGGGACCACAGGCAAGTGGTTCATAAGTCACACAAATTGTCGTAAACATCTGTAGATAAACCTTTCCTGCTTTATACCTCCTTCTGCCACATGTTCCTGCCCCTGTGCCTGCTCTGGCTCTCACTTAGCTACCTCATGGGCACTAAAGCCATGAAAGTATACCTGCCAAGACTGAAAACTGGGGTTTTTTCAAGTAAATATAAGCCTCAAGTAAATTTTCAAGTAAATATAAATGTAAACGTTTCCAAAATAAAAGGAAGTGTATCATAACAGGCTGTTTTAAATATCCCTTTTAAAGTTTTTATTAAAGGAAAGCACAGAAAATATAAATTCTGATGCTTCTTTCTTTACAGGTACATTAGAAACGAGCAGGAAAACCTTCTGAAGGGGTTGACTTTTTCACTGCCAGTGCACTTACTGCAATACAAAGCTGGATAAATTAGTGAGGACAATAGGTTTCTCTGATCTTGATAAGCTGATAACAGGAGACATCTGAGCTCTCATGTTTCAGGGGTCCCTAGCTGAATTACTGTTGTTTTTTCCAGAGCACCCAGGGCCCTGCAAGTTAGGCTTCATGTGACAGCTCAAGCACATATTCTTAACAAAGGATAGGCAAGTGTTTTACATAGAAACACACACACACACACACAAAAAGACACAGAGTCTTGAAAACATGGGAACAAAAGGGGTTTTTAAAAAATGGCAAATTAATTACTGTGCAATTCCAAGTTTAAAAGCAATTGCCTAATACAGTCCAATAGATATAAATCATGGCACAGCCCTAGAAGTTAAACCATTCATGTGTGACCATACAGTAATTTCAGCTGTGAACGACAGCCAAAATGTTCAGGTTGAGGACATTTAGAGTTTTTGAAAAGTAAATAAAGTAGCTCAGGTTCTCACTAAGAAGAATGTGAAACACAAACGTCCTTACCGGAGAAGACTGTCACACTCAGGTATCCCAATATTGTCATCAAGCAAAGAAATCTTCATATGGAGAAAGGTAGAAAAGTAATAAACTTGGACAGACATAGCAACAAAGTGTTCAGAAATACCCAGGGAGTTGGACTAAAGCATTATTGATGCCATACCACTTAGATGCATATAAACAAATATTAGAGTTTGATGTAGCAGTACTTTTAGGTAATACTTTACAAATGCCATTTTTCACTGCTGTGTTTTATATGTCACTGGAAACTGCTAATGCTCATGTATATTAAACTGTTATCTGTTGCAAAATGTTAAAATGTTAGGTTAAAAAATATACTTGTTTCTGTATATGTGCCCTTCAGGCCAATTCTGTCTTCTAGCAAGAGTATCTCAAAGCAGCAAGAATAAGCATTCAAGATAATGGTTTTCTTTATGGATCTTCTCTTAGCAGTGCAGCAGATGAAGTAACAAGGAATCTGCCCAGCAGGTGAATTTCTATTAAAGGCTTTCTGTGTCTTGGCAGTGGCTCTCAGCATTGACATTCTTTCACAAAACACTTTGTATCAAGGAATCAGCATTTTTCTAGTGACAAGTCATTTAATAAAATTCCTGACGTGGTTCAAGAACAATGCCTAAACAACAGTGATGCAGTTAGAATGGTTTAAAGGTGTGCCAGAATGTAAGTTTATTGCCATCTGTAAAAAAATCTGCAGCACACACAAAGGATGGTGGCTCACTGGAGAAAAGAAGAGGTTATTGTCTTTGCAGCCTCACAATTTCGTTCTCCTCCTCAACCTCTCATGAGGCGGAATGCTTCCTGCACGTTCCAGAATCACTCTTCTGAAAAGGGAGCCTCATACTTTCTGAGCTAAACAGCTTCAGCCCTGGCTGACATCAGTGCCTACTTTTAGCCTGTCATTAGTCAACACACTATCAGACCTGTAAAAGCACAAGCACATCAAACCACGGTTTCACACCAGTGGACACATCCAATACGCTCATGTGAAGAATGCATTTGTTTCACATCTTCCCCAACCTGCTCTTATATTCCTCACTGCTTAGCAAATAAAGCCTCCTGCAACACAAAGTACACTCCAAACTGATGCTCAACATATTACCTCTGTGGTGAAAAGACTTCTCAGACTGTCAAATAAATTCTTCTTAGGACACCATCCTAAATTTCCATTAAGCTATAGGAAATAAAATATTTTATAAGGTATTTCCAAACACATAGTCATTTGTCCTCTGAGTACCCCAAGAATGTTTACAAACTGCTGCACAGGCTGGATAGTAAAGCATATCTGGTTAAAAGGTCAGTTTAAGGGTTTAGGGCAATAACAGTCCAGTTTATAGAAGTAAGGAAGCAGAGGCCATAGAAAAGTAAGGGCTGAAAAGCAAGCATAATAAAAACTACAATTTCACTCACTTGTTCTACAGGAATGAACAACATCATCCTCTCCTACTTTCCCCTGCTGCCTAGAAGGCCCTTGTTACAGATGCAGTTTATAAGGTCAGTCACTGGAAGGTAGAAAATTTTCCTTTCTATGGGCAAGTATGCAAACCACTCAGGTAAGTTTGGACAAAAAGTAAACTGTCCTGAATACTTCAGGAAAATTAAAAAAAAAAAAGTGTTGGAAAGAGAGGATCTTCAGTTCATAAAGGGAAGATGGATTTTTTTTATTAAGAGAATAACAGAAATCTGAGACTTTCTGTTCCAGCTCTGTCACAGGCCCTTTGGTGACCCTGACCTGTGGTCTGAATGCATTTCTCTTGAAGTAAACACAAGTTTTATCACTGTCTTTACAAGAATCAGCATGATTTAAGAAATTTCAGCAGTGCTTGTTGACCTCATATCCATCATGGAACAGCACGATGCAGACACACACCACTGAGGCTGTGCTCGTGGCATTGAGCTGGTGCAGCCTGGCCCCTTCCCATGCAGAGATCCCAGCTGGGGATGAAAATAGCGTTGCCCAGTGCCATGCTGTGCCCGTGCTAGCAATCTCTCCCTCTCAGCCTATCTACACAAGAGACATCTTGACATTACAACAAAGAGACTAAATGAAAGACAGACACTTGACAACTGGACCTGGCAGCTAGCCATTTCACAGGAGTCAGTGCAATAAACAATGTTGCAAACTCACGCATAATCTAAATCATCATTGCAGAAGTTTATCTCATTTTTCTTTCCTTCTGTAGGAACTCCCAGCCTTTTGTTACTGTGAGTGTGAGAACACCAAAATCACCAATATTTCACCTAACAGACTGAATTTAGATTACTAATCACTTGACCTGATTGATATTAGAGCTGAACAGCTTTCCCACCTCACCGCTGCCTGATTTAGCTTTATTTTAGAAGGGATATCTTCCAAACAAAAAAAAAATACTCTAAGTTCAAGGAAAACATTTTTAATTTAGGTCTAGTACAGCCTAGAACACAGGTTTGAGCCCTGTCTCCATCATTTTCACAATTCACCTTCCCATTGGAGCTCACCAAGTAGAAAGGGAAAAGCAGGGTCCCATAGGATAGGCAGCAGTGGCCACATGCACCAGACCCAGGTCAACGAGGCCACCAAAGCCTGGATCAGCAAAACCCTGCAGAGCACCCTGCAGAAGCAGAGTGTCATCTACGGGGGCAAATCCATGATCCAGGACCGCAGCTCGGGCACGGCCTCGAGCGTGGCCTTCACCCCTCTGCAGGGGCTGGAGATTGCGAACCTGCAGGCGGCCGAGAAGGAAGTGGCCGAGGCCAGCCAGAAATATTTCTCCAGCATGGCCGAATTCCTCAAGGTCAGGGGGGACAAAAGTGAGGTCTCCACCCCCCAAGCTCCCTGGGACCCCCAATTCCCCCCCTGTAACCCCCAAATTCCCAGGGATTTTCCCCCAATGTCACATTCTTGAACTTTTTATAAATACTGGAATTTGTGGTTGGAGCATCTTGGGGGAGTTTTGGCCAGATGGGGGAGGGCTGGAGGGCCCTGGAAAGATTTTGAAAGGCCCTGGATGGATTTTGGGGAGTCCTGAATAGAGTTTGGGAGTCCTAGGGGAAAAAAAAAAAAGGGGCAGCTACATAAATAGGTAAATAAATAGGCTTCAAAATGACCCCGGAATCTGCAGAAAATTTGTGCCAGAAGACATACTATGCATTATAGGGACCTCTGGCTACAAGTAAGATGTGCAGAAAATCTGAAAAATATATCACACAATACATTAAATGCAGCTGAATATTCATTAGACAATATCAGTGGGTATTTATCTACTTAATTTATTCTGTTCCAATGACACTCCTGCCTTCAACAGCATTTACACGATTGTATGATAATAAAGACCTGGGTCATGAAAGCTTTACTGGAAACTAAAACACTGAATAAAAATATATCGTGTTTATGAATGTTTTCCAGGACATCATACTTGCTCCTGCTCCAGCAATAATGCTATTTTCTGTTTTGCAGGCCAAATGCTAGGAAGCCTTTTCCCCAGCTTGTTTTTAATACTTTTGGTATGAGAGTTGTAGAGTTCGTGACCCTCTTGGCTGGTAGGAAGGGACTGTCCTGTCATCAGTCTTTCACTTCCAGCTCTGCCAGAGTGATGTGTGTGAGAGCCTGCTCCACGCCCCTCCTGCCTGGGAACCAGAGCATGGGGACCCGGACAGCTCTCCCACTTGGCAGAGAACTCCCAGTGTTCCTCCTGCCCCTTTCCTTCCCTCTCAAGAGGGCCTGAGACATTGTCTTCTCACACTTCAGCTGGGAGGGAGGAAAGGGTAGAGCTTCAGCAGCAGATAAAGACACAGGGGACTTAAAACATGGGAACTGCTGGTTCCAAGGTCTCTCTGACTAATGGGGCTGGCTTGCCCTTTCACGGGAAGGCAAAATGTCCCATTAGACCAAGGCTGTGATGTTGTAGTGAAAAAAAATAATGAGAGGCCCTCGTTGGTGTCTCCTCAGTCCGCCCGAGACGGGGCTGAGGCGGGCAGGCTTGCCCTAGGTTCCAACGGCTCCACAACTTCCTCTGTGCCGGATAGCGATCACTCACTACAACACGTGCTCCTGGTCTCTTCGCAGAGGACCAGGGCAGGTGCCCCCAGTGCAGCGTCGCCGCCCACCGGGACGCAGAGGAAACAGAGATGAAGAGACACAGGAGGTGGTTCTCGCACAGACGGTTTATTTGGAGCAAGGGGTCGTCTGAGGAGGAGAACCCGTCCAGGGTCCTCGCCCAGGGGTTTTATGTGAGGGTGGGGAAAGTATCTCGTCCAACCAGCAAACAGTACAAGGGAGGAGCATCAGACAACTCAACCAATAGAATAATACAATAGGCGGGGAAACCACTTCAAAGCCAATGATCTACCGAGCACAACCGAAGGCACTGGAAAAAGAGGTGGGGCTAACAACAGGGGAGCGGCTAACTGTCTTAGGGGAGAAGTGACTGACATCTCCAGGAGGCGTGGTCAAGGGCCGGTGGGCGTGGCTTCACAGGCTCGACTCCTCCTCGCCACGTCCCTCAGGGGCGTGGTCAGGGGTGGAGCTGGACCCTTGTCCAGGATCGAGGCCTAAGTCCAGGAAATTGCCATCCACACTGTGACATTGACATGGCAGAAGGCAGGGCGTTCTCCTTGCATACACCCTCATGGTGAAAACCCTCCCCTTCATCCCCTCTGCAAACAAGTGACACTTGAATCCTGTGAATTACTCAGTTGCTCTCCATGAAAGACATGCCCTTGATGAGTGACAGAAAATATGACAAGAAATGGCTTTCTGAGTCTGGAATTCTTCCCGACCTCCCCCGTCCAGCAGCAAGTGCCACAGACAGGGAGCCATTTGTAGCTGTCACAATGTGTCCTGCCATTATTGCAACATTAAACTTGAATTATGGAGCTGCAAAAAGGTGCTGGGTTTTTGAAAGCATGAAGATAATCTTACACTGCCATACATTTACATGCTTCCTGCGACTCCAGGTAAACACTGAAATGTAATTTGTTTGTTTGTTTCACAACTTCAGTCCTGAAGTGCTTTGTGCCAAATAGCAAAGCTACTAGGAAATCTTTTCTGAGAAATTTTCAAAAGCTTTCTAAAAGAACACAGCACTTCCCAATTGTAGAGGGTATGTCTAAAAAACAGCGAGAGTCTCTGCAAAATGAGGACTTGAAATAAATCTATACTCTTTCAAGAAGCTTAATAGAAAAAAAAATTCTTTTTCTGTCCGAGGAAAAACAGCTTTTAAAGAGGACTTTGATGGTTTGGTTTGGTTTGGTTTGGTTTGGTTTGGTTTGGTTTGGTTTGGTTTGGTTTGGTTTGGTTTGGTTTGGTTGGGTTGGGTTGGGTTGGGTTGGGTTGGGTTTTTTTCCCTAGTTTTTACATTATTTTGTTAAGGAATCGGGAAATAATACTTTCAACAAAAAATAATTTTAAGTTATGGATTTGATACTGTGATTTGGGACATCTTGTATTTCATGAACATATTTTTCTTTCATCAGATACAGACATTTGTCATTATAAAACACTTACCATTTAATTAAAAAATAATTTCAAGGAAAAATTTGGTTCTGACTCTTTCTAAGCTTAAATTCTCCTCTGGAATTTTGACTGCCATTTGAAAAGAGATACCATACTTCTACTTATGTACAGTCAGAAGAATTTTTAATAAGAAATACTTTCTAAGAATTCAGTAAAAAGACATTTCCAGATAGAAAATCTATCACAACTTACATTAAAGTATTATAGCCTGACTTTACAATTTATCTATCAGATTTTTTCAAGAGAAACTCACAGCCAAATAATGTATGCTTCAGAGAATGGAAGTCATCTGGTTAGGCAATGGATTAGTGATAGCAAATAATTGATCTGGCTAAGCAATGGGTTATGGATAATGGTATTCACAATATTCGAAAATAATCCACAACTAAAACACTGATGTTTTAATGATAGGTAGTTAGCACACAGATCAAAGCTAATCAAATTTATTTTTACAAATTAATTATCTGAAAACTTTAGCAGTAAATTATCTGTAGATATGCTGTGATATTTTTGTAGTGTTTAATGACTACATTTTAGCCAGGGGTTTATTCACAAACTGGTGAACATGCACTCATTATTTATCACTGCCCCTGTGAATGACACAGGACAATTTCTGTTCCAGAACTGGGTGACCAGCATTCTGTAAAAAAAGAAGAATCCCATTTTCCTACGGTGATATGATTTGCAAAATCTCAGACTGTGTTCAGTGAACATTACAGCACCAAAATAGAAAAGGCTTTCAAAAGATTATCCTGAGAGGACGTTTTCGTACAGATATTTCTGTAACAAGTTACTTAGTTTTCCTGATGCTCCTGCATTCATATATACTCATAAATAAAATCTCACACCCCAAAGTTGTGCAGGCACACAAAGATGCCGAACGGCAGTAAGCTTTATTGACAAGAATATTTACAAACATTTTCTGGCTACAGTTACCCCCAGCTGAGCCTTACGCACCTCCTGAGCTGCCACACACACACCAAGGAAGTGCATCAAAACCATTTTAGAGGCAATCACAGCAGGAAGGAGTAGTGAGGAGTGAGTGTGTGTGTATTATATACACACAGAAAAAAACCCCAAAAAACAAAAACCTCTGCAAAACCACTTCAAGATGACTTTCATACTCTCTTGAAAGAACATTCTCTCTCCAGACTACGAGTTCAACATTTTGATGTTCTAAGGTGGTGGAAACTTAGGCCTGCAGGGAAATTCCTGGCACAAGCTTCCCATGGCAGGGAATTGTTTTTCTGACAAGAAGCAAGAAGTGATGAAGGATGTTCTTAGGCCATGAATTAGTTTTGGTTCCTTCACCACTATCAGAGACTTAAAATAAAATGCTCCCAAGGTCTAAGAAAAAGGAAGAGGCAAAGATTTCCTGTAATAAAACTAGATACAGGAATTACATATGTGTTTAACTCTTGTTTATCATATGATTTAATACACCTAAACTAGCATCTACTTGTGCAAACCCATGGAATCATAGAATCATTAAGGCTAGAAAAGATCTTTAAGGTCATTGAGTCCACCATTAACCAGGCCCTGTCAAGTCCACCTCTAAGCAATGTGTCTAAGCACTGCCATAGTACTAACATGTAAAAAATGCAGTCTCTCTACACAGCTGAAGAAAACTGCTATTCTGTCTCGAGATCTTTGCAGAATTGCAGCTCCATTTCAAAAATCATTGTCTCCAAACTCTTTTCTCCAAACTATTCAAACTGTATCTGAATCTATGTGAAAAGATGGCAAGAAATTAACTAGGATTCCAGCAATACATAGGTGACTTCAAGGAATATCTCCTTTAAATCAGTTACTAACATGATCTCCCAGCACTCATGACTGCACAAAGCCAGCAGCTGTTTGGGCCATGGAGAAGACAGGAGAGAATGGAAGTCCTCAAGGAATGTCTTTCCTTTATGACTCTAGGATCACTGGATCACCACAGGGTAATGGAAAAATTCAGGCTGGAAGGGACTGCAGGGGGTCTAGCGCAGGTCAAAGCTGGATACACTGATCTCCACAGACCATAAACCAGTTCACAGCTGGGACTATTTTGAGACCCTTATGCACTACTGTCCCTAAGAAGTTGCCTGGTAGCTTGTACCCCATCCTATTGGACTCTGACCCTATCAGTCTGAACAGGGTGACCTGTGACTTTGTGGACAGCTGAACAGGTCAGATACATCAGAGGATTTTAGTGAGTGCCAAAGGCAATACTCTACTTCCTTCAAAACTCACCACAGGCCTATCGCCCTGAATTACCTTTCTTTAATGCAGAAGACAGACAGTAGCTACCCCAAGCCTTCCTTCTTCTCCATGCCTAGGGTTTTGTATAAAGGCAATTTTGTACTGCAGTGCTGAGACGATTTATAAGTGAAAGGAGGTAGCACAAGTAGGTGCCAGTAGTTCTGCACCTAGATTAGAAGAATTATTGTCTTCTGAGACAAAACCAAGACACTGCCCCTCACAGAATTCTTAATGCAAGTAACCATATCCAGTCATGTATACTCAAGCAAAAAACAGGACAAAGAAAGTGAAAGCAAAATGAAACCACAAAACTGTACACTGATCATCCTGTGTCACTTGCTGACAGAAGAATAAATAAGAAACTGGAAAATGTCATTAATTCAGCTTGCAATATTGAAGAGGAGTTCATATAAACAAAGAACATGGGAACACGCATAACACCACACCATCATTTTTACATTTTATTTGAAGAACAAAATCGTACCTGACAATTCACACTTGGCCTGCTGTCACTCTTTTCCTGCACCCTCAATGTCTTCTGAATTACAGACTGTATTTCTCAACAGAAAATTGTATTTCTCTTTCTCTCTTTGAAATCCTGTCACTGCTTTAAAACTGAGAACTAGTGGAAAATATCAGCATGCTCACTTAGAAAAGGCTGATGGTCTTCCATCTGAGGAGAGGGTACCAAATTAGTCATTCATGGATTTCAAACAACATAAGCAATTATGCTTTTGTTTTCTAGTTAAGTATAGTTTCTGCTGCTTCCTCTAGTCCCTGTAAGAAACTGATGTTTTTCTCTAGTGAACCAAGTATTGTCTGGCTGTCTCTGACATTTTTGTCCTTTTTGGAGAGACTTTCCCACCTGATAAAAACTTCACATAAAATTGAAGGGGGAGTTTATAGATAGCATCTGCAGTATGTAGGTACAAAAAACACAACGTAGAAATAGGGAGCAGGAAGACAGAAACACAAGGATAAAAGGGGTGGGGTTTTTTTCTGTTTTCTGTAAATATATAGCCACTCTTTCAGGGCACCCCAACAACTGATAGAGGACCCCATAGACCTCATCTACAAAGGATCTCTGTCTTACATTTCTTATGTAGGGGGAGAATGATCTGTCAGGTTATGCATACCCTCAAATTCTGGACAGAGTTGATCAGGGTCACATAACAGAAAAATAACATTAACTTGCAGCACTAGCTTATGATTTAGGACAAGGGGAATGATATTTTTCTGCATTGCAAACTTGACTGTATGATCTTCAGTAAATTGCCTCACCTTCCTGTGCTTCCATTTCTCATCTGTAAAGTCGGGACAATAGCATTTTCCAAGTATACTGTGAGGAAAAATACATTAAAGACTGGGAGATTGCCCTGGTAGTACAGTGGTAGGAACATAAAGGAGCCAAAATAGAGTTTTGCTATTGAAGGTTGTCATTAAAATACTGAGTAGTGCTCCTTATTAGAGCTGGCTGGAACACTTCCCATCAAATACATACCGATTTCATCATTCAGCTTTCATCAGAGCCAAAAGCTTTTTAAAAAATCTCAGTTTTGACAATGTTTTTGAAGGAACGGTTTCTTTGATGCGGGCTGGACACCTCAGTTATTTCCAGAGACAGGGGTCATGCTTTTCAAAGCATCTAAGAGGTTTATCTTTGACCCTATGAAGAAGAAAAGGTTGAAACCTAAAAGGCTACTATGCTACACAATCACCATTGTCCAGCCGGTCCTGCCACTCCTGACTCAGAACACACCGGGGAGAGGAACTCCTGTGCGAAGCAAAGGAAGTGCCTCTTCCAAAAAGGCCATGGAAATGAAACTGTTGGGCAGGGTTTTCACAACTGCCAGCTAATCCATTCAGAGTCAGCCAAAGTGCTTGGTCTGACCTACCAACTTTGGCATAAGTATGAGCTGCAGCCTGATTATTCAAACCATGATTATTTAAACCTGCATTTGCAGGCCCATGCAGTTGCCTTCCCTCTGCATTTTTCTTTTTTTTTTTTCCCCAATCCCACATCAAGGATATACAATTCCATTTGCACAACATTGGGGCAGTTTGACCCAGGGGAAGTTCTGCAACATTTTTTTTTCTGTTCCTGTATGCACACTTTGAAGAAGTGTCCCTCATGCCCAGCAGTTCAACAGTTCAAGCAATGCCATTGCCTCTACAAATTTTTTCCTTTTTTTTTAAGGAACTAGCAGTAATTTAAGTGTAACCTGATTTAAAGCATATATATACTGGTACCAGCTGCTTTAGGGAGCATATGGATGGATGTGATGGTTTCATTGTCTAGCTTAATGCATAACAGGCATTACTGTAGAATTAGAAAAAAAATTAAAAGAAATTTTTAAAAATCCCCAGAAAAACATCTCATGACCTTCTTACCCCCTTCAGGTTTCTGTCTAGCTGCCTCCTGCTTGGACTGAGACAGGAGAAAACCCCTCTGTGCAGAAGCGGGGGAAGGAGCGCGAGTGCGGGACCGAAGGGTTCAGGCTCCACCTAGTGGGAGCAGCCTCCCTTCCCGTGCAAAAACCGCTCCCGAGTGGGCGGACTGTGCTCCCACACGCGGCTGAGGGCTGGCAATCGCCCCAGAAAGGACAGCTGGGAGGACAGATCCCTGTTTAGAAGCTGTGTTCCTCCCGGGCACACCCGATGGTACATCCCCTGCACTCAGCATCCCGGAGATGCTCAGCATCCTGTGCTGTTCCTGCATCCCACCTGAGGAGCCACTCCCTCACCGTATTGGGCCAGTGGGCTGGAGGTAAAGGGCACAGTTTGATCCAAACTGTTTACTGGGATCTGCACATCCCCCAAATGACCAAAAATGACTCTACTTCCAAAGCATTTCAGGGCAGAGTGATGCTTCATAAGCAAACGTGGACTTTCCCTCCAATGTTTAATCTCTGTCTCCTTTCTCCCCGAGGCAGCAACTCAAAGAAAATGACCCTCAAAGGGTATGATTTTCTGCTTCACACAAAGCTTGTTATCCTGGGGCTGCTTTTTCTGTTTCCTCTCTTCTATTCTCTTTCTCCCCTCCCCTCTCCAGAACAAAAAAGATCATACATCTCATCAGGATCTGTCTTCACGGGAGATTCTTTTTTTTCCTTCTTTTGACAACTTTCTTTTCATAAGGAAAAAAGTATATTTCTTTTTTTTCAATATAATTGTATTCTGCTTTGAGTACTTTGATATAGTAACGACTGTCATGAAGTAGATATGCTGCTTGCTGTTTTATGAAAAAGACATTTAATCTGAAGTACTAATCATTTAGTCTCATGACTTTTTCCATCTGTTACAAGCTTCCTATTTTTGGTGCGAGGGGGTTAATTCTGGACATTTATTTTGTGGGCAAAGTTACAGATTAATTATCTCTAGTGGAAAAAATCTGTGCCTAGAATGTTAAAAATAGCCCTTCCTGAATTCATTTTTCTTTTTAAGGAATTTTAAAGTCCTTCGTTTTTGCCTCTGTAGAAAGTAATTTTTTGTAATTATGTTCTAAGGATAGAAGAGAGTCAAAGATTCGGGGAGATCTAACGTCTTTTATTAGACTGAAATAGATAGAAAGAAGAGCCAAGGCTTCACACACACGCACTTAAAACCTGAAGGATGCCCTGCAGACCCCAGAGCAAGTGTTTTTTTGCAGTGAAAATAATATGGATATTCTTTAACTCCTATTGTATCCCTTCAAACAACTGACAGCATTGCAAGGAGTGCCATCACAGATTTTGCGTCTTTCCAGCTAACAGTAAACAGGAATAAGAAATCAAAATCTAAACACTGCAGACCTATTTTCCATAGACCATTAAGTCAGACTTCATTTTAAACATTTAAGTTATTCAGTGAAATTTAAATAAAGCAGGTTTCATACCCACATCCTGACAAAATTAAAGATCATGTCTGATGTTGCAGAGGTCTAACAGTTCAGCTGAGTATGTCAATGGCTTCTCTGCTATCTCCCTGCACTGGTTGCATCACTTATCTGTGCAAATGCATTTGGGCCCCACTGTGGCTCTTGCAACCAGAAACAAATTCCCTCAGCTTTCAGCTGAATAAAGGTTTATGTACAAATCCAGCAGAAGGGATCTATAAAGGCAGGCAGCTCTAGGAGATGTTTGGGCTTGGATATGAGGCCGTGCTATAGATGCTTGGACACAAACAGCTTTTTGCCTGCATGGATCCAGCACAGGGGAGATGATCTGAGCCTGCAGAAGAGGGGCACAGGACCAGGCAACCCAATTGCTGGCTTGCAGGCACGTCTGAACCCTCAGCAGTGACACTGTATGCTGCTAACAGTCTCACAAAGCACTCCAACAGGTTTGCTATTTTCTCTCCTTGTCTTTGCAAGATTTGAGTTACGTTTTCTGTGTTGTTTTGTTAGTGGCATTTGGTTATGTTCGTACTACTGTGTTTGCTGCTGCTTGACTATTTGCATGCTGTGTCTGCTTTTGCTAAGTAATGGGGAGCTACTTGCTTCCATGAAACCTGCTGCCTTAAGAAGCCTGTCTTTCGTCACCTCCCTGCTTAAACAAAAAAAGCTTGAGCTGCTAGTCTAAGGATTTTGAGACCTTTCAGGCTTCATTTTCTCTCTACTCTGCTATTGTATCCCACCATATTTATCTTCTGCCAAAGAAGAACAGGATCAGGGCCCATTGTAAGCCAGGAGAAAATAACATTTCCAATGTAAGTTGCACCTCTGCCGGGTAAAGGGGACTAGAAATGTGAATTTTGCATGGGAGAGAAAGCAAGCAGTATAAGGTGGAATTGTACCCATCAAATGTAAGCTCTGCTTAGGGAGCTAGTGGGTCTTGTGAGGGACAGCTTGCCTAGGAACTGGAAAATCAACCTTTCATATGCTAGCTCACAGAATTTGAAGAAAGCAGTGAGAAAGAGAAGCTGCCCACAAGATAAGGGATTTCTCTTTCCTGAACGGGGATAATGAGTTTATTTCATGGGTTCATCACAAGTTGCTTCTGTCACTCCTTCTTCCTCAGGGAAAGGACTCCTCTCATTCTTCCTCATCTCCAATGTGAGGACCCTCCCAAAGGAAATAGTCCTCCATAAAGTACCCCTGTAACCCCCCCCACTACCAAAACTTTGCACAAGTGAACACAAGACAAGTAAATAGAATACTGTTCTCTTTCAGATATTGTATTTATTTATGCTTTGAAAATATTTCAGAATTTCTGTGCTAATTTTACTTATTCTTTTAAAGGCGATTTCTCATTAAAAGAATAGGTGGAAAAAATGTCATCAGCTATTTCAAATACATAAAGTTCCACACCTGCATAAATGTCTGGAAGACCTAAGGAACAGCCCGTGGGTGGTTTTGTTCTGTGTGCTGGTTTGAATCTCCTAATAAAATAAATTTTCAATAAATATAAAGGTAGATGCAGAACATTATTACTGAACCTGTGCATACAGATGTTACAGCTGAGGTATATTAAATGGGCTACACCTCCTGATGAATGGCTTTTGCGTGTACAGGCAGGAACCAGGTGAGTTAATGAAAAACTGCAATAATTAGGTGACCTTTTTCATGGTGCATGACATATTGAAATTTTGTTTGAATAGGTGAAGTTAAAAAAAGGTATTTCTGTCAATTCCTAAAATATATATTTTCTTAATATAGGACACTCCATACGGAAAGAAGCAAAGCTGTTTCACAAAGACATAGTTCATCCAATGTTGTTGGTAGGTACTTCTGATTGTTAAGGCCATTTCCACCTACATAAAAAAATCTGAAATTTTTTAAACTATTTCTTTATAAATCAGTGAGAACCTTAAAATATTAGGGTTTTTTTTCATTATTTTTATCCATTTACCAATGGTCTTCATATGGATAAAAACCAAGTCAGTAGCATGTGGGAAGCGCAAGAGGACTGACCTCACCCAGGCTCCCTGCCTCCAGTCCCCTAAGCCTTCTTTCCTCCTTCTCCTCACACTGACCCTGCTTCTGGTTTTCTGGTGTCCCACACAACTTATCTGAAGACTTATTCCAAAGGCACCAATCTTTTAAATTATATGGTCTCATGAAATGTCCATGTGAACATATAGGTAGCTCCCCCCGGGGTTTCCAGTATCACAGGCTGCAGGCTCCTCTATGAAACATTCTGCAGCAGAATAGAAGTTTCCATTACATCATGCATGGAACGACTTTAATATTGATCTAACGTTTTATACGAGGAAATAGTGTAATACTGCCTTATAAAAATGACTTTCAAATGCTAAATGTCAGCATTTTTAAGGAACGTGAGAACAGCTGTACCTGGTCAGAGACAAGGTCAGACTAATTTAGCATTCTGTCTCCAAGAGTACCCAATTCCCTAAGTGCTTTGTAAAAAGTGTAAGAGGAGGGCAAGCATAGAGGGATGCTCACCTAGGTTACTCTCCCAGCCTCCAGTAATCTGCAACTCAGGAGCTTTTGGCATCAGGCTTAATGAAAAATACCAGGAAAGCAATAACATGTCAAAGTAAAGCGTGCAGAAGCCTAGTTGCTTTATATATTCACGTATATAAATTGAAAGCACATATAAGTCTCTCAGTCTGATCCTAAGACCCTTCAAGCAGAAATTTCTTTCAAACTTTTTTGTTAGTCTCACTAACAGATAAACCTCTTACTAGCCAGCCCAAAGAAAATACCCCTCTTCATCTTCCTCATCAGTCCTCATCACCAATAAAATGAAACATTGAGTAGCCCAGGATAAGTGGTTAAACAGCAAGGGGAAACAATATAAAATAAAGCTTTGCTGGTAATATTCTGTGAATTTAGACTTAAAGCACCTGTGTGTCAGAAGGGGCCAGTGTATCCATCAGATCTTGTGCCAAAATTGTTAAATATTACTGCTCGAGGTCAGGCACCTAGAGCTAGGTGCATAAAAGAATTGGTGCACTGTAACAGCCATTGGTACTTTGCCATCAGAAGCCTCAGCCATAAGGCTGGGCAATTCTACACAATTCATGGCAGGAGAGACAACCAGTCAGGAATCAGATTTATAGAAAAAAGAAGAAATTTAAACTTTTATGCTCTAAATTGTCATCCTTAAAACCCTCACCTAACTGCAACCTAAATCTGGATATACCTAGAATCTATTCCTAACTTCCTTTTTTTACCTTCGTGTACTCCAGGTCCCTGGAGTAGTTCTGGATTTGTGTGTTGTGTATTGCCAAGTGTGCCTGGTTTTGATACTCATGGTTGTCTGGGCACTTCTGACTAAGCACCTATAAAATACAGAAAAAAGGCACCTTCCTGTGAGAGCTCTTATAAACAGTGAGTTTGGAGGTGGTCTCACAGCACCTCTGGAAAATGTAGTTTCTTATAGATCGGGCTCCATAAGGAAAATACTCACCCAGACAGGAGCTCTGACCCAGCCACCGCCCTGAACTTGTTTCTCAGGGGACTATATCTGCAGGCAACAGCCTTTTTCTAAAACTATTGGAAATGTTTCTCTCAGAAAGCAGCTGTGCCTCTTTCCTTAGGCCTGTACCCCATGGACCCTCTCTCAGAAACAGTCACTAAAGTATTTCATTCAAATCTCAGTCAGAGACGGCCATTTCTTTTCACCCAAAAGCCTGGCAGGATGCCCTTGAGGAGAGGTGGCAGATTTCAGTTCTTTGTCCCTTCTCACACTGAATAGATTTGAATTTATGTATAACATTCCCAATGCAGTGACCCAGGTACCAAGCAAAAAGATATTTTGGAAAAAAATTTCCGTCCTTTGAAGTGTTCAACTTTGTATAAAGCACTTCAATGGCTATTGAAGCCCAGTTTGCTACCACCTCTGGCATTGGTTATTTCATGATTTCAAGGATGTCCTTTGGTAGCAGTGGCAGTCTGTGTAGGCTAAGGTCTGTTTACAACCATTTACAGCTAAAGAAGTCGGTCCTCCCTGTGTGTGTCTTTTCCATTCATTTCATATACTTTTGTTCCTTTGCTTAGCTCTGAAATAGAAAAAGCACGCTGGGAAAAGTGTGATTGAGGTTTGCCTAAGTGTTTGGATTGTTTCTTCCATTCTGTAAGCACAGCTTCAAAAGAGAAAATATTTCCACTACAAGATTTGTGTGGAACAATATCAACAGCAGCAAGAAAAGATAACTCTTGAGTACAAGCCTAGCTTATTCTTTTACTAATTTGTTCCTTGATACAAGTAAATCCCTGAAAGGGATCTTCTTTCTTCTGTTCCATGGCTTATGATTTATAAGAGATTGAGAAATGCATCTCCTTTTAGTGTTGGAAGATCTTTTGAAATCCATAGATAGGTATTACTATGGTAGCGTGACATATTACTAATATGCCACAGTTCAGGCTGAAGTGTATGAACATATTTTTAATGTTAAATGTGGAACTGGAGGAAAATTAGACAATAAGCTTGAACTGAGATGGCAATATTAGTATTAAGTACTATTATAAAATAAAACTATTTGCATATAAATATAAACAAAAGTACTAACTGTATTGTCATGAAGCAAAAGTATTTATTGCTAGCAGCAAAAATATAAATAGTTCTTGAGGGTGTAAAATAATTATCTGTTACATTTGAAAACACAATTTCCCCAAAGAGGGAATTTTACAAATGTCAACCTCAAAGCCAAACTATGTTTGTATTATTATTCTAATGTGCGTTTCTGTTCTGTTTTGTTTTGTTTGTTTCTTTTCCTTTTTTTCTTTTTTAATAATTCCTTACCTTCTTCCCATTTGTGCTTTGTCATCACAGCCTCTTCTTGTCCCTCCATTACTCCTTGTAAGAGTGCCTGGTCTCTTACAATCCAGATTGCAGCAAGGAACCTTTTGCCCATCTAGCATTAAGCACATAGTTAACAGTAGTATTTGATACATATTTTGTCTTACTCTTGGGTAACACATACCTAAGGGTATATATTCTTGCTGTGCTTCTTTCAAGATATTAGTTTTTAAATACAGCTTGAAGTGGTGATACCAGCACTGGTACTAACTTCCCTAAGAGGTACCACAGACAGTCTGTCAATTTTGAAGTCAACCACAAAGGCAGGATGTGCCATTCAGCATCCTAGGTTTTCATGAAAGGATGCAGCAAAAAACCTCCTCTGACTTCTGCGTGCACACACACACCCACAGAGATGCATGAACTCACGAGTTTTATCAGCATTATCTGGATTCATTCCCTTAAGAGGCCTCATAACTTACACATATTGCAGTGCCACGCAGGACAATACATCATAAATCTGTTTATGGATCCTATCGTTTTGTTTAGAGCACTTACATGGAAGACACAGACTCTAGATCAATTCTTTCTTTCACTTAAATTAATCTCTCCCTAATTTAAGAATCCTTAAATTGACGTTGTTTTCCTCTGGTTAATAATTAAGGGAAAAATAGTGTAATTACTTGGTCCCGAGACCTGGTATTAACTAGTCACATTTGTTATGAAAACAAAGGGAACAAGTTTACCACATTAGACAAGAGACTCACACAAAGGTGGGGTTGATATTCATGTAGTAAATTGCAGATCCATGTGATAAATTACATTTATCATGCACCTTTGACTGACTCACCTGTGTTCTGCCTACTAATCTATCTCTGTCAAGATTCATTCCAGCACTCTTAACCTCTGAGCGGTGTTCAAGTGTCTGCTATTTTTTAATGTTCTGTCACAAAAAAAAAAAAAAAAGTTTTTTTGTTCACCAAAAAATGCTCAAATTCCTCTCCAAATTACATTGCGATAAGGAGAAAGATTGCAATACTCAGTCCCAAAGCAAAGAGATGTTTGAGGTTCTCCTTAGTCCCAAGAACGCAGAAGAACCATGTTCCTTTCAGAGGAAAATAACTGGTAAAAAGCTTTTTGCATCTTAACTAGCAAATGTTTCTAGCTTAGATATGCTGGCTATACTAGACATCAAGAGTGGAGCACACTGATTTATAGACAAGTTGCTTAAGATCGTTTAGAGGTTCAGAACTGTATCAGTAATCGTTCTGAGGCCTATGTAGTTGCCTCATAATAGCAAGTTAATTTAGCTTTAATATAGAAGGAAGTGCAATAACAGTATCAATTAAAATAATCATAAAACCTCCTGAACCATTTCTGAAATAATTTTTATGTTAAATTTTTAACATAGCTTAACTGCATATGTGTTATAAAGTTTTTATTGGCACTCGTTTGGGATGATCTGTGTGATAAACCCTGGGATACACCACAACTCATACATACTGTACCTGAGTCCAGACTCACACCACTTGGCTAAAAATACCTTGCTTTTATTTAGAGATTGGGGAACTGCAAATACTTTCACCAGCTAAGAATCTACCTCCAAAATATTTAAACACCTCCACTTTTTTTACTTTTCTTTCTTTTATTTTATTTTCTAAAAATATTTTCATGTGTATATGATTGAGAAAGAGATATAAGGGACACTTATTAATGAAAGTATTCAGACTTTGTACTATCTATCTAAGTGCACACTTCCAAAAAGGACTTTGATGAATGGACTGACAACTGGTTTTATTCTTATATGTTTTATCAAAATCACTGTCTAGCAGAGTTTGCATTATTTATTAAATTAGTTTGGTGATGAATCTCTAATTTCACAGTCATTTACAGTTGTGCACATATTTGCTTATTTATTCACAGACATGGACAGACACACACACTTCTTCCCAGCACCCAAATACAAGCATCCAGTGTAGAAAATTTTAAACTAAATGACTTAATTTTGGCACTGTTACAACCAGCTATACACAGAGTTTTCCAATTGGGAAAATTTCAATTATAAGTCAGTGACACTTGAGCTGCCTGTATTACAGCATGTATTTTTTTGAGAGCAAAATTACCTAGTACTGTAGATTAGGGTTCAAATTGCAATAAAAAATAATTAATCTTAAATTAATCAAAAATCAAATTAAAATTATCCAACGAACAGTTTTAGCAAGAGCAATCATGTGAAAAAATTATTCCCAAGAAATATTTTGCTTCACAGAATTCTCAGTTCACTAAGAGTGTTCAGATATTTGTGTTGGCTGGTTAAGTGTATCAAGTAATATTATGTTTCTTTTGGACTGCATGATATTTTTTTTTTTAGTTAATCAGCAGACTACATAAAGGAACTCAAAAATGCAGAATCCAGAACAAAATCCAACACCAGCTTCAAAAATATATTTGATTATTAGACAGTAAATTTGCTTATCTGGAATTTTTCACACTAGTCTTTCTCATTTGATGAATATTTGCAGAAAGCAAACTCAAGCATTATATCAACATGCTTGAAGTAATTTTTTTTTAAAATCTGAATGAAGATATGTAATGTTTGCCTAGAGCTAAAAGAAATAAGGTTATGAACACATCATAAATATTATGCAAAGCTTTGAATTCTGTTGCTGAGACACATTATCAAAGGTCGTGCTATCAAGCAAGACATAAAACACAACTGTAGGATCATCTCTTATCTAAAAGTTCAGAACACAGTTGGAAATTATAAATTTTGAAGTGATTCCCACATAAGCATAACCATGTTTTGGAGATTATTTGAGTGTCATCAAATACAATGCTGAAGCAAAATTATTTTTCTGCATTTTTTCTACATTTATAAAGTTTTCCTTCTTCTAATAAAATTAATGTTACAAAACATGTAATATGATCTTCCATGTATACTTCTAAAGATGGATATGCTATGTATTTATACACAGGAATGGGATGTTTGTCTTCAAAACATTCTTAGTTAACAAGGATTCTGTCCCATACATATACTGCACATATACAAACCAATACACTTGTGCCCTCAGGAAAGAGGAAAACATTTATTTATTTTCTTTTTAAGGAGCTTCCAATTTTGGATTTTTTTTTAAATGGACTATTCTAGTATTTTCTTTTGAAATAATGAAAACAGGAAAATATTGCGGAAAACAACAATCATTATTTCAAGGCTTTTTTTAAGGCTCAACCAATGCATAACAATTGAGAGCAAAGGGAAAAACTGATATTCTCTCTCAAATATTATCTGAATACATGGTTATAATTGTGTTTAACTGCGGAACATCAGATTCTCCCACGTATGTTGGAAGCACCATCAAAATGTATTGTGGTTAAAATTCTCAAGATCAGAGTGGGCAGAACCACATCCTTCAGGGTGTTTTTTGTCAGGAAAGACATATAAAACGTTGGGAACTTTTTCTAAGCAAGGCACTTTCTCCTTTTGTGAGTGGCAGACCTGTGAGAAGGGAAACTGCAAGATTGTCCTTTAACTGAAGCAAAGGTTCAATTTAGCTGTTTTCTTATTGCCAAGAGAGAAACCTAAGTATATCAGCTTTCATGTTTTGTAGGAAATGAAAAAGTATAGAACTGGATTACTTTCTTTTTTTTTTTTCAGGTCTGGGGTCAACCACGAACAGCTTTTGGGTCAATCTCCCTGCATTACACTCTGTACATCCAGAGTTTTCCCTCCATCTATGTAAGGCTGGCTGCCGGTGGTACTAATCCGCACTGCCTTCTTAAAGGTCGACAAGGTGATGTATCAAATTGGCAGGCTTTTGTAGTGCTGGCAAACCACAGACATAAGATAGGCACAAAACCTCGGTCCCAACTGGCGTGTGCAGTGTTAACACCAGGAGTAATTTGTTTTCAGCATTTTTTGCATTGATAAGAGTCAAGAGAGAAAAAGAGGTATGTTTAGTTGAGTGGAAGATAACAAACATGCAGTGCCACATTCCCTCTGTGTGCTCTTTGTTATCAGCAGGACTAGCGGCATTATGTACTGTACAATGAAAGATAACCATAGAGTGAGAGATAGCTGGCTTTGTAGCTCTATTGATTAAACAGGACAGCAGGCTAATCAGAAAAAATGTTACAGGGATGGGAGTCGAGCCACTTGGAAAGTGTGAAAGATGATGGCTACACTTGAAATGTTAATTTTTTAATAAGATTGTACGGCAGAAAACTCTTTCTTGAATTATTTGTTTTTATTTTAAAAAACCCCAAACCTTTGCACAGAGAGGTATCACTCCACTGCCAATTTGCAAAGATAATAACACCACATGTATCTGAGACAGCCACAAGACAAGATACAATATAGGTTTGAAGCCTTCCTAAATAAAATTCACTGGTCTAGAGTTTTGCGACATATCCGACATATCAGTATTTACATGGGGATAACCTGTCAAACAAATGGGTATACCAACTACCTAAAGACTTTAGGGGAGGTTTTTGCATATAGGAATACTTAAAGACTTCAGAAACCAGTCATATCAAAAAAGAAAAAAACAAAAACACCACAAACAACCAAAAAAAAAAAAACCCCAAAAAAAAAAAAAAAAAAAAAAAAAAAAAAAAAAAGAATCCCAAAACCTTAAAACCCCATTAAGGCCTCTGTGACTATTTTGTGACTTTTTATTTTTTTATTGCTTTGCTCAGCTCTAAGAATTTAAACTAATATTTTTCACAGCATATATTTGTGTCAAGATGAATTTGCTTGTAGGTAACATATTTGTATAATTTGTCTGCCAAGCTCTTGCTCAGTCTGGGGCTAGGAAGGGACAGATCCAGACTGGAATACGATGGATGTGCTAGGTGTATGGCCGCAGAAATTCAGGCCAGCTCTGCAGGAGCAGCATAGAATTATGAGGATTCAGAGGTAATGTAAAGTCATTATTTTCCCTCTTGACTTTTGGCTTTGAGGTCTGTGCCGCATCTCCTAGAGGCACAATACAGAGTCTCACCTGACGTGCTCTGCATTGGAGAGCAGGATTCCACCGGAAAAGCCTCTTTCCATGCTACTAATATCTCTGTTCTAATTTTATCAGATTGCTCATGTTCCTTTGGGGCTTCATTCACAATCCCCTCTGGTGGGGTGTAATCTACTGTATCTGCGATCCATCTCTCCCTGCTAGGAGCTTCCTCTGCTACCTGTTGTCTTGCAGCATAGCAATTTACCATTGACAATGTTACTGCTGGTAGGTGGATATGATGACTGGTACAGCAATTTCGGCTCTTTCTTGCCAATATATGTTGCCAAGGATTCACAGGCACTTCTTCCAGACTTCATATTTGCCCCAGAAACATGGGGAGGGGGAAGGTCACAGAAGGCACAGCACTTGCCTTTCTGCATTGGTGAATGTGTCAGTCCCAGCTCTCTGGGATGACATATTTCAGATGCATATTGGAAGTTAAATACATTGCTTTAACCTTTCTTTATCCTTTCCCATACAGAATGATGCCATTTAGAAGCAACTGATAGAGCAATTTATAGTACACCTTTGACAAATTGAATTTAATAAACAGTAACAGCTTAGTACAGTTTTAACAAATCTGCTCATTCCTCCACAAGCTCACTCCTCCACTTCTGCCTTTGCCAGGCTCCTGGAGCCTACAGCAGCCCCTTAGCAATATTCAGCATTTAGACTGCGAATTGTCCTTTGTCTTTCAGGAACAAAAATACTCCCAGGCAGATTCTGGGTTTACCCTGAACTGGGAGGTGAGTCGTGATAAAGTAAATGTCACATAGATGATTTGCAGCTTGATCCTGCAGCCACTTAAGTCAGTGCCTAACCCTTGTTCCTATAAGAGGAGGAAGGATTGAGCCCAAAGCTTTATTATGTAGTTGAAGGTATAGTGCTATATGCCTTTTCTGTTTCTTTACATAGAAGCAACCTCAAGACCTTTGTCCAAAATTCTTCTAATTTGGTAGAGCAAGTAATATGAAGAAGTTTTTAGCTGAGGCTTGGATCTTTCAGTAAATTATTTTATTAGAGATCAATTTGATTTTAGAGATCAGCTTGATCGTCATGCATTTTAAAGTGAAAATATCAAAGCCTGTTTTTTTCTCCAATTATCCACTCCTGTCAATTCAATATTTAATTAATACATTAGCCACTTCATCTGCTTTTTCAGAACGCACTGATTCAAAAATATTTTTTAAGTTATTTATCGAAGAAGCCAATTACACAGTCTGATTCATTAAGATACTAGCAACACCTCTATTTAAATTATTTGGTGTTCGAATAGATTTTGTTCCATGAGAAGCAGCCCCATGACACGATCACAGCATGCCTTAGTCCCACTAACCAGTCAGTGCTCACTGAACCTGCTCCCCATGAACAGAGGGGGTGTGGTGAAAGAGACTTCATTTGCAATATGAACTCAAAGCTGCTAATCATTCTACCCTGAGTACACACAACAAGAAACATCTTTACTCAAGAGTCAGAGGTTTTCTTCACCATGTGCCTGCCTGTGTATTGCTTCTCTCGTTATGCATAGCACCAGAATATCCCAGAGATTTTACAGACTTCATTATGCAGTATTTTTACCAGTTGAGCAATAATACCATGTTTTGCTAGGTGCATGTGTGTTCATAGGTACTCAAAGCCCTTCCAGAGCGTAAGATTAATAAAAATAACCTTACAAAAAAGTCTTCTGTGCAGGGAGCAAATTGCTCCCTTTTCACTCCTATTATAATATCCTGAAGACTTTGCTTCAGGCATGGGCATTTTCACTCATGGATTTACATGATTTTGCACCTATCGTTGAGCCCTAAGGTCCCACTGTCAGCCAGAAAGCAAGTGACCAACCTGAAATCAATTGGCCCGTACCCAAATTTAATTAAACTTCTCTCTGCAACTCTAGAGGAAACTGATTTCCCTCATTATTGCTTATGTGGATAATATGTGAAATTAATTCTCCTTCACTAAGTTATCACTGCATTGAGCAGACAACACAGATATAATGTTATTAAAAGTAATGAAATAGGTTCATCAGCAGTTAACGTTAATGTTTTGTGTCATTGCAATCTTGTGTGCCGTTTAGGACAGAATTATTCAGCTTTGCAGCAGCAAGATGCAGAAGGTCAGCTGCTCAAGGGTTTGCAAAGGTTTTGTCATAAGGCACTATTTACACAGAGTTTTCTGTAAACGGAAAAGGGAGGCAAAATATGGATTCCTCTTCCTCTCTGTGGGAGGTGAGAGGAAAACTCCTGGAGTAGCCCTGTGTTGTCCTGGTGTTGCCTTTGCTAGTAACGAGCCACAGGTTTTCAGAGTTTTCAAGGTCTCAAGGTTTGTCAGGATTCATTTGCCTGAACCTTTCTTTAACTGCCATCACCTCTGTTTTAACAAAGCACATGTTAGCTGTAAGAGTAGTGTGTCTAATGGCCAGTGCTAACAAGTACTATCAAGTAGCTATGCTGTGGTGAATTAGGTACTTATTACCCTAATATACCAATGTTCTCTAAAGGAGAAGAAACCTGGTACAACAGCAGATGTCTTAAAAAGGGGAGACACAGGATGTGGTGTAGGGGATGGTAAGAGATGAGAAACTGGCCAACACTGGAGACCCTAAGAGAGTAAACTGCTCACCACGACACTATTAAAGAAATGCAGATATGGAGTTGAACAAAATGAGGTTTAGGTGTATCAAAGAATAAGAATTTAACATCCACAGAATATCTCATAATTTCAGATGCAATTTCCATCTGCAGACCAAGAAAAAACGAGATACAACAGCATGTTGAAAACTTATAAAATGGCCTCTAGTTAATCAAATAAATAAATAAATACATAAAGGAGAGAGGAAGTAGAAGCCATTGATGTCGAAACCATGGTTGTCCCAGAACAGGATTCAAGATGCTAGTGGGCTTGTACTCTGATATACACAGCCTACCTGCTGTAACAGGACAAGAACCGCCTGAAAGTACCTGGCAAAGTGTCTGCACAGATGTAACTCATTAGATGATTCTGGTAGGCAGTGTAAAAATAAAGGATCACAGGTAATTATCAAAGCTGAACTGTTAAATCTACATCCTTGTAACATGTTTGAGGGAGAGGCTAGAAAGTCATAGCAACCAAGGTAATGACAGCTAATTTAGTCTTAAACAGAGAGAAAGTCAAAAGCAGAAGATCATGCAGCTACATGATCAACAAAGCTATTCACAACTTATGCTGACCATCTACCCTAGAAAGCAATAAATATTTAAGACAGTAGTGCCATGGAGGAAACATATCCTCAAATGCCTGGTGCTGTGCAGAAAGCTTAGCCCAAGTTGGCACCACTACTTGTGGAAGCCAGGTCACCTGTAAAGGCTTGGACACAGTCACCAGCTGTAGTGAGTGTCCGGCATCCTCAAATCCGTGGTGCAGGCTGAGACTGGACCAGAGCAGCAGGGGCTTTTGTTAGTGTGAATGTGTCTGCAGAGTGTGTGCATGGTGAAACAGAGATCTTGGAATAGAAACCACTAGCCACCTGCTATGCCCATCCTGCTAGGTAAATAAATTTTGCATTGTGTGTCAGTAAGAGGTGTGGTTCAAGCCTTGAGGACACTTCCCATGAACATCCTCAAAGCCCCTTCACAGCAGGTGGCTCCAGTGACCCAAGGGATCCCTGCTTGGTTTCCCACACACAGTTAGACCGGGTTTCCTTGCCAGTTCAACCCCAGGTTTCCCATAGCAGAGTTTCAGATGTCTTGTTCCATAAAGCAATTTAGTCATGGTGCAGTAACATAGAAACAGCCTGAACTGGTCCCTCCAAGGAACCTCACAACAAAGGAACCCCCCAGCTTTTATTGCCTCACAATCCAAGTGCGCGCAGGTCTCACTCTTCCTCCTAGGCCCTCCACTCCTTTCTACAATAATCAGATCTGAACTAACAATGATTCTTTTACTGCTATGTTAAGATTTTGTTCTTCCTAATAATAAATTCAGAATTTACATATAAGATGTGATTTCATTTTGACCATAATAAAATTTTGAGTACAAAACACTGCTCCTATCTTCTCTTAGATTCTACACACTGACCCAACAGACACGGGAAAGGATACCACATTGATCTAAGGTAAAAAATTAAAGAACCTAGCAGCATAAGGTTGAACAGACAAAAAATGGCTCAAAGAGGTCATGTTATTCATTGTCTCTTTTTAATGCATTAGTTAATTTATTTCCTCTTAATAAGATCTCAGCTAAAGAAAGAAAAATCCCCCAGATTCCAAAGCAGATTGTTTTTATGAGATAAATTTGAAGGAGAGCATTTTAAAGAAAGTTACAATTCTGCTGTGATATGAGCAAGATTTTGTAATCTCACAGAATGGGTTTTTTTCTGATGTCCCATTTTTTTTTCCAAAGTGACATGAGAGTCCTTTCTCCTATTCATACAGTGATGTGATCAGCTGGTTAACTGTGCTGATGTTCTCAGGCCTCCATTGCCTACAAATGGCAGATAAATAAATTTATCTGCAAAGATCCTTGTGAAGTAACAGCAAGAGAACTCAACAGTCAAGGGCTGAGATCAGCACGTAAATTCGTACTCAGTTTCTCAGCCTTCATACTTTGATATTTTAACCTGAAGAGTTAAAGGTGATTATAACAGTCTAGACAAGGCTGGGAGATGTGAATCCACTTTGATCACTTTGATAAAGAGGGAAAAAAAGGCTTAATCTGCTGATCAGCTGGAGACACAAGAAGGAATTTCTCATAGGTATGATCAGATGTCTTTTGGATATCTGATTGTGAGAGCTGGAAGATACCTTTCCATTCCTTGTTCTGCAGGCCATCTTGGGCAATTCAAAACAGATGTTACCAATCACAACAAAACCAATGAAAACAGATTTCCTCCTCCTGTGAAAGGGATATCTGCTGTTTTCCTTTCTGTCTTGCCTTACTGCTGTTGTGAGCTGTTTATGGAAGTACTCCTATCATTTCTGCTTTAGGTGCCTAACTTAGGTTAACAGAAAAGGGTAAATGCTTCCAGAATATAATCCATAGCATAAGTCATAGCATTTAAAATATCATGGTGTTTCCTAGTCATTTGCAAAGCTATATCCCAGTCCTAAGATGTAAAATTCTTCTCTATATATCAGAAGCAGCCTGCAAGTATGGTTTTTAGCTCTGGAATGTGGAGCATGGTTGCTACCTACTACTTCTTAAATTACTGAATTGAGAAAATTAAGGTCAATGCTAAATTCACATCAAGGTAGATATATTCACGGCTGGACAGACAGAATGAGTTGAACAATTATTTGTGGAAGTTAATCATGGCCAAACTCCATGCAGATATTTATGTATTACCTGCCTGAATTCCCCCCGTAGTTTCAATTAAATTTTATCTTCACTTCCTCCTGTTAAAACACTACTGTGTAATATTGCTGTCCCAGAAGGAGTTGCTATTCTTTCAAGGGAAACTGTATTTCAGTAGCAAGCCCAGCAATCTTTATAGCGTCTCTGAGAAGTTCTTAGTATCCTTCTGGGTACGTGCTTCTATAAAAATGCAAAGTATAACAGTATGCAATGCTACCACTCTGCCATTCATAAAAAGGAAAAGGAAAGTAGGTCAGTATGTGAAGAACACGGGACATTGGGAATGGTCCCAAATGCAGCTTCTGCTTAATCCAAATGAGGCCACACTAAGTATCCCAACAGAGGTGCTCCTTTTTTTCTTTAAGGATGCCAGACAGCATCAACTAAGAGGTACAGGGCACCAAAACGTTGATTTTGTTTCATGTATCAAATGGAAATGTAAATAGATTTCCCAATAATCTTACTGACTCTAAGATGTTAGAATTGTTCTAGAGAAAATCTATGTTAATATGAGTATGGACGTCTCTTCTTAAGATATCTGTAGGCACTACATACATCCATATACCACGAAGCATATAAGGCTTCTGATGGATTCTTGGGTTTGTTAGCTTTGATTTTTGTTTTGTTTTTTAAGCTGGCTATAATAGTAATAATGACCTCAGTGCTGGGCATTTCCTGGGGACTAATGACCAGCTGGGATTAATGACCTGAAATGGAGCCACAGGCCATCAACTCATCCCAGCCAGCCATTAATCCTATGGAACTACCAGTGCCTCTACTGTTATTGCTTAATTTAGTCTCCCTAATTTCAGTGTAGCTTTAAAAACCTCGCTGCAGCCACTGAGCAGCTCTGTATTTTATTAGCCCTGCATTTCTACTGCTGAGCACAGGTTGTTTTCCTAGCTGCTGATCAACTCTAAACACTGAATAGACTTTATTAAAACTTGGTTATCAAGCTGCTGAGCATCTCCAGACATCTAAATATTTTATGTGTGTTTGCTTTGAGTGGCCCTGAGCAATTAATACATTGTTTCATTAGGAGGGTTTTTTACTAACCACTAAGTGACTCTAAACACCTAATATATTTCACAAGGAGTTTGTATTCCAGCCATTGAGCAGCTTTAAACACTAAATTGGCATCATACATTTAAAAAAGAAATCACTCAGTGTTATACATTTCTCACAAGTAATTTCCTGTCTCTACCCTTCTAAACATTATTCTTTTATTTTATGTTTTTTTTTTCTCAGCTGATATATTCCTATTTAGCTTGTTGGACCTCCAGTACTGTTCATTGAAAAGCTTGGAGCGTCACTGGAATTGGCTTTGCTTCATTTCCATCATCTAACACAAAGAAAAGATGACCCACAGGAGGCAACACAGACCCCGGTTTCCTTTTGGCAACAAATTAAAGGATTAGAAAATATTTGTGTTGTTCTGACCAAGGCAGTAATTCAGACTTTGGACTTAAAAATAACCCGTGGTGTATCCCTGAATATACAACCACCAGCAGCATGACAGTCAAAATGACATTGATTCAGTAGGTGCTCTTCATCATCATTATAGGTCTCCAGCCCAGTTCTGTCAGCACCAAGATTGGCCAGCGTTTGCTCTCAGGCATTTCAGCACACAGACCTCCGCACTGCTGTACGGGCTTTGTGTGCCAAGGCTTTGGTAGCAGGGGGGCTGCAGGGGTGGCTTCTGTGAGAAGCTGCCAGGAGAGTAGTCTCCATGTCCAACAGAGTCAAAGCCAGGCAGCTCCAAGACGGACATGCCAAGGCTGGGCCAATCAGCAGTGGTGGTAGTGCCTCTGGGATATTAGATTTAAGGGGAAAAGTTCTTGCACAGGAGCAAATTGCAGCCAGAGAAGAGAGTGATAATATGTGAGAGGAACAACTCTGCAGACACCAAGGTGAGTGCAGAATGAGGGAGAGGAGGTGTTCCCAGTGCTGGAGCTGAGATTCCCCTGCAGTCCCTGGTGCAGGCCATGGTGAAGCAACTGTGCCTCTGCAGCCCATGCAGATCCACAGTGAAGCAGATTTGCACCTGCAGCCCATAGAGGACCCCACGCCAGAGCGGGTGGATGGTCAAAGGAGGCCGTGACCCTGTGGGAAGCCTGCGCTGGATCAGGCTCCTGCCAGGACATGCAGACACCTGGGAAGAGGATTCCACACTGGAGCAGGTTTGCTGGCAGAACTTGTGACCCCGCAGGGAGCCCACACTGGAGCAGCCTGTTCCTGAAGGACTGCACCCCGTGGGAAAGACTCAAGCTGGAGAAGTTTGTGGAGGACTGTCTCCTGTGGGAGGGACCCCACACTGGAGCAGGGGAAGAGGGTGAGGAGACCTCCCCCTGAGGAGGAGGGAGTGGCAGAGACAAGGTGTGATGAACTGACTGTAACTCATTCCCCATCTCCCCATTCTGCTGGCGGGGAAGAGGCAGAGCAATCAGGAGTGAAGTTGAGTCTGGGAAGAAGAAGGGGTGGGGGAAGATGCTTGTAAGATTTGGTTTTATTTTTCATTGCCCTACTCTGATTTGATTGGTAATAAATTAAATTAATTTTCCACAAGTCCCGTCTGTTTTACCCATGACAGTAAATGCTGAGTGATGTCTCCCTGTCCTTATCTTGATCCACAAGCCTTTCATTGTATTTTCTCTCCCACGTCCAGCTGAGGACAGGAGTGATAGAGCAGCATTCATGGGCCTGTCTTCAGATAAAAATTGCTAAGGAAAATTTTTAAAAAATTGTTAAGGGGTAGATGAAAAAAAATGAAAAAGATGAAAAGCAGATTTCCATTTTTCTAAAATCATTTGAAAAATTTGTCCTAAGACAATATAGGCATTGATTCAGAAGACTGGAGCATTGATATAACCAAATAAACACCTCTTTTGCAAGTATTATCTCATAGGTAATGTTTTTACAGTTCAGCCTGTTTGCACACACCATCTGTCTTCTGACATAATATGGAAATATTCTCTCTAATCATGTCAGTTGGATTAACTGAATTCAAAATATAAGTTATAGCATTAGCTTAGAAATGATCCAGTTTGATGTCCGTGGTATAGTATCCAGTACAAATTTGGACATATTTTACCAAGATGGGCCAGGAGTGTTTTGATTTGTCTAAGTCTCCTCAGGCACTCCTGGTATTCAGCAGTTCTGTGTTGGTTCTGCAGCAAGAATGGCAAGGCAATTCTTACATTCAAATGACATTCAGTGAACTATACTTCAAAACTTAGCAATCAGATCTTGCCTTATAATATTTGGATTGCTAGTTATGCACCAGCCTCAACTGCAATATCTGTCTTTGTGCAGATACACTGGGGCATGAGCTGAGGAATGAGCTAGTATGGGAGAAATGAGTGTAGATTATGGCATAGGAGTGGAGATTATTACTTGGATAACTCCAATGCTTTCAGTTCTCTGCATAAAAATAATTGACTTCGGGTGCTCTGGTTTGGCATACTTGTAACTCACACTGATATCATCTGTGTAGCTGAGTTTGTATATCTGTGTGCAGGACTGCATACAAGAACACGCTTGAATTTCACGTTAAAGCATCCAATTACTATTACTTCCCTGAAGTTCTGTCAAAATTACCTGGTTCCTGGGAATCAGCTCTGGAACTGCAGGCTGTTACCTTTGGACCAAATCTATTTCCCACTATTCCTCATGGGAGGTTTGTGTTTGGTTTGGTTTTTTGTTTTTTTTTTTTTACCTTCCAGGCACTGAAAACCAATATATTTCAAAGCTGAATCACAATTTTTCTTTGGCATGCATATTTTATGTTGCATACACATGTGGTTTTCATGCAGTTAATATTTTAAGTTTAGAAAGCCTAAAATAAACACAACAAAAATCAAAATCCAAGTTAAGACCTTTAAAAAGAAAGGGTATAATGAAATATAAACTGACCCTCAATTCTGTAAATACAGAAGCATAACTATGTTGACTTTGGGTTAGGTTCAGTTCAGAGAGGATGAATGTAATATTTATTTCAGCATGAACTGCCAGCATCGGAATTACTGCCAGTTATAAGTGAAGTGAGTCTTATGATAATCAAAATCATAATTGAAGAATATACTGTCATGAGAGCAATACATTATTCCTGTATTAAAGAAGAAAATACATTGTTCTTGGATTGAAAAGGCAGTCTGCCTCTTTTCTCTTACTGTGATTAATGCTCCACATTTTTATGTATTTAACTCTTCCAATATTATAATTCTTGGACCTTTATAACAAAGACATGTCTTCTGCAACAAAATAAAATGAAAGAAAAGAACACACAATTTTACATTCAAAAAGAGAGTTGCACTGTTTAAGTTATTTTTTCAGCAATATCTGATAAAGTATGTTTTACTAATATAGTCTTAATTGTTGGTTTTTAGTGGAGGCTTCTATATATAATTCTGAAGTAGGTCAAAAGTTCCTTTGGATGCATGCACCCTAACAAATCAACAATAAAAATTTGCACAGTGATGCAGTCTCTGGGGAATGCCATGCATTTCACAAGTTCCCTGTGTGTGATGGCATTTTGTGAACTTAAGAGTACAGCAGTTCCACTGATAAAATATATAAATAGCAGAGATTTGCATGTCTCCTCTGATAATTAAATTTCATAGGACTGCACTAGAAAAAGAACATATACCTCATTTTGCACAACCCAGCAAATCAAAGACAAACTTCTCATCAAAAACACTTGTTGTTTTAAAAGCAGTCATTTCTGCACAGGCTAAAATCCATTTTCCATCAGTACACTGGCACATCTCTGTGTGATGTCATTTGTAATGTTTATTATTTAATAAAGACCAGTTCTTTATTTGTGAACTCTTAAGAAAAAGCTCGTGATCAGAAAGCTGAGATTTGAGGTTTACTTTCCAACCACTTAGTAAATACAGCAAAGATTTCCCACTGATTTTCCCCAAGCTGCTGTACTGCAAACAGTTCTGTTCTATCTAATTGACATGGTCTTAAAGGATATGAAATAGACTGTTTGTGAATATCACCTGAAGTTAAAGTAGAGATTTCAAACAACCTTTTCTTTCCCTATAATATTGTTCCTTCTACAAAGAGATGTTTAACAGACAAGATCTCAGTCTTTTCACTTTCTCCATTCATCAGTATATTTCTCAAAGCTTTTGTTAGCCTTGCTTTTTTTCTTCTTTTCCATTATATAGTTCTCATTTACCTTAGTTCTTTTCTCTTGCTATCTTAAAATTTTTCCATCTAAAAAATCAAATTACACAGCTTCTGCTTTTTAAGACTTTCTAAGATAACAGTGGTCTCAGTCAGCCATTCATCTCTTAAAATCCTAGATTAACTTTTTGCAAATATAATGCCTCTGGAACACATCTTCCCGTTGGTTTCATCACAGACTGCTCTTTGTTCAAATTGGACACATGTAAGTCTTGTGCTGGGTCACAAATGGAAATTACACCGATATTGTCTTCACGTTTTCCCAATGCTAAAAATAACAGCATTACTCCACGGTTTAATATGACTGCTGACGTATCTCTTAGAAATATCCCAGAGTAGAAGACAGTTGGAAAGAGGACAACCTTGCAACAAGAAGCAGCACAAGCACATGCAGAAGACACAAGTGGTCTCTTGTTTCACGGGGTAGTACCAGCTCTTAATTTTGGCATGAACTGTATAAAATCTTAAAACTGCTCCTCTTAAAGGAAATGTTTGATGGCTTTGAAACACCTCTCTGCCAGATACATCCCAGGGTACTGAAGGCACTCCTAAGACATTGAGGTACCCCCTGTGCTCTAGTTAACCTCATTATTAGCTAGGGGTGATATGTCTCTTTTCATGCCCTCTATTTCACAGTTGTTGCCATGCCTAGGTACAACCAATCTTTTCTCACTCCTTCAATGATTCAAGCAAGGCTTGGAAAATACTGGGATGAAAATTCAGACTTGTTTATGCAAAATGTTTCCAAGGAAACCATGATTCCTTTACATCTCCTTCTCTGGAAAATTTTTTATTCCTTTAGAGTACCAATGTGGCAGGTAGAGACCAGTGCATAGCCTAAAATGCCGAGTCTTGTCGAGGAGGGTGTTACAGGTGAGAATGAGTACCTTGGAAATGGATGCTGTAACAAGGTAAAATGTGCTGAGTTAGAGTGTGGCTTTGAAAACTGCTAAAGCACCATTATTAGTTTCTGAGCCGAGCAAACTCTCACAAATGTGCAAGCAATCAAGAGTACAGCCTGGTAAACCCTCAGGTGTTAGCAACTGTGCTGTTTGTAATTTGACCATCGTTGTCTAAAATCCATTCTGCCTTAGTAAAAATTACTGATCCAAATTCAGAAGTGAAGAAAGCCACCAAATTTTCTTCCTTTGTGGAAGCAGCGGGTGAGCATTGCACTCCTTTTAATTCAATGAGCCTAAGGTCATAAATTCATGTGCTAAATAGAAAGGCTGTCTGATGGCTTAACTTGAGCTTGACACCAGACCACTTAAACTAGGTCTCTTAAACTGGGAATCATACATAGGTCACTCTTATCTTACCATTCCCAAGGTTTTCAACCATGTTGCAAGCTGAACTTGGTGCATTTGCAATAAACAGTTCCCTCCTCATTTTTATTACGTAATTTTTAATTCTCAGGTTAAATGTCAGACTACTGTGTCACTAGCTATCATAAAATTCTTTTAAATTGAAGAACAATTATTTTTTCCTTGTTGAAATATTTGCTTAATAAAAATGATCAAGATTAGAATCCATGGATTTTTTCCCAGAAATGTCTTAGATTGTAGTAAATCCTGTGATTTCCAATACTCTGCAGGTTCCCCACAACCTGTTCTTCTTTTCCACACCTCCATTTAACAAGTCATCTTTGTGGGGATTTAGAAGCATCCCTTATAGCACACTCCATAAAACTTTCCATGAGAATCAAAGGCTAGAAAATGAATTTGGAGAAAGCATCAGGACTATGGTCAGCACATAGAGGACTAGAAGTTTTATGCCTGTTTAAAACAGTTTTTCTAATTTAAGACCAGCTTATTTTTATGGGCACAAGTCCTAGCTGGCAATTAGCCAGCATTCAGTCCATGGAAAACTTTCTTTTTGAATAAAGTAAAGGAGTGATCAGTGAGCACAGCACAGCTCAGTTGGTTGGAGCATGGTGCTAATAACCCCAAGCTTGAGGGTTTGATCCCCATATGGTCCATTCACTTAAAGAGTTGGACTCAGTGATCCTTGCCGGTTCCTTCCAGCTCAGAATATTCTGTGATCCCTTTCTGTGATTTATTTCATCCTTCCCCCTGTCGAAGCAACTGCCCTTCTACAGCTCCTGCTTCCTAACTCATGCCAGAGACTGTGCAGAGGGCGCCACCTCGAACCAAGACCCCAAATTTCTGCTTTCAGCTCTTGCCTTACCCCAGATTTTAGCAGAATATAAAACAACTATAATTTGAGATGGGGCTCTAAGTAGGACATCTGGTTTGACTTGCATCTGGAAGGAACAACAGTTCAGCCAAAAAAAAAAAAGTTAAAGCTCTTGTGATATAATTAAACACATCTGTGAGAAGAGATGTATTGAATAATATGAAAGGTTCAGTAATATTGGGCTAGGAGGACTCTCAGGAAATGAGGCAGCTAGTCAAGACAGCCTTGAAGTCTGGAGAAGAAAGATCTGTATGTTCAGAATGCAGATTTCTTATATATACTTTAACTGAATCACAGAAGTGAATGTATGTGCCAAACAAAGTGAAAAGCCCAGGCTTTGAAGAGGCAGTGTAAAGACGCACAAACAATAGCCGTCAGAAAAATAAAAGCAAAATTTTGCAGAAATTGAATTTTAAAAGTATGAAGACCAAAAAGTATATAAGAAAATAAGGTGTTTTTCTGGCATGCAAGTTTCTGAATGAGAACTTGCATGAGATCCTTTGGAATATTATTGAGTGGCAGTCAATATTAAAGTGCCAACCTTGCCTTTCCTATAATCATTTTAAGCTTTCTTGTCCTGGGTAATACATTGAGGCTCTGCTACAAAGTCAGATTGCCAAAAACAGAGGTGCCAAAATTCTGTTACAATAGGAACAGGATACAGGGACAGGATACCAGAGTGTGTTTACAAAAATTATTCCTCTTAAAATTGAAAAATTAAATTTCAGTTACTGAGGATGGAAATAATTAAAGCAAAATATCCTATGAAGAAGTACTGAAAAGGTTATGGCCTTTACATCATCACAAACATGTTCTGGCACAAATCCTTTCAAAATATATGTTTAATGTATAACAGTGAGAGAGCAGCTGAAAAAGATGAAACAAACTAGAATGAGCAAATGTGCAGAGAGCTTTTATCATTGAAATCCCTTGATATTAAGAATGTTAAAGATCCTTCAGTGCACTTTTCTGGAGAACAATATGTTTATTCTTTCTGTCCTTCTGTAACAAATGGAAACTTTTTTATTTTTTCTGAAGCTTTTAGCATTTAGGTTTATGTATCCAATCCAATAGAACTGACTGAATCACACTTTGTACTGTACTTTGTCATTATGCTTTACCAACACCTCTGTAATAGAATCCCATTAATATTTTGTTTGTTTGTTTGTTTTATTTTAAATAACAGGATCCTGGATTAAGCACATCTGCATGTTGAGAGAACAATTCAAAACAGAATATCTAGGAAAGTCTGCAAAGTCACAGTTGTGGGGTGGTAACCAGATTATGTTTATATTTGTAACTTTTATTTTGTCTCTTATTGGACTCACATTTGTCTCTCACTGCACTCTTTCTCATGAGAATTCAGACATTACAGTTTGATTTGTTCTGTATTTGTGCAAAAGAAGGCAAAGTATGGCTGGGAATGATGCTGCAGCAGCACTGACTAGGATCTCTGAATGCTTTAATGTGATGCCCAGAAGAACTTGCTTCTGGGAACATCAGGCAGAGAAATAAAAAACATGAGTGATTAAAGCACATTTCCTCTTTGGAAAATTATTGTATAAACATGGAAGTGCTTTATCCAGCAGATGTGTAAACTTTGTGACTTTTGAGCCATTATATCTGCTTATCTAAAGAATATGATTTATTATATTTTATTCCCATGAAACAGAGCAATCTGAGGCATATAAAAAAAGTTAGAAGTAAGTTAATCCTGACTTGCATATGATTAAAATAATTTTTAACTGAAGGAGAACTCTGAAATATTCAGTACATACACATACTACGTCCTAAGCACATAAGCAGTCCCAGGGAAATCATTGTATAAGTATACATTAAGCAGTGACTAGGGAGACATTCAAATATCATGAAAGAGGTTACTGGTCTCTGTTGAAGTAGATAAAGTAATAGCTTTGGAATGCAGAACAGTTAAAACAACAGTCTAACATGAGAAACACTTATACTGCAATTAGAAAAAGAGACTACCTCAATGAAATAAACTGAATAAATCTGAAGAGAACGAAATATGAAGACAATAAGTATAAAAATTTTCAATACCATCTTTTAGACTGCAAACACACTTGCAGGTGACCAAATTTCCAACAAGGCTATTTTTCTGTTCACTAACATCAGCATTTTTGACCTTCTCACTATTACATACATTGATGGACTGACTATTCTACATCCTACTCACAAAGTACCAAAATTAGACATGGAAGAGATTGAAAACAGCTAACACACCAAATTGAAAACATTGAATAGGTCAATGTCATAGACTTTGCTGCAATCCTTTCTTGAATATATTCAGAGGCAGAGCAGTCCATGTTTCATTCCTGTGCTAATCATTGTATAAATTCTGTGAAATGTCAGTCTATGAACACATTCCCACAGCAACATCACTTTGTGAAAAAAGGAAAGAGGCAATCCATACTTACAGAATTTACAATACACTTAAAACTGACTAATTCTTTAGTCTATCTATACACAAAATGACAGAAATGAGCTATTAAAACCAAAAAAGACTGAAATTGATAATTTTCCTGGGCACCTTCCAAAGAACTGTCAAAGCCTTTGGACAGAAGCGTCTTCTTTTTGGGAATACTGAACCCTTGGCTACTCATCCTAATTAAAATGTAATTAGGTAAGTGTAATTAGGTAATAATACCACTCAAAACACTTAGCCTGTTTTCCACAATTGAATCCACAGTTGAGCTCACTATGGCATAAAATTCTGAACTCAGATCTCCTGACACTAATTGCCTCTTCACCCCAATTTAATCTGACGTGTAGGCAGAAGCCTAGAGCTGCAAGGAATATTTATGGTATGAACTATGAAAGAGTACTGGGAAGAACATCCATGACCCATGTGGTAGATGTGCAACAAAGGCAATGTAAATATTGGCTGCTACAACGAGTATCTACTTCATAGAAACAAACCTGGTAATTTCAAGGAAAGATGAAATAACCCATTTAGTCCTGGAGGCTTCCTGTCACATACTTTTAGCCATCTAAAAGACAGGTGTTTTAGGGTAGTCTTTTTCACTACCTCTGCAGTCAACCAAAAGAGGGAGAAGATGAAACAGTCATTCATCTCACACAAGTGTAAACTTTAAAACTACTTTCTGTAGTTGCTTCTTCTTCAACCTGGACTACCAAGAAGATCTGGCAAAAATTAATTTTGACTAGATGCTGATCTTCTAAGATCAGTAAAGTTAGATGGAGCCTGCCTCTGCTGCAGAAAATATCTCCAGCTACTACCTCATCATCAGCTTTTCAGGTCTAAGGCAATAATCAGAAAATGCTGGGCAGCCTAAACAAAACGCCATGTGACATCTGTCATCTCATCAGAGTTTTAGGTTCACTGAAGAGACCCTTGGAAGTCCATTCCACAGCAGAGAAACTACTCAACCCTTCCCAGGCCAGGCACATCACTGTCTTACCTTAGGTGCAGTTTGATATACCTGGAGCAAACCTCAGGGCTAAAGGAACACGTGTGTGTGTGTGTGTGTGTGTGTGTGTGTACATGCACACACAAACACATCAATGCCTGTTTGCAAACATCTGCACTAAAAATGCCCAAGCCCTCAGGACACCCCAAGAAGGCAGCTCCAGTTAGCACTGGCAACAACCACAAACTGGTGCAGACAGAAGAAGCTCCATGAGCTCCATGGTCAAAAATCCCCTTCAGCAAGAGACTTGCTGCCTTTCCTGTTTTCTTAGTCTGTACAACTCTGAATGCTGTGCGTGCCTAGAGAAAAGCATCTTAATGATAAACAGCCATTCCAGTTTAATATATGCAAAATTAGGGTGCTGGTGCCATTCAGACAGGCTACAAAGAGCTGCTTGGACAAATGAACTTGTCTTCCAGCCAGAATAAATGCAGTCTCTTTTATATTGTGTCATCCAGCTTCTGTGAAGCCTTCAGAGCCTGCTGAATTTATTAGTAGTTGCCAGTTATTAATGTGTGGTTGGCAGTGCAGGATCATGGTTTCCTTTTCCTGACTGCAAGTGCTTTTTCCTACCCCTTTATCATCTCACACAGTCCAGCCTGCTTCTGTGGACCATTCCGAGGTCTGGCACTTATTGCCAACATTTAAAAGGGATCAGCACCCGCCTACCACAATTACATCGTGATCTGCAATGATAAATTGACTCCTAAAGGAAAATGCACATTAAAAAAAATCACATAAGTAAACCACCCTAACAGGACAATTCATGCTTGTCTCAGAAAAAGCATCCTGCTCAAGGTGTTGTAAAATTTAAGTCAATTACATAATAAGATATTAGAGGAGAGCAGACAAATGAAAACAGGGTTTTGTTTGTGATTCTGCATTCATATGAATAATGTTCAGATGTCAAGAGCTAGAACTGAAAATGGTTGGGTACCAAGAAAAGATATGGTTTCATGATAACTTTTGAAAAATCAAACAATAAATATATGTTATGTATCTTTGTACCTTTTGCCTTCTCCAAGATGTTGAAGAATATATTCACCTTAGCTGGCCTTAGTTTTTATCATTCCTTGAAAATGCAATCATATGCAAAAATATATTGATATCAAGCATGCTGCTCACTAATTAAATTTAGAAATCATTAGAAATACTTGACAGTAGAAGATTTAAATTCATTTTTTGAATCCTAATGAGTACATTTTTTAATCTAGTATTGTGTGTATTTCTCTTGAGGATCTACTGAGGATAGAGAGCATTAAAAAAATAATTGGCTTTAAACCCTGGTAGATTAATGTTTTGTCATGATTTACACTGTCGGTTTTGTATTCAGCTCTAAAGTTGTTTTCCCCTCTCTGAATCATGTATTGATAACTCAAACGTGAGGTTCTAACTTATAATAACGAGAGCAATACAAGTTAATCACCACACTAATGTCTTTTTTTAATAATCACTTTATCACATGCCCAAACAATCTTTTGGTTAAAATGACACGACAACATTTTCAAGAAAAACAGTATCCTAAAGCATATCTTGAAAGAATAGACAGACATATTCTTCTATGACCAATGGAAAAGTGGATAAAAATTATTAAAGTCTGTTACACTTTGTAGTATATTATTTTAATATTTTGTCTGAATGCTTTTTCTGAGATATTTGAAAATATAAAATCTTCTTGTTTTTAAATATCTCAGAAAATCACCACCAAGCAGATTTTAAATTGCTGTACATTTACCTTTCATTTAAGTAAGAAATAAATAATAAAAAATTACACAAAATCTTTTACTAGTTAAAAAAAATATGTATATATATATATATACCAATTTTCCATCAGTCATACCTAAGAGCCTCTTAGGTCTTCCTCTTTGAAGAAACACATTAAAGGAGGTTAGAGGTTTCACAAATAAATTGGTTGGCAAGCAATATCAATGGTGCCCTAGATTGACCCCATCTATAATTGTTTGCATATCATTGCAGTAAAAGCAACAACGTGTTTAATCTCTGTGTGTTTATTTTGATCTATATATGGACCTTAAAGGTCAATGTGATTTACTCACATTTACTGTTGGTTATTAAAAATGCTGAATAAAGTGATGGAAAGGTGTTAGAAGGCATTTGCAATTAGGAAAGAAAATGACAGTCTGCATGGAACTGCTTACTCACAGTTTTATCACAAGGGTGTTTGGGTTTTACTCTACTCGATTTTCACACAGCTTTATAACTCACAGCTTGAGAGAAATATATCAAAGCATTTTTTGCCTTCAGTAAATGGGTGGCAGGACTAATCTTTCCTCCCTGGATCTTGCATGATCGTGACTATTGTAAAATTATGGGAATAGAGAACACAAGGAATACAGTATTTTGCACTGTCCTGGTTTTGGGTTTGGTTTGGGTTTTTTTTCCTGGGAAGTTAAATGGCATTGTTAAAATTACTCTTACCAAAACTGACGAGGAATATCAGAGTACTCCCTAAACATCAACCCACTGAAGTCAGTAAGAAAAATTTCTTAATTCACTTCAAGAGATTTTGATTTTCTCTGTACAGTGAAAAGTTTTCCGAGTCACAAAACCTAGCATTCAATCAGAGAGAAATTGCTCAGCTTCCAAATTTAAAGTTGATTTTAATTTACTATTCTGTCTTACTCAGTCATTTTACTCCATTAAGAATTTCTAAGTGAAAAGAAAGTAAAATAAGAGAAGAAACGAGAAGTAGAAGAAAAAGTCAGAACAGAAAGCATGAAGAAAACAAGAACATGAAGACAGAAGAAAAAAAACACAGAAAAGAAAAAGACCAAAAGCTGCAAATGAATGTAGGAGGAAGACAACAAGTCTTCAATTCAATATACCACATGAGCAAGTCTGTAACTTTAAACACATGAATAGAGGAACAGAAATCAAAGTCCCATTCAAACCTTTGAACTAACTATACCCCAACTGGAGCATCTTGCTGAACCAGTTCCTCTGAGAGCAATGGATAGTGGGAAGGACTAATCTGAGAAAACATGTTTCCAGCTCTCAAGCTTCTACCAAATCCAATTGCAGCATCACATTTGGAGATAAAATTTTTTAATGAAAAAGTTGCAGCTCTTTAAAACAGATTAATACCTGATTATAGCAAAGCAGTGCTTAGGGGACATGGCCAACATTTCTTGTCTTAAATCCAGAAGTTTCTCCAGAGCAGTGGCAATAGTCATTATTTTTAGAGATTAGACTGGATCATTCATATTCACATAAGTAATACTTAAGTGGTCACAAATTTTTAGCTGAATTGTGACAGAACTGAGAACTCTATGAAAACATCATTTTTGCTGAGCTTTTTTTCTGCCACAACTACCTAAACAAGGTCTTTCACTTGGAACTTTGTGATTCAGCAACAAAATCAGTTGATTTACTGAACCTAGTCAGAATGGTTCCTGAAAGAAAAATTTGATATAAAATCCCTGTTTCGCAGCTGTTCCACAAACATGATATTTTGCACCCAGGATCTCAGGATGATACCCTGCAGCACTGACAGGAAGACCTGGAGCAATGCCATCATTTTAGGGCTTACTTTTTATTTACAGCTGAAGACTGTCAGGGTAGGAGTTATTTTTTCTCATTTCCTGGCTAATCTCCTGCATACAAAAGCTCTGGTAAGCTCCTAAGAAAGTTCCTGCTACCTACCTCCTCATTAGAGCCCCAGGATAGCAAAACATTCAAGTTCAGCTTTAAACAATACCAAGAGGTCCAAAACATATGCTGAGGTGCTTCGCAGAATCAGGACTTGAAACTGGAGCTTTTCATGGGGTCAAGAGATTTCCTGCCCTCAATCCACGCTGTTAAATGCCCAGTACTGCAAATCAACTCATCTGATTTCACCACACAGTCAAGCTGTAATTTTTCTGTTTGTTACTTTACAGGGGGAAGTTGTCTAGCAAGTGTACTCAATCACCTCTCTTGATATATCTCTTATTTCGCTAAATACTGTGAGTTACTGTGCAGCCACTCTGAGAAGTTGTATCTCCCCGGGGTGCAACAGCATTGTAAAATGCCAGTTGCCATTTTTTATTTGTTCCTCTAAGGGACAAGCCCCTTTTGGCCACTGGTAAAGCTTTTGAAATTCTTTGGTTTGCTGCAGCCCGTTTAAACCACGTACCCAGGCCAGAGAGTTCCTACAGTCAGATGCAACCCTCCTAGCTAGAATACAAGCCTCACAGGGAACTAGTGAATAATTCCTGGCTACCATCAGAGTAAGCAATTCCTGCCTTTCATCGTTGTTTCTCCAGGGGGAAAAGCAGCCCGGACAATCTGATGGATGTTTAGGTACCACAGGCCTGATGCCCAGGAGCACACACGGGAGTTCTTCACTGCAGTGAGAGACCTGGAGCAGAGAGCAGACAAGGAATGGAGCAAAAGCACTACCCTTTGCATGTCACACTTCTGTACTCTCATGCTTCTTTCAGGCCATGTTATCAAATACACTGAAACATTTGCAAATGGATCTTTATACAGAATTAGGATAACCACTGATTTATCTCTGAGCCTCTTGAACAGCTTTGATTACTATCAGGACAATAACATACCTGAGAGCAATAATTCATGAAAATGCATATTTTGTTTTGACTAAAAAATGTGTTTGTCACATCCGGTGTACTTCCTTACTTGCCAAGTCAACAGGAGATAAATGGACCAATTAATAATACGAAACTGCAAGTTGTACCAAATCAATTTCAACCAATTAATATTCATCTTTTTACTTCATACACCTTCTAGCAGCTTGAACCCAAAATTTCTGGGAAAACAAAAAGAACAAATATCTGAAAGCAGGCAATTACCTTTTAGTAAGACATTCTTAATCCTAAGAAAATACACTTGATATGGTTTTAAAAATAGACCACATTCATTTTACGGGAAATATTTCATCCAAATTGTGTTCTTCTAGCAAAGCTTAATTTGATTGTTTAGATGTGTCTGGGTAACTAAATGTTTTCTTTGACTTCAGAGTTCTCCCTTTTTGAAATATTAGGTGTATAATTGCTAAGTGTACTTTCCTATTTACAGAAAAATGCCACTAAACTTCTCCTGTCCATCTATAAGCTTTTGGCAAGAGTTGATACAACTGTGGTATAAGGTGATTAATGGAAGGCAAGTAAAGGAGTAATTAATCAAACCACATAAGAAAGCAAGAATTAAAAAATTATGCAGAAACTGACAAGAAAAGTCTAAACTCCTTTTGCTTTGGCACCAATGAAAACAGACCAGAGGAAAAGGCTAAAAAGTTCATGAATGTGCTCCAATTAATCTGTATGCACACTGCAATGCTCTTTAGTTTGGTTCATTTAAATCTGAAATTCCCTTCCCTGTTGATGTCAGCTAGTTAGCCAAGATGGTGCATTACTGTTATGATCACTGCAGCGCATATAATTTAGATTTATCTCTTTAGGGACTCAGCTCCACCCCCTGCTAGCTAATGTGCTCACCATGTTTAATGATGCAAAAAATTTCCCTGAGTACAGGTTATTTATCTTTATCAGGGGCTGCTTTTGGCTGGCTGTCAGTTATCAGCCAGAATATTTGTTCCTAAATGGTTTGTGCTCATCCATATTCCAGGGCAATTCTGAGGCCCATATTATCACTGATGTTTGCAATAAAAGTGTTTCAGTTCTTCAGATACACCTTAGTAATACTGATTTATGAGTCTGGACTGGCTGTGTTTCTGATGCAGTGATATGAACCCTGAAATATCTATAACTGTCATAGAAGTGAAATATCTATCCAAAATCTCAGAAACAAAACCCACTTGTGGGGGTCTTGAAGAAATATGAGGAATGAAGATATTTCTTTGAATACGTTTTGAGGGGAATGAGTCAGAGGTGTGGTTTTTAAACTGAAGATCTGTAGAAAATAAAATAAAATTAAGAACAGACCAATCAAAAGAAGACAGATGAAAGCGTGAGGAAAAGGACCAGTGAGAAGGAGACAAGTCTGGACGGAGAGGTAGGGAGAATAAAAAGAAAGAAACAAGAAAAGAAAGAACTTTGACTGTACCAGATGAGTGAACACTTTGAGCCTATAAGATTGAAAATGATAGTAGGAAAAGCAGAAAACTAAAGTTTTTCACTTGAAAGTACTTTCCTGCACAGCAACATGAACTAGCACCCAGCTTAAAAGTGAGACGCAGATATCCCAAGAGAAGAAAGAGTTCAAAATACTGAATGTAGTTCTGCAGCACAGACATGAGAATTATGTTACAGTTCAAAGATGAGACCAGTGAGTCTGGCAAGTAAGAAAGACTAAAGATATGAAGTAAGTAAATTCCAATTTTTTATAGTTTTGACTAGGATGACAAAAAGGGCAGCAACTGCATGTCAGATTTGATGTATGCAGTATAATAGGCTGGATTTTCTCTTCATGGCATGCAAACATCTGTGGCACAGAGATTCCCAAACTCACAGCGACCAACCCTGTTCCAAAACTGGAAGCAAGAAAGCCAGACGTGCTCTCCCCAGGGTGGCATGCTGAGATAACACAGCTTCACTGCTTCCCAGACCTGAGCTAATGCCTGAGCTATGCTGGAGAGCCACAGCAACTTGTTCAGTGCAAGTTCAGGTGTCTCTAACAAAAGATATACTTCAGGGGGTAAGAAAAGTTAATTCCCCAGTTTAGATTCCTCACCTGTGTCTATAAAGATACAATAACAGTCAGCACCATTATTCTGAGTAATAGAACTGGCAGAGTAATAGAATCATAAAATCACAGAATGGTTTGGATTGGAAGAGACCTTAAAGACTATCTAGTTCCAATCCCCCTGTCTTAGACAGGGACACCTTCCACATAGACCAGATTTCTCAAAGCCAGTCACACAATCAGAGAAGTTGCCATTGATAATTCAAACAAAATTTGGTAGTGAAGCTGGCACACAAAAGGTTGTCTTCAACTCAGGAATGTGTATAAGTGTTGACGGAACAATTTTTTTCCCGAAGCATTCATCTAGCAGACAAGCGTTCCCTAGGGCCAGCACATGCCTGCTACATCATGGACACAAAGGATTTTGTAACCACCCAGTCATTATCCTTTGTCTAGGCTTAGGCCCACATGTCCATTCTTCTGGCTGCAGTTCTGCCAGCAAAGAAAGCTGTCATTCAGGAACTAATGGAATATAGCCAGAATTCATGGCCGTTTCAGATCTGCTGGTTGAATTGCTCATGTGCTTGTCTATCTTCTATCTTCCCCCTTGGGATTCACATTTCTCTGTGGCTCAGGGCTATGAGAAGGTAAGGATCTCTGATCAAACTCTCCTTTGCCATGCTGAAGTAGGAGGTGCCTGCTTATTGAGGAGGCTATTAACAATAATCCATTAATATACCACGGAGTTAAACAGTTAGGAATACTGGAAAAAAAGTGGGTAACAAGAAAGGTTCAACAGAAGAATAAACCCTTTTATTGGCTTCTGAGGAGATAAAATGCTTGGCCCATTTTTGATGAATGCAGCAGATTTGGATAAACTTCCTGACTCCGTATGGTGAAAATGAGAATGTACCTTGGATACATGTAGAAGCATTTAAATGGACTTTCTTGGTTTTAAACTGTTTGCAACACTGAAGCTGTTACAGGTTTAAATTATTTATGACTTTTTAAACACAAAAGAAAAAAAAATAATACCCTAACATTGTGTAAAATATGATTAATTTCCTTCAAATGCCTCTTAAGTGTTTTCAGCTTACATCACGTACAAATGTTAATATCACAACCAGAAAACAGGGTGTAGACTGGAAATACAGCACACATACTTGGATTCCACTTTTGTTGGTTCAAGATGACATATTTGCTTGATTTCTACCATGACATGCTCTTCCTGCTCTGAAGTTTTCCAGAAGTCTGGATTAATGACAAAATGATCTCCCATATAAACTTCCACAATGATAATAACATATGCTGGCATAGACAGAATACTGCTACACCACCACTGAGAGCCTCTGAGAGCCTGAAATTAATGCACGGCACTCAAAAAAGAACTTAATTTGTGTTTTATTTCCAGTATTACTGAGGTAAATATGCAGGGACTTAACTAACTGACCATTTAATGCTAATAGGATGATATTTAATATTCACATGCTATGATAAGTATTTGAAATACTCACTCTATGGTGTTAGATAAATTCCCTATTAGACCTGTCCTTGATAATGTGCATATTGTTTCTGAATGCAATTTCTGAATTATTTAGAAAAGACACGTTTTTCTACTGAGACATAAAATGAACTGCAGATTTTCTGCAAGTTCTTATTACTATTAGGTCTAGACCACATTATGGCCAAATTATGGTGAAAACCCTTGAACAAAGTAATTTCACAGGAAGCTGTTAACCTGTTAAACCACCAAGAAATACAGATCAAACTGAAATGAGTTTTAGTTGTATGCTTCTTGATTCAACTATTTAGATAATGTACTTTCATTTAGATCAGCAGCTAAACGTGTGAAGGATAATAGCCTTTCTTATGCAGGTATAATGAGACATCAGAGCAGTGGTACAGAATAGCAGCAAAGAAGAGGGGAAAAAAGAAGTTCTGATGCCTGTGGTTTTCTTGTGACAGACCCTTTTTTGAAAGAATATGACTACGGAAGCAACAAGTATTTATGTCAGACACTTTCATGCAGCTGGAAAACATGAATCTGTCACCTGATGAAAACTGATTATGGGCCATCAAGCTCAGAAGTGGAAATTCTATGCTATTGACAGAAAAAAATGCACAACATAGAGAGAGGAAGATACTTGTACACATGCCATCTTTTTTCTTAAGCAAAAAATAAGCAAATTTTCAAATTCAAGTTTCTTCCTTCCTTCATCCTATTGTACATAAAATCAGACCAAAAGCTTTAAAGGATGGATGAGACAATGTAAGCTTACTCTTCACTAAACTTCTTCTAACTATCTCTAATATGTCTTCAAAAAAAATCTAGTTCAAACTGGCATCTTCTTTTCCAGTGGTAAAATATCTTCTTTAAGTACATTAATGTATATAACAATAGTGATAATCTGATTTTATTTTCTTCGTGTATTTACATTGCAGCTTAAGCATGCGTTTTTCTGCTTCCCTAAATCACTTTGGCTATATAACAGATGACCTCAAAATAATGTAGAAATACTTCTGGCTTGCTCGATTTTTATCTTTTGTATCAAAATTTGTACAAATGACATATCCTAGTCCAAAAATATTACTGATCTTGACCCTTGGAAAAAGAAAAACCCTGGGAAAATTAAAGGGAAATTTGAGACTGTACTTGAAATAACTCCATATAGAAGGATTTTGATGAATGGAAGTCCTTAACCTGGGATGATATTATCAACTCTATTACTATATGACTGCTATTAGCAGAGCCAGCAAAAATGCAGCATTTCTGTTTTTCAAGATCTTTCATTATTTCAAAATTTTTTTTCACTGAAAATGAAATTAAAATTTCTATTTTTAGAATTAAATAGCAGGTGAACAGCATCCATTTAGTTGCCTTCTATGGATTTATTGTTTTGTTTGTTTTTTCTTCCTATACCAATGGCAGTAAGTCGTTACATATCATTCAAGGCAGGGCACAATGTGATGCACAATATGTTAACTGTGCACCCCTCCTGGTTTGCTAGGTTACATGAGATATGTGTGCAAATTTAGCATACCACATAGGGGGTCTACGTGTGAGCTGCTCACATAGATATTGTCCTTTTTGTAAACAGAAAGAGCAGCTATGACGCACAATCTGTTTAACTTAATTTATATGTTTACTTACTTAGCAATGCCATAGATCAAGCCCTAGGAATTCCTGTTTCTTTCCACTAACCAGCATGAGCAATTTTGCACTGCTCTTGGTTTTGTGTCATAGGACACTTCAAATAATTTGTACCTTGGCTTTACTTTTTTATTCTGTACTATTAAAGTATTTGCAAAAATCATTACAAGAACAGCAGCTACACAGCTATTTCAGGTAGCATTCTTTTTATTTAGTTATTCCTTTTCTGTCTCCAATTTGCATTTCAATAGAACAGTCTAGTGCTCTGCACCTTGAGCAAAAAGAGGACATCTAGATTCTGTATATTAACTAAAGGTCTGCCTATTTCAGAAGCCCGTGAAAACTGTTGCAGGAATATTGAGACCACTGATATTTTTTCTTATTTTTGCTGTTGCCATTATTATTACAGGAAGCCAAGGTGAGACCTGGACCCTGCTTGGACTCAGCACTGCAGAATAAAGGACAGACTGAAAGACAGAGCTGGTAGCACTGCTGAATAGAGCAGACAGGAATCCCAAAATTTTCAGTCTCTAAGACAGAAGGTACATCTTTTTCTCTTGCGTAAAGGATTTGAATTAACTTTTATCTACTATGTTTCATATGTACTTTAGCTGTTGGGGAGGGCTATTATTCTTTTTCTTTCAAGGTAGGCATGACCAAAAAAGAAAAAAGGAAAGACACAGCAAAACCCTCTAGTGAATTAGAAGGATATATTTCACACTACTATTAACACTATGCCTTTTATTTTAGGAAGAAAACATTGAGAGGAAAAAGCATTATGAGATTTTTTTGCAAAATTCTCTTAGAAGCTTTGAGAGATACAAAATATCATAACAATGTATTAGAGGCGACAATACAGTACAGGAGATTGTCTTGATAGCTTACATAAAATTGAAAGCTCATGCTCTTAGATATAGAAAACAGATGAAAGAATTATTTCTGTGTAGTGATAAATAGAAATACAAGTAAGCCTACCTGGCTGGCATTCCAAAGCTGGGAATAGGAAATAAAGGAGGACCTTCACTTACTATATCTGATGTTCTGAAACTACCAACAGGCTGGCTATCTATCTCTGTATCTATCTATCTATCTATCTATCTATAAAGATGCATTGCAGGATATGTAACGTGACCAAATGGAGCAGATGAAAGTGTTTTTTTTCTTTTGTTTTGCCTTGACTGTTAGCAGTTAGGTAATATACTTACATTTTCAGAACTATCGTACACAAACTTATAATAAACATTAACTATATCATAGGTAGAAAGTGTGGTTTTTTATAAAGTGTCCAGGGGTGAACTGTACTTTTTGCCAGGATTGCTTGTGTGGATTTTAATATTTCTATTATCCACTGTACTTTCCATACTTTACTTCCTTGATCTGATTATTTCACAGGAGGTTTTTTGTGTGAGTTTCTTGTTCCTTTTTACCCACTCTCATAAAGTATTGATTATTCTTAATTTCTACTGACTTGAGAAACACCAGCAAATTCCCTGTCTTACAGGGGAGTTTGGTTTCCTTGGTGTCTTCTGTTTTGAAGGAATACTATTATTTCAATGCTTTGCAAGATGAGAGATCAAAGCCTAGAGTGTCTCAGATTCCACACCCAAGGACACATCCATCCAAAAGTGAGATTCATCCCATGGAATATCTCGGTAATTTTTTTGTCATCCTGAAATAGAATAAAGAATAAAAACTTACTCACACTCCAAGGACATGCTAGCAGGCAATGAATTGTCTACAGAAGGTTCAGTTTACAGGGAAACCAGCGTCTGATACACATGAACTTTAAACTCCCATGAGACACTATGGCAGCTCAGCTGAGTAAAGGATTTGAAGTAACTGCTGCCAACCAAAACAAAAATGGACTTGTAATTTTTTTTTTGAGGAAGATTACAGTGCACCAAGTTGTTAAAACATATTCTCCTATATAGACACAAAATATAGATTTAAATTTTCAAGAGCCACTGATATTTTAAGAAGCGAGTATTTAGGAGTGCATCCACAAAAGCTATAATTTGTACTGGATAGAGGCTACAATAATAAGAAAGGAAGTAGAAAAGCACACAAAGGAAATAGTCACTTCAGAGTTTTTCAATATAAAGCAAATTCAAGTTCTGTTGAGGTAACTGAGAATCATTCCCATACCTTCAGAGATCTTTGGTTCACACTATATTGATGCCCACTGTATCACAGTAATCTCTTTTGTTTCCTATTCATTTAGAAGATTTTGTATTACATTAATCCTTCACATACTGGAGATTTTGAGGTCTTCTCTAACTCTAAAACCTGACTTGAAGTATGAGACTGGATAGTAATGAAGTAAAGAAGTACTTCTTCTGGATATAAGCAGGAACTTAAGTTCTGCTAGAATTTTCATCAAGCATAGCTCCAGCCCCAGTAATTCTCACACTATTACAATACTTCTATATATACATAAATAACAGTTGTGCTAAGAAATGCAAGTGTCAGAGATTTATTCATGTTTTGAATCCCCAAAGTAATGTAGAATACACACTTAGTGAATTATGGGTCTTCTCTATACACAAAATAGAAATCTGCCACCAGAGAACAGCAATGACTGATTCCAGGTAAGTGTTTCTCTAAAATGAAATGAGAGGTATTTGGTACAAATCACTCTGCTTTCCCCTTGTGCTTCTCTTTGTAGCCAAATTACAAAGCTATTTGGAGAGAAAAAGGTTTTTAAGTGGCAGCAAAATGAACTCAATGCCTGTTTTGGCCATACCAGAACTCCAGGAAGGGAAGGGCTCTGGGGTGTCAGCAGCAGAATTCCCTGGCCTCTGAGCATTGTTTGGGACCCCACTGTGGAAACTTAGGACTGCTACTGCTTTCTGAAAGGCACAGGGATGAGGTCTACTATCCCACATCTCCAGGCTTGCTTCTCTTCCTTTCCTTTCCACACTGGGAAAAAACATTACTCCAACAAGGTCTTGTCTGCTATCCTTTAGCAACAATATTTGGCTTTTATTTGCACCACTGTGAAGCTTTGAAGAAGCTCTGCTGAAGCATATGGGTTGATCTTCCATCTTTATCTGTGAGCATTAACCATTGCCAGGAAATATCCCTATAGAAGCCTTGTTAAATATCTGTCTCCAGGGATGTCATGGCACTCCGACGTTCCCAGTCACATAACTTTGTTTGAAGCATTTATCAGACATTTAAGATTCTTCATCACTAAATCTGACCCTCCTAATCCACCACATTTTATTCTGATCAGTCGAGTGTTTGGAACAACAGGAGGTAGCACATTTTTATTTTAACCTTACATGTCTTTTTTTTAGACCACAGGAAGCTGACGATAACTGTCATGTGAAGCTTACTCCTACTTAGCCAGAACTCCCAAAGAAACCAGTTGGAAATTTAGACTGTTAAAGAAGAAAGGAGGGAAGTATGTTTGGAAGGAAATATATATGTAATGTTTTGTAATTGGGCCGACTTTCTGAAGTCATGCTCCCTTGTGCCTATTACTTTCACTCAAGGGTGTCTTACTAAGTGGCACTGTAACTTATTTTGGTGTTTCTTTCAGTAGAATTTAAAAGCATTTATCATGCTGAAATTCTTAGAGCAGCACACTCTGTTTGGTATCATTAAATCTCATTAGCAATCCACATTTAAAAAACATTTTCTCAGGGTTTTTTCTTTAATACCATACATATAGTTTTCCCATAATTAAGCAGGTCTATTAGTTTCACATCGTGGGTGGGATGGAATTTTAAATAACATCTATTTCTTTCAGAAATAAATAGGAGTCTGAAATGAAAAAGTCCTCAGTTTTAGCTGGCTGTTGCTATAAGAGTGAGGAAAAGGATGGGATGACAATAATGCAAAATATACTGTGCTTGCATTGCTGAGAAAAGGGTGGAAGGTTTTCAATCAACACAAGCCTCAGCAAAGAATGATCACTTCTGTGACAGGCTGTGAAATCCAATCTCTGCTGAACACAGATTTAACCTTTCAAGGAGGTTTTGCAGAAGGTTAATTTCACTCAAACACTGAACTCTAACCTGGATGTAACCTGCTGAAACTGGAACATGAAGATGCTTGAAATGTTTGGGGATGTGAAGTTGTGTCCAGGGAGAGGGAGACTTAGAGGACGGGTGTTTTGTTCAGTCCAGTTGCTGTCACTTCTCAGCACACAGGCTGTCCAGCACCAAGAGAAACATTAAGGTTTTAGATTTAAAAGACCATATTTTTTAACATACTTGTGCTGGTGGAGGTGGACAGGGTTGTGGTTTCCAAAATTGTTTCCATTTGTTCAAGAAATTAGTAGCACAGATCAGCCCTGCACCAGGATCTCTTTTGTTTGCTTACAAAGAGGGAACAGAAAGCCAAGCCTAACTCAAAAAAAGGGATTAACAGCAGGCATTTTCCTTCTTCAAGAATTCCCAATTCTACAAGCCTGACAAACTCTGTGACCAGGAAGTCCTGTTCTTTCTCTGTCTCAAAGTCACATTTCAACTCTTTCTGTAAGTTTTCAGCACACAGAGAACATGTCTTGAAACCAACAAACCAGCCCCACCTTGTGTAACCAGGGAAATCCACCGGCTGACAGATCAATACCTTAACTCCTTAGACACAAAAAATAGACACAAAGTAATAAATATAGGATTAACAATTAAACACATAATGCGAACATAAAAAGTTTCTTATATGATTATCTAATAGTCCAATGAATCTTGAAGGACTACTTATGCTACAAATTTTTACACACAAGAAAATTAAAATATGGATGCACACTTCATCTTAGTGCAGAAAATGCTGAAATTCTGCAAGTCATTTAAGCTCTGATAAAATACACTGATTTACACCAGATTTAAGCTGTATTCACCACTAGGGAACATCTTAAAAAGAAAGAGGGAGGTTTTACCCTTGTGTATCCTACAAAGAAAGATGGAGAGTTCACCCTTCTGTCACTTTGGCACTCCCCTTTTGATAAGCCTTCTTATCTGGCATCAACATCAGAGCTGCATTCATTGTTGTCTCTGCACTGAGCTGTGTAAGGGGAACATCTGATTGCAGATCAGTCAAAGTGTTTACCTTTTTTCCATAGTGCAAAAGGAATAAAAGTAGTTTCTAGAACTGCAAAACTGGGGTGTGCCTGGCTGGAAGGAACATGGAGATCTGATGATGGCACCAGAAAATAAAAATAATCCTTCACATTCTGTCTAAAATGTTAATTGCTTTGCAAGTTAGAATTGCAATATTTGCTTCTTTCCTTAGCAGATCCCCGTTCCCAGTCAGCACCTGCCATTGACTGTTTGGACCATGATGATAGCTACTCAATTTTAAACTGTTACCGTTAACTAGCCATCTTCTGTTTCTTTCCTGAACATCATCCTTTCTCCTTGCTATTTTCTCTTCCTCACTGGCAACTTGGACCTTGGGACTACTGCAATTCTCCCCATAGACATCTAGCTGCAGGAGAAGTTTACATACATCTGTGTCGTACAGAGAAGAGGAACACCTGATGGGAGCTTCAGACTGACCAAGTGCCTTCCAAAATGGAGAATTCAAGACTTCCCTCAGATGAAATCAGTGGTGCCTCTTCTGTTGGCCTTCCTCACATTGTGGAAAGCTCTGGTCTCTCTCCAGGCAGCAGACCAAATCTGTAACAAAGGGCACCAGATGGGAGGCGGGAATTTCCATTTCTAGCCAGCCTACTGTGAGAATCCTGCCTTTCCTCTTCTGAAAAGTCTTGTCATCTCTCAAAATGCAGATGGAATTCCTCACATCAAAAACAAGCCTGGACTGCTGATAGGCGAAAATTGCAAAGCGGTGGGATGATTTTGTGTACAGTGAGTCTACATATTCACTGTGCCAGCTACCCCTCTGCCCAGCATTAACTCCAGGTCTGATAAGATGTGGAAAGAAGTGGTGTGAGTATCAGTCAACCTGCATCAGGCTCAGCATGTGTTAAAGAAAGGGCTGTGATGGGAACTCTGACAACTTTAATCAATCTACTGCTTCTCCAGACTTGTTCCTACACATGCCTGCAGCCCTCCTGCTTCCTCTGTGGCTGTGCCAAGCTTCAGATTTCACAGCGCCAGTCTGTAAAGACCATGCTGTTCATCATCCATCATGAACTCATGAGTAGGGTGTCCTAACTTCTTTACTGTACAGCTTTGAAATGGATCCTGTAGCGAATAATGATCCATCTATTTCTGATCTGATCGAAAACACATTTCCTTCTTTGCTGTACATCTACTTTCCATCCCTGCTTTCCATCTTATTTTTAAACTTTACCATGGAGTGCCATATGGTGTACTAGATTAAAGACATTACACAAAGAAGGGGATGCATTTTGTTGTACTGTTCCGCTTCCCACCACATCGAACTGCTATGAGAAGAGGGGAGAGTATTGTAGAGAAGGAAAAACAAGGCAAAATCTTCTGCTAATCATAACTCTGATTCTCTGCAAATCTGGAGGAGAGGAAGTCATAGTCAACAGCCATATTGGTTAAAAATTATTTGTAGGACAGAAATTCCCAAAACCAAGTTAGGCTGCATATAGCAGACAAAATTAATGCCTACTATAACTCAGTGTACCTTAACTCAGTTCAGAAGAACTTGGATCAACATTATCTAACTTCAAAGATATTTCTACAAGGATGAGCTACAACTTGGTGAGATTTATTATGGAACTCCATAGAATGAGAACAAAGACTCGGCTTTCCAAACGTGTATCACAGAAGCAATTGTATCATCAGCAATATGGATAGGAGGAATAAGCTTATACAATTAAATAAATATAAAATCTTTCAATTAAAGTTAAAGTCTTAGAAGTGCGATTTCACGAACAGTTGGCAAGAGCTGCTATATTTTTAAGATAATAACAATCAATTCTTCCTGTACAATAAAAATAGTTATAAGAGAAAAATCACTCAAAACTGAAATGTAAGAGGACAAAAGGTCATAAATTGCAATAGAAACCCCTAGGGAATCTGAAAATGTATAGGGGTTGGGGGTTTTAAAAAATTGTCTAGCTATTGAAGAAAAATATTGTATTAACAAATGGACAAATGAGACTAGAGCTATCCCTCAGAGTCGCTTCATCAACCACAATCATATGAAGAATCCAATGTACCTTTTTGAAAAGTAGTTGAAATACTGAATCTGCTAAAGCAGAGAACAAGCCTTTGTTAGCTACTTTTGAAGGTCATCAGTAGCTTTTAGTGTATAGGACGTTTTTACAACAATTAGATCAAAACTCAGATTGAAAATGTTGGTGGATTTCATAAGTTAGAATGACATCAATAGTTGACTCCTAGAGGGCACTGCCTGGGAACAAGAGTTTTATTCTAAAAAAATCTCGCTTCCACTTGGAGCACCACTGGAAACGCACATTAATTTTACGTGATAACAAATGATTGTTTGTTCATTTTAAATTTAAAGGACCTTTGAAGAAAGACAGCTTCATTTTGGTCACCTTGGGTGTTGAAAACCTGAAAACCCCTGTTGCTTGTGCAACTCCTGAGCAGTCGTGTGGATCCTAATAATCAAAACAGATGCACATACAGTGTCTTTGGCATGGCTATCCTTATAGCATCTGTTAGGCTAAGTTTGCACACTAAGAAGATATAAACCCAACACTAAGAGGTCATAACTTCAAAACTGAGGTGAACCTCAACAAGCAGGCCTTCAAATCAATGCTAGCATGTCCTATCTCTGAAAAAGAACTCATTTCATAGTGCTCACAAGCTCTATTAAATGGCATGGCAAATATAAATGCTGTGGATATCAAAAATCTCAGCTCCTTTAAACCACAACAGCATGCAGAATGTAAAACATAAAGATTTGAGGAACAAGAAAAATTCAGTTTGCCCAACAGGCCTGCCAAGTTTTATTCCTCTTAATGTGAGCAGGAAGGAAAGTAATTATTATTTTTCTACATGACACTAATTCCTTTTGCAATTGACAGGCTGAACAAAGGCTGCACGTTTCATTTGGCCAAAAGGCTAGTTTATGTTCAAGAGCATAATGGATGATTCATTACTTTAAAAAACAACCCTGCAAGCAAACAAAGAAAAATGTCATGTTGGTGAGGTACTAAAACAACTACTGTTTCATGCACAAACAGTACCTGAAACATTGTCTTCTGTTACATTAGCAGAATATATATTTTTACAAGATTGTTAAAAGGAAGATAATTTCCTCTATTTACTTGTGATTTTAAACTGAAAATATTCATGTCACCACCTTTTAATTCCTGGAGTCCCCTCCCGCATGTTTCTGGTACCTCTGTTAGCCTCTGGCACCTGTACTGAAGTGTGTAATGTAGATATTAGATGTAGACGTGCCAAGGTAGTGGAAAGAACTGGAAGTCCCTGTTAAAACCAGTATGAACTCATGTTACAAAGGTAGTGTAGCAATGTCGGTTCTGGCAATAACAGTGGCTTTGTAAAGCTACAAAAGAACCTCCCTCCTGAGAGAAGAAACTCTCCTCAGCCATTTCTGAAGACATGGATTTCCTTTCACTCATGAAATTTTTGTCCTTCAAGCTGGGCCATTAGTGAGAGGATGAATCAAAGAGCTGGAAATTAAAACACATGCTGCAGATAGTGGGTAATATGTTAAAACTCGTTAAGCAGGTTGCTCACAGCCAATGGACTAATTTTGTTTGACGTCATGTAGACCGAAACAAATTTCAAATGTAAAAATTATAAATATTGGAAACTGAGTGTGCTACTGCAGAAAACTTAAAATGGCATCATTCACCCGTGGGTCTGTGAGGTTCTTTCCCATTTTCTCACTGTGCCTTTGAAACAGTTAAATCTGCAGCATCGTCATCATATTACAACAAAAGATATACTTAGGGAACTAGATGACAGAAGATTTGAGTTAGTAAAAGCTGTGATAAAAAAAAAAGCATAGAGAGAGCATATATATATATGTGTAGCATATGGGCAGGAGTAAAAAACTTACAGGGTGAAATTAATTACTTGGTTATTTAGGGATTAAAGATGTAAAGGATTGGATAAGATTAAGAAAATAAATGTATACAAGAGGCTTCCAAGTAGGGTGACAGTAAGACTTATTCAACTGCAAAGTAGTTATCAAAGGAAGAGATAAAAGGAACATGCGGTGTTCAACTACCATGCAAGAGAAGCACTAGTAAATACACATAGGAAGATTAATTTTCCTTGGTAAAGAAAAGGGTGTGGTTTCCTATCTGCAGTGTTAGGGAACATCCCCTATATTCATTATACTTCCAGTTTTAAAAACTGAGATACTCCATTTTATAAGCATGAAGTTCAGCACTCTTAACCTTGGAGAAAAACGGTTTTATTGCACAGACCTAGCATAATTTTTATTAATCATTGCTGTATTTTCTTCCAAAGGAGTAACACACATCCAGCAACACTGCGTATATTATCACACACTGTAACACAGGGTAAGGAAAATTTATTGTCTGAGATGCTTTGGTATTTTCTTATTTATGGGACATTGGTCCAGAGATGATGTGTATAAAGGTTTCTCTGCTTCCTGTTATATGTCACTAACCCTGAAAATAAATATGATTGAGCATATTTGATCAAACTCCTGTATACTTGTTAGGCAAATTTTCTGAGCTCCTTTTGACATCATTGTTTATAATAAAGACAGTTAATCTGTTCTTATTTTTGCCCTTAGTAACCAAAATCTCTTTCTGCCTGAAGATGTATCCAACAGTCAATTTCTTTGGATCATATTACGTTTTACCTGATGAATGCAATTACTCATGGTGATAAGTAACACAGGCTGCACTCTAATTTTAAGGCATGCTCCTTCACTGACTTAAGGACCCTGTTCCAGTCTTCATTCTAGCTGACAGCTTGCTTTCAACTTTACTCTGCCTTCAGCACATTGCAATTTTTCCAGAAACAAAGAATTCTTAGAAAGCACCAGTAAAACTAACCCCAGCATTTCCTGACATAATTCCTCAGAAATCACCATTCTTCATTAGCATTTTTAAAAGATTCAGAATTTTCACTAAATCCTACTTAGAGATTTTCAAAATCATGAAGGTGCCTTTTCTTGGTCAAAATGTCTTTTAAGAGATAACAGAATTAACAGACAATTATGTTTCTAAATGAAAAGCATCACACAAAAGCTCTTGAACTGAGCTAAATGAAACATTTTGACAGACCCAATCTGATGTTCCTCCCCACTGGATTTGCACTTCACTCTTGCAAAATATCAGTTTTTCAGTTCCAAATGAGACAGTCCCAATATTAAAAATCTTTCTAGTCCTTTTCTAGCTCAAGCTGTCAAGTTCATATTTTTAAATAAATCAGTAGGTCTCCAGTCTCTCAGAATTTATTTCAAGAGTATTGTCCCAAATATTTTTTAACAACTGTCAAGTCTTTTGCATTGACAAGCTGAGAACTGTTCATGAACTTGGTATGTTACGCCCATCTCCTGGAGTATGAAAGGTCCAGAAGCAGTGTGACCACATCAGCACAGTGTCACATCTGAGGAGATAATCCTCTCTGCTGGGTTTATTAGCTGAAGGAGTTCCGTATCATATTCAACCTGCCTTTGATTTCAGAGAAAATATGGCCAGAGACAATGAGAGTTTGGCCTCCTACCTTCCTCTTACACACTGTCTACCCTTTGGTTGCAATATGTGGCATTAACTGAACTCCTCATAGCTTCCATTCATTGCTTTTCTCAAGCCTGCTCTATCAAACCTCTCACCTCAACAATGGTTCTGACAAAAGTCCATTTTCCTAGTAAGGCTGCTCAGCAGCCCCTTGTGCAGCTGGGGCTTTTTGAGCTAGTGACACCCCTCTTTTTCTTGAGGAATTGAAAAGCAAAACAAAGTTGCAGTATAATGATGTGCAAATCTCAATCTGTTTTAATAGTGGCTTTCTGCTCATGGTTTTCCCCTAAAATATAGATTCATTGTTATTCCTATCCAGGATATTTTAAAACACTGGAAATAAGGTCTATAGAAAATCCTTTCCCTTTCCTCTTTACCCCCTAAAATGGACACTTGTGGTTCCAACTCATCAGGTCACACTTTGTGTGTTACCTAAGAAGGCATTCAAATAACCCTGGCTTAGGCTGAAGCTTCTTTTGAAGGAAAAATCAATGGGTTGCTTTATTTTTTTAAATGTTCTAATTCTACCATTCACAGTGTAAAGAGTGGCTGTAGGTAAAGAAAAAACCTTCTTCTCCCCCTTACCTCTGCCAGCCTGCTACTTTTTCCCTTTTGAATGCCTTTAGCCTGAGCTATGGAGACTTCAAAGACTTCAAAGGCAGCTGATACTGCTGCTGGGGCTGACACTGAAAATGCTGGATTCAGCAGAGAATGCAAATGTTATGGATCATAGAAGATCTTCATTTGTTTCAAAAGAATGGTGGCTTTTATTCGTTTGAAATGAATTAAAAGGAATATCCAAAACAAGCAAACAAACAAAAACAGAAGAGGGAAAAATCACAGAAGGATGAAGGAATTAACATGTAGCAAACAAGCTGAGTTTTCTGCTGTATTCAGAACACAGTAAGGAAACAGGACTTTAGTTATGGCGCTGTCTGTGGTTTCCTCTAGCTGAGAAGGCAGAGCATAATCAGTTGGCAATTATTTCTTAGGTGCCTCTGCCAGAGTGCATCATATTCAAGCTGGCTTCTTAACCTTGGCCTGTTGCTACCACAGGCTGTAGAACAAGGGCAGAGAAGACAATAGAATGTCCCAGAGGGCACTGGAGGGTCACGATGCTGGAGGAATCAGAGGCAAAGACCATCACAGGCACAGGGATCTCTTCTGTGTCACTGGCAAAGGGCTACGGGGATGTGAGCTGAGCTGCTGAGAAGGAAGTCATAGGCAAGGTCATTGATTAACTAGAGAAAGACCCATCTTATTTCTGTTCTGGATTCATGAGAGACCCTAGGAGAAAATCCTCTGAAATAAGTTAGACAGCTCTTTGGTTCTCATGTGTCAGCTGAACTGTCCCTTTCTAACTAGTTTCTTGCCATCTGTAGTGATCTCAGCATCAAGTCTGCTGCTGTCAGATCTAACATCTGCTGCAGAGGTCAGAAACTTGGTTAACAAAACATGCAATTTCTACTATTCATTAGGATTTAATGGTGGAATTATCAAAATAATCCTAAAATGCTAACGTTTTATTTATACAGATACCTGAAAGCCTAGCAGAACCTCCTGAAAAATTCTTTAGGTTTGGACACCATGTGAATTTTATTTCAGGTGTTATGCTTTTAAATGCAGCATCATAGCTTGTTAGCTAGTGCATATTAGCTGTAAAAGGCAGGCAATGCAATTAATGCAAAGGGGCTCCACATCTTTTATTACACAGGATTCTGGGGTTTCAATTTTGGGATTAAACAATTTAAAAAACAACCTTGAAACGGTTTGAGTAAGAGCCCTTCAAAATGAAAAATTATTGTCTTAGCTGGTTTTGGATGAACTACTCTAGTAAAAAGAGTATTGTTTAATTTTCATTTTGAATTAAAGACCTGGAAAGCTGAGTAATACACAGGCTAATTCTGAGCTGAGCTGTGCGTCTGCTCATCTGAGTGCCATAAAAATGTATTAAAAGAGGAATTATTTTGTACACTGTGCTGTACTTCAACATTTAATTCTCAGCAGACTATAAAATCACTTCCAACATAATGAATTTACAAAAGAATTTTAATTTCATTTTCAATCCCTTATCATCACAAATTACTAAGAGAAAATGGTCAGAAGATGACTAGTGATATTGCCACTCTCCCTCGTCTGATGACCAGGGCTTTTTGACTGAAATACCTGCAAAAGACTTTTGTAGGTAATTTAAATAAGGCATAGTGCAGAAGATCCTGAAATATGCAGCTGAGTACATCAGCTTATGCATTATGAAAACACTGCTGTTAGAAAGGATTCTGAGTGGAATAGGCAAAATAATAGTAAATAGTCAAAATAATAACCAGGCAAAACAATAATAATAAATATCATCACAGCAAGGGTTAAAGGTAAAATGACAAAATTATATACTCTGAGTGTCAGATCAATAAAAAATTAACTGTGCTTTGGTGCTATTTCAATGAAAAGACAAAAAAATCTTCCAACAACAAAGCTTTTCCCTGCAATTTGTAAAATATTCAAGGGTGAGTTCTTTTTTATCCTCCTGGGCCAAAGCCCACAGCTGTTGTTCAAGCCAAATTTTCACTAGAACCAATAGAGACTTTTCAGACTTACATTCTTTTTCACAGTTAGGCAGAGGCAGAAGCAGAGGCCTTCCAGGACTGACACAAAAGTTACTGGCCTGTTACAAAGCAGATCTTAACATAATTTTTCCATGAAGACAGGGTGCATGTCTGGATGTACAAATCGTTTTAAGCTTCTGCACATTTAAAATGTTGGTTTGAGCTAAAGTTAAAGACTTAGATATCTGTAAAGCCCCAGTAAATGAAGGGAATCTCCTCAAAGATCAAGGAATGAAAATTCCAAGAAGTAATCTCTCCAAGAGTAAATTTCTATTGGAGAAACAATTACCCTAGGTACCTAAAATGTGTTCAAGTGGTAATGTCTAGACACACGCACACCAAAAAAAAAAATTTCAAAAAATTCCCTGGACAACTGTCTAAGCAGTTTCCCACACACAATTCAGCACACACTCTTAGACTGAGCACATCTTGTTTAAGCTCAAGTTCAATGCAAAGCACAACAGAGCAGTACAATTCAATTATCAGGGAAAGGCCCTCAGTTATCTCGTGCAAGAAAGATATAGGACCGTTCTACACCCTTGGGAATGCAGGCTCTTTAGCTTGCCAGAACGGGCAGGGTACAGTGGGTGGGAGCAAAGCAAAACACTCTGCTTCCTCCAGCAGCCCTTAGTGCTGGCCAAGCATTGTCTGAGCTTCTGTGAAGACCACCACATCTGGATGACCACCACATCTGGATGACCACCACAGTGACCTCTGATTTTCATCTTCTGTAAGTGACCATCTCTGAGATTTAAAGCAGTTCATGACCTGCTTCCTAAGCTGTGAGGTAACTTCTGGGCAGGAGCACAACCAGAGGTCTTGACCTCTTCTCGTACTGGATCATACCCACATAAATCAGCCTATTTGTGCATTACAGTTCTCCCATCACCCAGCAACAAGACTGTGGGATTCCTAAGTTTTGGTCCCACTTCCAGCTGCAGTTGGTACACTTTATCCAGTGACTTGTAAGAAGAAAATGTGTAAAGACAGAGGTTAAGTGAGAATAGAAGAAAAGAGAAACAAAACAATGTGCTCAAATCTGTAGAGCTGAACAGACTGCTGCTGAACTTTCCCACAACCCTGGTCAATGCTTTGGGTTCTGCCTCCTTTAAAAAATTGAGAAACTAAACCAGAGAAGGAAGACAAGGGAAAATAAAATGGAAAAGTGTCTTGGTTGTTTGTTTCAGAAATACAGCTACACTACTCAGTTTTGCAGTGATTTATACCTGCTTAGCAGATGCCTGCTCTAAGCTCTCATACCTGCTCCCAAATAACCTGTGAAGATAAGCCAGGAGTGCTCTTCCAGCTGAGGACATGAATCATATTTCATTTCTCGTGTAATACTTCTGCACTCTGTGTTTAACAGGTTTCTCTCCTTATTTTGTTTAGCTTAGTATAACTTTTCAGGCTAACACAGATAAATTTATGAGTCACGTTTATTTATGCCCCTAAAACAGCTCCATTGTGATGTATGTGATGAATGCTGAAAGAGAAGTGATTCCAGAAGCCTCTCAGGTGTCTATGTATCCGTGCCAAATTCTACATTATATTTATCTCTCAGCTATCGCCCAAACACAGGCTCGGTTCATACTAAACACGCTTTCTGTTTCCGCAATATATTCTTTTAACTACATCCATAAAATAAAAATTACAAATTACCTTTACCTTCTGTCACCTCTCTTTACCGGCTCTTCTCCATAGCCTTTCTTTCTTTGCTTTATTCATCCTATCGTTGTCACACTGTATAAAAGTTAACTGAAGAAGAATCTTCCTTCAGGAGTAACTGCCTTTTCCCTCCACGTTTAACATGGCACTGATTAAATTACATGCCAAGTGATCCCATTATGTCTTAAGGGAGGGAGTTCCACTACTGGTTGCAGAAAACAATGGCAAGGTGAATGAGAAGTGGAAGTGATTTTCCAAAAAATGGACCAACAATGAACAAAATCTTTTAACATCTACAACTAACTTACACAGTTTGACACTTGCACTTCCATTCAAAACTAAGGCCACTAACCATATCATTAATTCTGTTTTAAAGATATAACCCCTGTGTCATTTTCTTACCCCAAGGAAGCCAGGTGCTTCAGAGAGACTCACAAGCTTATTTGTTTTAATTTCAAAGCAAGCAGACTCTCCATGATTCCTTAAGCTATATACGTAGGTTCCCCTAGGAAGAGAAAACCCTCTGGAAGATCTAAAACTGCTGAATAAAAGTGGAGGTTGTTCACAACTAACTTGAATTAGTCCAGAAAAAATCAGGGACCAGGTAACTTTTTAAGACATTAGGCATAGATGGGTGTGATGATTTAAGAGACATGGATTTGAAGGGTGTACTATTCTGTGCATAAGGAATTGGCTGGATGATCATAGCCAGAAAGTTGTGTTTTAACAGCTCTTCATCCAGGTGGAGGCCAGTGGTGACTGGTGTTGCTCAAGGCCCTGTCTTTGGTCTGGTGTTCTTCAACATCTTTATCAATGACATAAACAATGAGATCAACAGCACCCTCAGCAAGTTTGCAGATGGCATGGAGCTGAGTGGGGCAGTTGACAGAACACAAGGAAGGGATGCTGTCCAAGGGGACCTGTACAAATGCGAGAACAGATCCAAGTGCATGGTGCTGCAGTGGGTCAGGGCAATCCCAGACGTGAGTACAGACTGGGAGAAGAACTCACAGAGAGCAGCCTTGCAGAGAAGGACCTGGGGATTCTCGTGGACAAAAAGCTGAGCATGAGTCAACAATGCGTACTTGCAGCCAAAAAAGCCAACCCCATCCTGGACTATACCGTAACAAACATGTCCAGCAGGCTGAGGTGATTTTCCCCCTCTACCTTGCTCTTGTGAGACTCCACCTGCAGTGTTGCATCCAGCTCTGGGATCCCAATGTAAGAAGATCATGGACTTGGAGTGAGTCCAGAGGAGGGCCACGAAGAGGCCTGGAGCACCTCTCCCATGAAGACAGGCTGAGAGCGAGGATTGTTCAGCTTGGAGAAGAGAAGGCCCCTGGCAGATCTTACAGCACCTTCCAGTACCTAAAGGGGGCTTTTAGAAAAGAGGGGGAGCAACTTTTTACATGGGCAGATAGTGATAGAATAAGGGAGAGTGGTTTTGAACTAAAAGAAGAGCTTCAGATTAGATGCCAAGAAATACCTTTCTCAGAGAGAGGTGAGACTCTGGAACAGGTTTCCCAGTGAAGTTGTGGATGCCTCATCCCTGGGACAGTTCAAGGCCAAGTTGGATGCATCCCTGAGCAACCTGACCTAGTGGAAAATGTCCCTGCCTATGGCATAGTGGTTGGAACTAGATGATCTTTAAGATCCTTTTCAACTCAAGCCATCCTATGATTCTATGATTAAACAAATAAAGTTTTTTTGGCATTGATTTTTTGGCAATGTCAAGCAGTGGTACAGACTTCTGTCAAAGAGCTTTTCATCCTCACATCAGTTGCAGCGTAAACGAGCATCTGGCCTGGCTGTCAAAGACACAGGGATTCAACAGGAAACATATAACCAATAGGCCAGGTGGCTGGAAGAAAGAAAACCAACCCATCAACCAACCAAAGAAACAAAATCCCCCAAACTGGTGTAATTTAGGTATTAGAACTAGGATTTCAGGAGTTTTGTCTAGAAGCCATGCTGAAAGGATTTTTATCCCCATTTGCATAGGGTTGGCACTGAGTTCCCAAACCTGTACTTGGATAGGACTTTAATGACCCACTGCTTGAGCCAGATTTTAGTCCATTGTAATATCAATGTTCTTGTTATTTTTTTCTTGTTTTGATGGGGAGTGAAGAGCTGACATTTCCCGAGTTATGACCATGTGAATTGTCACTACTTTAAAAATATGCTGTTTTCATTTCAGATCTAAAGTTTCATATTTTCTGTGGTCTCAGGTAGTTGTTAGGAGCAGTTAATACTCAGTTCACATTTTTTAACTCATTAAAAGAATTTTAACATAAATTTAAGTTGGAAAGCCACCAGAAAGCCAAAAGATTATTATGTTTTACTTTCAGCAGGACATCACCACAGAAACCTCTCAGAAATTTCTGTTTAAACTGTGGTAAAGATTTCAGAGGGACACACAATCCTAAAATAAAGGGTCCACCTGGTGGAGAATCAATCACATTCCTAGGTAAGTTATGTCTATGTTTAACTACCATCAGTGTTAAAAATCAGTTCCGTGCTTCAAATCTAAATTTGTCTTCCCTCAGCTTCCAACTGCTGAATCTCATTATGTTTTTTTACTGATAGATTAAAGAACTGGCTATGAGAAATCTCTTCCTCAGGTAGGTACTCACAGACCAATATCAAACCATACTTTAGCCTTCTTTTCAGCAAAATAAGTAGATGAATGTTCTTAAATTTCTCAGTATGAACTATGTTTTCCAAACCCAAAATTTTTCATTAAACTGCTTTGAATGCTTCTCATCATTCATAACACTTTTAAACTGCAGCACAGGAAAGCTCTCCTGTGTGAAACTATCAGTTGTGCTGACTATAACTATTTTAAATGTAATTATTATTGGGGTCTTTACAACCTTTTATGTGTGTATCTTGTTTAGAGACATCTGAAGTTCAACAGAACCAGACAGATAAGTTGTAATGTTGTTAGATGCTAGTTTGAAGCTAACCACAGAATATTAATCTCAGCAAGAGGCCAGTTGTTTTATGTTATTTCTATATTTTCTGGTGGATAGATAAGCAAATATGTTTGGGTGACAAATGTATCTGGGGGAGGTGAATAACCGTGCTGCTAGATATTCCTTTTGGTGCTGAACTTCTGACAATCCACGTTTAGGCACGGACAACAGAACATGTGAGAGAAGCCAGAGTAAGAGATCACCTGTTTAGCATATAAAATCCAAGGGCAAGCTGCTCCAACTGCATGTAAAGAAAAGATAATACTTACGTTTGATCCACACAGCCCTCTCCTCTCTTTGCTGCTGCTCCTGCTGAGGAAGGTGTCAGCTGCTTTACTGAGACAGAAGGAGTTTTTGCCCCCTCTCTTCACCCACCTAGTATTTTACTCACAGCTCTTCATTTTAATTAGGTTATCTTACCATCATACAGTTTTGCCTACATGTGTGGGAAGCCTTGAACCAGAGATAATAAAATAAAATAGTTTCTGACAAAGATGATAAGCATCTTTACTTTTTTTGTCCATTTTTTACTTCATAAAAATAGTTTGCAAATAAAAATAGAAAAACTTCTTGGTTTTGAAATTACAATAAAACAGAGGTTTTAGCATATTTTTTCTTTGTCCTCTTTGACTGTTCTGGCAGAAATTGTGTTCTTTCTTTATAGTGACAAAATGAAAATATAGGTCATACTAAGTAGGTCCTTATCTAAATGGAAAGGACAATGTCTCTGTGATACAAAAAAGACAAAAACACTTTTGGCAAAAAAGTACCACCTCTCCAAGCAAAAATGCATGTGTTGAGATGTCAAGACCACACACAGCTTAACTACTGCTGTGGTATTGATCTTCCCAAATGTCTGCGGCCTGTGCCAGCTATTCCTATCACTGCTAAACTTGGCTTTACCCTCTTGAATTCACTCCTTCCCACCTTTATTTGCACTTGTCAGTGAGAGAAACAGTAGCAGACAGAAGGAAATTGTTTGTGTCATCTATATCAGAGTTGAGCTCAGGCTCATTTGTATTCTCACTTAGATGCTTAATGGGCACTTGAACTTGAGGTGTCATGCTTCTCTCCTGCAGTGATACCCTCAGTTCAACTCTCTCTGTTCTTCTGTCTCTTTGTGAATGAATCTGCAACACCATCAAAATGTCAATTGCTGAAATCATACAATACCAGGAAAGGTTTTTCACTTCTATCACTGGACACAGCAACACATACACATCAATATAATCAGAATTTTTAGTGACCCAAATCCAGCTCCACTACTCCAGATCAGTGCATTCATTTCAGAAAGGCTAGAAAACACCTTAAAGGGAAAACAAAGGGAAGATACTAAGTGCTAAATGTTCAGCACAGTACATGGTAATTAACTTAGCCATGCAGTTCCCATTACTGTTAATAGGAATCAGATGGCTAGATCCCTGTGCTAAAAATGTCGTTTTAAATAGATATCTGCATGCGTGCCAAGCACAAAGAATCAAGGTAGCAGAAAATCTCAGTGAGGAAGATACAAACAAGACACTGAAGGCATCTAGAAAGGTTACAGACGGACTTAGGAAACTGGGGCAAAATTGTACTATGAGATCATTTACTGGAAGCAGTTTTCTTACAAATTGGATAAGGTTTTAGAGAACAAAGTGTGCACTGGCTGAGAACAGAAGTCTTCAAAGGCAGGGGAACAGCTGTGCTTCTGCAGAAGAAATGAGGAGAATGGGAGCAGGCTGTAGCAGGACCACACAGGAATACACGGCCTTGACTCGCTGCCTAGGAAACTCCACAAAGACACTTAGTGGTGGGACAGAAAATGGCATGGCTGTAGCTGCTGAATTTATAACTGATTTGCAGGCCTGGTTTACTGGCCTAAAGTCCTCCAGAACACAGGGATAATACAAGAGCTACTTACTCTCTGTAGAAACACGTGGCAAATATAGATTGCAATATATACATTTCTTGTTAAAATTTCAGAATATAGAAGAGACATTCAAAGCAAACACCTGAAATCAACCAAACTTTTAAAATTCAAACCAACATTTTGTTAGACATATTCCTTATACATAAATATAAAAATGAAGATTAGATAAAGATACATATATGCTTTTTATTAGAGGTGAGCTCTGCTGAAACAAGGGATATCAAATCTACAGCCTGGAGTTATATTAATGTTCATTATTCGTTATGTACAATTGTTACTAAAACTATATTGTATTAATTTTAACATAATAATTAAGCCCAAAAAAGGTATTTACACTGCTAGATTGCATCAAATAATGAAACAAGGCTCAGGGTCTGAAGAATAAGGACTAGTCAGTTGCCATGACAAAGTGAGAAATCAGTGCCCAAGTCTGGACATTTATTGACTCAGATACACAAAAGGAAAAGAATCAAAACAAAATAAAGAGTTTTCTGAAACTAAAATAGAGTTTCTGCACGAAGGAAAAAGAATAATCAAACTGTATCAAAATGCTTTTTTTCAGAGACAGGATTTTGGATACACTCTCTGATTCTGTCTAGTAATCTTTCTTCATCAGGATGAAAGAGTTAGTTCTGTTGTTCAGGTATGAGCTGTGAATGATAGTTTCTTTTCCTGTCTGAAAAAACGGGCAGACATGGTTACAAAAGGGAAAAAAGATACACAAAGGGGAAGGAAATACGGCTTTTATTGATGTTCTCAGGCTTCATGGCAGCTGTCAAGTTATAAACAGACCATTCTGGGCTGCCAAAGACAGTTGGGATGCTCTTATCCTGAACTTTATCTTGCTGTTATCATCTGAGTAGGCTGCCCAGGGTACTGTCATTGCTCAGCCAGACTCCTCCAGACCACTTTTTCTTGCCTCTGGGATGCCATGAAAGGGCAGAAGGGGTGTTGGCCCACTTAGAGCCATCTCAGCATAAGTATGGGACAAACCCAGTTCCAATGCTGTGGCATATTCAGTGCCCACTCTACACTTCCTCTGAAATCACCCCTGTGTACATGGGCTTATGCTCAGCCACAGGTCCAGTGATGAGGCCAAGCCTTCCATGAACACTGGTGCTGCTTTTATACCAGTAGATTAAACAGGTTGCTGACAAATGGCGAGACACAGTGCAAGTACGTATTCCTTTTCCGCCCAAAATGAGGTGAGCACCCCTGTACTGCTTTTTAGGGGCAGTCCCAGGCCTGTCTAATCCCTTCAGCTATGTCCAGAAATTGCCTGTGAGAGCACTAGCTGTCCCTGGCCAGAGACACTCCTACCACACCACTGCTGCTGATGTGCCAGCAACACCCCAGCTGTACCTGGCCAGGTTTGGCTTACCAGCACAGGCAAAGACCAAGAAATTGATTGAGGGATCTGACCTGGAATGTTACAGGCTGGATGCCACATGCTGGCTACAAACCAGAGGCTGTGAGGCAGCCACTTCTCAGGATCCTGCTGTAAGCCCTTGAGCTCCTTTGGTCACCAGTGCCAGAGCATTTGAACAAAGAATGGTTTTGTTACGACTCTGAACTCAGCACTGTACTAAGTTGGCTGTAAAGTGAACCTTTGAAGTCAGATATCCAAATATCAAGATCTATAAAGGACTTCAGTGTTGTGAAACTGAGCCATGCTTTTTGGTGAAGTTGCTTGGTCCATTCTTTCCAAGACATCAGGATTGTTCTCCCCAGGAGCACACATTCAGCATCAGATCAGAGTGCTTCTTTCTTTACCCTCTTTTCTAGCTCCAGTAACCCTAGAATAATTTCACCCCTGTGAGAGTCCAGGACACTGTTAAGAGTGCAGGATATGCAGTTTTAAACTCAAACACAGATGTCACACTTGCTAGGCAGGTGCTGTGTAGAAGATCCACAGCTCTTTCTCTATCTGGGTCTCTGAAGAGAAGAAAGGAGCTAGGGAACCACCCACAAAGGGATGAGTTGGTACCACAGAGTAGAAGGAGGCTTTTGTGTTACATAAATGCTGAATTCTGGGATATGGGTCATTTTCTGAGAAAGGTGGGATTTAAGACACCATTCTCCTTTCTGAACATTCAGTTCTGACTAGCTTTGGCTTCCTCCTAGTCACTGTGTCCACCACTTTCTCCATTTGTTGCACAGGGCCATGGGTGCTTTTGGGCTCTGTGTACTCCACTCCTAAAACTGCAAGACTTGCTAACCCTGCAAGGCCCGTGCTTCTTTGTGCATTTGGGTCTGACTGTCCTTGCTTCCAGTTACCTCTCAACTGAACAGCAAAAGCCATTTAACAGACCAGTGAGCTTGGTCCTTTCAAGTCAGTCGGAAATGAGTTGCCCTCAGAAACCATTCTTCCCTTTTGTCCTCTCATCAGGATTTTGCAGTTATCCTTTTTCAGTCCTAACTGTGGCTATTTAGAACTTGAGTCTTTTGTACTGATATGTCAGTGCCACAGAAGTGGGCAGATTTGATTATCTTTCTGATCCTTGTGAGTAATCTCATTTCAAACTTTGACCTCCCACAGGCACCTGTTCCTTTTGACATCAAAGCCAGCTCTTTATCACGGAAGTAGCTTAGCCTTATGGCAAAATTATCGATTGCAGATGACTTATATGCTTTCCCTGCCGTGCTTTATCAAAAGCTGATCCACTCTTTTGTTGCTTCTTTTGAAAATTAGGTTGAATTTGTTACTGTCTCAAGTAGCTGGCTCTATGCTGGCTTATAACTTCTCAAGAATTGTCTCCATCTCTCTTCTTTTTGCATGGCTGGCTTCCCTTCCTTACACTCTGCACCACTATTGCTCAGTGCCCCAAAGGCAGGCTGACACATTGCCTGGGATCCCCTTTTTTTCACCCAAACTTTGCGGTAGGGTGCAATTTCTGCCCACCACAAATCTGTCTATGCTCAGCAGACCTGCTCTCCAGAAAGCAGCCCTCCTGTGGGAGAACAGGCAAGGCCTCCCTCTAAACCTGGGCAAGCCACTGGCTTTACTTCCTTTCTCATTCTCTTTCATTTCTGTTGGATGCACCACAGGGCAGAATGCATCTCATCACCTGTATGAGCTGTCACCTGTGACATGACATCCACTGCTGCATCCAGTGGCTAGTGTGATTATGTTTACATTGCCATATACACAAATGTCTCCTAAAGGCTCACCAATGTCTTAAATGATAATTTATCACAATTGACATATTCCTATTTTTTAGACAATAGGTCTAATTCATCTGGCTGTGATCAGTTCCCTTTCCTAATAGAATTTTCTTCTATTTTGGCCAGAATCCAATCATTCTTTTCTGGGGCTAATGATGCATTGAATGGATGTATCTGTTTACCAACGCCAACCTCTTCTATCAAATAAAATTACTTTTGCTACCTTCATGTACTCAACAATTTTCTTAGACTTTTCCTAAAAGGGTAATGACAAGTTTGATACTGTAAGCCAAAAATTAAATAACTACCTTATGTTCTAGCTTCAAGATCTTATTTTAAGTAGTCTATTCTTCTAGTTTTAAGAAATTGCTCCTGACAGCCTTTCCCCTTCAGTGCTTTATTCCATTCAATTTCACTTACAACGTTCTGCCTGCTTCCAAAGTATTAAGGAGTAAGTGACCATTGAACATAGACTCTTCAAATCAAGGTTGAGCTGCAGAGCAAAACACAGAGAAAAGAAGCCTGGCAACATTTTCTGCCCCTTTAGATAAAAGGGCTCAACGTGGTGCTTCCCCAGAATTAACTCAAGCCCACAGCTCAATTAGAATTTTTCTCCAGTTGTAGGATTGGTATGGCTTTATAGAGATGGCTGATGACATTGCACAGAATGAAATGTGAGCTATGGGAACACGAAGCTTCAGTCTGTACATCTGGCAAATCAGAACTCCGTAGGAAGAACTGCCTGCCTAGCAAGTGTCACCTGCTGAGAGTGATACTGCAAACCGCGGCCCCAGACTCCCCTAAGTCTGGCTATGACTGCTTAATTTAGTGCCTTCATTATCATCTGCATTTCTTGTCAGAATGTGGAGTTATAGCTGTTACTGCTTTGACAATTTTTTTCTTCATTTTGTAAAAATGTTGATGGTATGATGCTACAACAATTGAGAATGCTGAAGTTTTAGGACTAAAGAATAGAGTGTAGTTGAACAATAGCTTTGAAAGGCTTTTTTGAAATAAGCCACAATTCCTATGCTCAAATGCATATAAACTAAATAAAATAGCATGCTAACAAAAATGGAAACATTCTTACTATCTCAAATCCCATAAATATATGGATTCCTGCTTAAAACTACAAAGTATCTCCTTATTTGAAGAAATGGGAGACATGTTCAAGAACTAGCTAAGAGTGATATCTATGAGAAATGAAGATATAAAAGAAGTTAACATTTACATGTATTTATTTATAGAAATAAGAAGAAAAGTATAAACACACATGTGCACATCACTGTGAATCTTTCCTCACTGCTCTTAATGTGCTACTTGTCTTCACTGAACAAAAGTTCTGTCAGAAGGCTCTATCTGCATACAAATACAGCACTCTGAACAGTGTGTCCACTATTTGGTGGTATTTATGTCTCTGATACACGACAAATGTAACAAACCTGACACCACGGATAGGAAATACTGCTTCTAAAACCTAGAAAATTTAAAAATTTCTGATTTCAAGATACTGAGAATAGATTTTGAATCTATCTTACACATTAAATGATTTGTGATACTATTCCAAACTTGCTTCTTTTTCAATTTAACTTCTATGTTTTTTCCTATCTTTCAAATTATTATTAGCATAAATAACCCAGGAAGAAGACACAACCATCCCACTAGGACCAGTTTTTGAGGGTTATACTACAATCACGTTCTGACATTTAACACGACACACATAATTTGAGACCATTACAACTCTGGGTCAAATCCAAAACTGATTTATAAGAGGTAAAAGTTAGGCTCTTTATACATAATTGCACCCTTAGGAACAAAACAAAGCATAATAAGGTGATAAGGTGTAAATTAGACTAAAATATATGTTCACCTTTTGGGTTCTTTACAGCTTCAAAGCAAAGCCCATTGAAAATAAAGGAAATTTTACTGAATTTGGTGGCATTTGGATTCAAAATGATCATAAAATACTTTCTACATCATTTGAATGAAATTAATTGCATCTAGGAAAAATAGGGGACCCTATTTTTTTTAAATTATCCTACTACATGCACACAGTTAAATCTGACAAAATGGTGAGGTGACAGATTTTTTATTTTCCTCCCTCCAGGTAAGAAGTATGACAGTCATTAAAGGACTTCAGTTAGGCACTTGATGGATTTGGATGCAGATACATCCATTTATATGTTTTCCATTTCCCTTTGGATTTTTTTCCTCTGGCCAACTATACCGAAAATTATCAGCTCACACTTCAGTTTCCTTCATGACATCAAAATTCAGGCACAATCTGCCAAAGTCTAAAAATCCTGTCTTTGGTGGTATCTAGTAAGAGGTCACTTAAAAGCACTCTGAGCATTAGCATGCATCACTAGCAGTCAGCACCAGCACTGCTGTTCCAGCTGGTATGAGCATGGAAAGGTGATTCCATCACAGCCAGAGCAGTGGCCTGATCAATAAATGCTGACAGCACACCTGTGGTCACATGCCCATACTTTGTTGTGGGTCATGCTGGCTCACAAAACCCAGAAGACACTGCCAATTTTAGCTGAAATCTTCATATTTCTAGCAAATTTTAAAGCTCTCCATAAAGTGCTGGTCTACCTGGTCCAGAACTGCCATTTGGAGATGGGAAAATTGAAGAGTCCTGGCTTCAGAACACCTTCCAGATTTGGAAATTACCCCAAAGTGATCGGCTGCCAAGGGCAGATGGCCAAGCAGAGGGTAGCCCCTATACAACATGGGCTCTTATAGTATACGTGAGGCAGATCCAGGTGGTTTCTGGAGGCCCAAAGGGTTGTCAGAGAGCTCCCCTGTGATGGCTCATTCCCACCACTACATTCCCACCATCTCTTAGTCAAGGAACTGCTGAGTACTCTGTGGTAAGGCTGGAAGAGAAGCAGTAGGTAAGAAAGTTCCTGTGTCTGTCTGAGTATAAAACATGGTAGGAACTAAGAGCTGGATAACATCTACAGATGACACTCTCAAGATAAAGCAGCTCTCAGTTCCCAGGGTGCCATTTGACATCTGCTTTCAGCAAGTCTTTGGTCCCTCAGCACGAGATTGCTGATCCCTGCCTTTGGGCACTTCTTCATGGTGCAGTGGATCACAATGCATGCTGCTGAGGCACTGAAGTTAAGAGTGCTCAGAAAGCTAAAAAGCAGGACAGTCCAAGTCACAGAGTTATCAGAGACTTGACTGACCTACACCTGTGAGCCAGCGCCTCTGCTCTGTGCTGTGTGATCAACACTAACTCTACTGAATACATGTAGCTGTGTCCTACACAGTTTGTGAACACAGCTGCAAAAAAAAGAGATATAACACATTTTCATATTTTATGTAGTTCTCATCAGATAGCAACTAATTGCCATTATTCTTTTAAGTGGAATAAAGAGATTTCAATATAATGTTGCAGAAGAATTAGAACATATGAGTAATGGGCACATTATGTGTTATCAATGTTTGTTATAGATATATATGTACAAAAACTAATTGCCGTGAGAGTTGGGTCTAAGACTTTTAACCTATTCCTTCTGCCTTGATTTTCCTCATGAGAGAATTTCCCCTTTTGGAGATGGAATAATGATTATCCTTAAGAAATACTCTCTTTTTTGAACGTAAGTTCAAAAAACTGTGGTTTAAACATTCTCAGAGCCCTTGAAGCCAAATAAGTGATTCATTCTGGCATTTTCAACATATCTTTGAAAACTCTAATGAATGCTTGAATAAAGTAAAAGTCTTATATTAGCATTCATTTTATTTAAGTGCCTTGGGAGTGGAAATTAGTGACTTCCATTTTATCATTCAACCTTTTCCTTAATTCAATTCACATGTTTGTCAGCAGCATTGAGCCTCCTGATACTGGCAGGAGATGCTGGTTTTTACAAAATTATTCTGTGATAAAATAGAGTTGCTAAGGTTTTTGCACCTATGTCAAATTAATTATGACCCTTTCTCTCCTTGCACTGAAAATGCATGGTTATCCCAAACTAACCATTTTGTCTGAAGGGCAGTACAGCTCTCTGGGATGCAACATTTCCCACAGGCGCTATCCTCCCTTTTTTTCCAAGTTATATCATCACAGAGGCCTCCTCTTCTGTAGAACTTGCACGACTACTGGAGAGTAACCCAGAAGATTTGCTTGAAAAACTTGATTTAAAGTTATGCTTTTATAACACCAGACATATTCTGACAATTTTTTTTTTAAGTGTGCATGTGTGTGTGCACATACATGTATGTTTCTTTTGTGTTTGTTTACTGTGCAAGAAAGCAAGTGATGTTAATCTAGTTCACTGGATCCTTTGCTTGGTTCTCAGGCTGAACTCTCTGCAAATGAAGCCAAATCAAATGTTTCATGGACACCAAATGCCCATTAAGTTGACTAAGAAGGATTTAAGAGTGCTTTTTAGGGGAGTTGTCAGCTAGCCTTCCTTAGCTGGCCTCCTTAGCAACCCATAATCCAATCTTGTGCCTTTGATAGGAGTCTTCAGTCTTTATTTTATTGGCAGAAATGAAACTCCCTAATTCTCCAATGATTCTGATATGACAGGAATCCCAGATCCTCCATTCCCTCTACTTTGACTGAATATTTTATAAGGAATTTTAATTTTCAAAGAGCAATCAGCAAACAGACCAGATAATCCTTCTAAATATTAGCTGGGAAAGTGCACATGGATTCCTACCATGTACACATACAGGCACGTCTGCTGCAGCATTCCAGATCTGTGGTGTATTTTTTTCCAATTTTACCACTTTATTCTTAGTCTGCAGGGATTAGGAAAATAATGGAAGAGAAAAATTAGTCTGATATATGTGGCAATCTGCATCTACATTCCTATAATAAAATCTGAGTCTTTAAGAAATAGGCTATTAAGTTTCATCTTCCAGCAATATTTTTGCTCATTATTTATTATTATAGGCTGAATTTCCTTAAGGAGCCTAAAAGATTTTGCTGTCAAAATGTCAATTAAATTAAGCAAAATGTTTGCACTTAATGCTAACAATTTCTCTTAAAAATTTTGTTCTTCATACATAATAAATAAGACACTATTAACTATTGCTGCCTAACATCATGTTTGATTTCCCAGAGGAGCACGATGACAGAACTGACTCTCATCTTAGGGTGACTTTCAAAAGAGAAGACAGGGTGAGTGACCTTACCTGAGTGTGTGACTTCAGACACTTAAGAGGCAAGGTAGATAAAAGTTTGTTAAATGAAAAATGGATGGCCTTTTTCCTCACAGCCTGGAATGCACTCCCCTTGATGAGAAAGGAAATTGTGATGGGAATCTGGGACATCCTGAAATCTTAATGCAGGAATAGGGCTCCTGAGTAGCAACTCATAGCAAGCCAGAACTGAGCAGCAGCTCACTGCTTATTAAAGCATTAGTGGAGTATTGAATTCTAGGAGCAGAAATTACTTATTTTGGGGATATAATTTATTTCTTTTCAGGCAGCCACTGACCCTGAATTTCCACTTGTATGAATTTTGGATTTGCTTACTGCGTGGGACAGCACTGGAATCTTCTATTTCCTTAATCTGTGGATTTGGGTTCAGTGGTTTCAGTTGTGTGTTTCTTTGCTCATTTGCTTTGATTTGCTTCAAAGTGTGATTCCCTTTGGGGTCTCTTGACTCCTTTCAGCGGAACAAACTGTAGCCCTGGTCTCTCTCTGTAAACTAGATACAGATAAAGTGTCGCTGGCCCAGGCCAGCACACCTACAAATACCACATTTGCCTCTTCCAGAATGAAACTGCAAAAGGTAAAATTAAGATTTGATTTGCATTTCTGAAAATTATTTCTCAAAGAGCAATGTAATTTTGGATTCAGAGGTTTGGTTTTTGTTTTTTTTCCTTTCTGCTATGCGCTGGCTCACCTCTCTGGAAATGGAGATGGGAAACTAGGGGGTGGTTCTGCTTTATTTTCCTTTTTTTTTTTTTTTAATAGACTCTGCTGTGCTGGCAGTATTTTCTCACCTTATCACGTAATCTATTCTTACAGCTATGCAGACTTTCGTAAATTTTCTCTACATAGAGTGAAAGGGCTCATTAGTTAACTGAGTCCTGCCTCTTAGTTTGAGAAAACAAAAAGAATAAAAAAAGCTTCCAATAAACAACACTTTTGGACAGGAAACAGGTGAGAAAGGAATATTTAAAGTATTTCAGATTAACTCCAAAAATAAAACCAGCATAAACCAAGGTGTTTTCTGATTTAACTTAGAAAATACAAATTGGAGATCTGTTGAGTAAATAAATGAAAAATAGAATCCTGCATCTGCAGTCTATCCATCTGTTGCCTTGTCTCCAGCTGCAGCCACCTCTGATGTTTCTGAATGACACAAAAAAAAAAAAAAAAAAAAAAAAAAGCAAATGAAGACATGAGCCCTGAGAATACATCTGCCCAGTGCATAAAGGACATCTTTTCTTTTCGCTGATCCCCTGAAGTCTTGATAAATTTTGGTTGCAGTCGTTGTCTTAACACAGAATTCCAGGTGTTATGGGCACTCTCAGGGTTGTGCATAATTTATTATCCTTTCCCTGGTTCATAAAAAAAGGACATGAATAAAGGATTCATACATTTACAAGCACTAAGGTCAGAAAGTATCAAAACAACTATTCCACCTAAGTCCCTGGACCTACTGGACACATAATTTGTCCCAGAGGTCGACTAAATTATATCTCATAGATGGATTTAATTATGTATACCTTTAAAGATCTAAATCCATGTTGAGTCGTGCCTGTCCTGTCCCCCCTCCAGCCCTTTTAGGAGACTGTTAACTTAGTTTAATTATCCTCTCTGCTAGAAAGCTATGATTTACTTCAAGGCCTAATTTGTCTAAGTCTTTGCAATAGATCTTGTCAGGTCTTTGTCAACAAGGTCAAAACACCCTGCTATTGGATCTTTTACACCTGTAAGCACCTAGACATGATCAATCCACCTCTGTCTCCTCTCAGATAAGCTGAAGAGATTGAACTCTTTAAGCCTCACGTAGTACAAGTTGTTTTCCAGCTGCCGGATCAAACCTCCCAAACCTTTCATCTCTGGCACTGTTATTAGGCTGCACCACTACCTTGGAATGTGCAAGGGCTCTTCAAAGGATTCCAGACTGACCATCTGATATTCACACTGTAGCACTGTCTGAGGGGATTTTGATACTTCTTTTGATTCAGATCTTGGCTTTACGAACCTGATGGCTGTGGCTGGTTTGGGGCTCAGTAATGGCTTTGCCACAAGCGAGCAGAAGAGCTGCTCACTGCTATGGGAAGCAGATGTGCCTCCAGGTTTCCCTCTGCTTTTTTTACTCCCTCTGCCCTAGAAAATGAAGCTATGAACACATGAGTGTAAGGAACAGCAAAGCTCCTGAAGACCTCATAAAATCCATTGTATGAATGAAGAAGGGAATGCAGCAGCCCCCAAGAAGTGTCTCTCCTCTACAGGTTACAAGCTTTAATTAAAAAATAAATAAATAAATAAATGAAGGTAGTACAAGGGACAAGTACACAAATGCAGAAATGTGCATACACACATTATTTGACATTGCTAATACAAACAAGTGTGATCTAGATCAACAATTTTCAAAACACTTTCATGCTAAATGAGGGCCTAATGCATTTTCAGTGACATTTCAAATCATTCCCTTTCGGAGGGTGTGCCGCAGAGTCCACAAATATGGAATGTCTTTCCACTCATTTATGTGAGTTCTAATCAATTCCTCATTCTATGAGGGTTTAAGCTTCTAAAGATATAATTAAATTCACTACTTGCTTTGTGATATCCTCTGACACCATTTCTAAACGAGATGGGGTGCTTATTAAACTCATTTTACAGGGCCTTCTAGTGAACTATAAGCTAATTTACAGGCAAATAATGTTATAATTTAGGAAATAGTTGACCATATATCCCCCCAAAGTTTTATACACTTTTCAAAGAATGAGTAGGTTTGAAGCAGAATAGAAATGATCAAGAGCAATGAAATGCATTATGTGTAAGTTCCTGTACATTTATAGGTTAGCTGATTATTAAAATTACAACTACAAAAAATAATTAATATAAACTAAAAATAAGATCTTGGGTCTCATCCCTGATTTTCTCACATTCTCATTGTAGATTTCAAATGTTGACAAATGGATCAGTGTTTCTCAAACAGGGACTATGATGACAGATATTTTATGCAAGGAAACAAAATAGAACATCTTTACACAAACCAGGTCCCTTTCTTGACAGGATTTTAATATACTTCTCACATGCACAGACTCACAGTAGCAGCTGGGTGCCATGTTTATTTCCTCACCTCACAGATGGAGTATGTTTTTCTCACCTTTCACATGATGCAGCACATCCCAAGAGAGATTTAAACCTCTTTTTCCTGACTCCCATGCTCATTTATCAGCATCTGACTTCATTGTTTTCTAAAGTCACCCCTGAGAAGGTAGTCTGAATATCAATTTGTAATAAACAGCAAGAATTTATTGCTGTCAAGGTGTCACAGTGCAAAATAATACATGGTTTTTCCAGACACATCAGAGGCTTAAGTAACCTACCCAACCATCCTCAGCCACAAGGAAAGAACCGTGTGTCACCAGCTCTGCTTCCTGTGTTTGATATCTCTCACCTCAGCTCTCTCAATGCAATCCTTTGAGGTGCTTATTCTACTTTTTGAAGCACATTGCTGAATCTGCAGTATCCAAACAGTATAATTAGCATGTGAAAACTCAGTACTGATAAAGTAAATGCTTTTTTCTGAACAAACTTGTGCTGCTGACACCAAAGCCCATTTCGGCACAAAGGAATATATAAACAGTGAAAAGAAAATCAGTTCCCCCTTTTTGTCCAGCAGGATCTCACAGTTCACAAAGTTCTGTCCATTCCTGTCTCATGAGTAGAGGTCCCCAGGTCTGTGCAGTATGAGGCTGGACTGGAGCAGGGCAGAGCAAAGCTGAGGTGCAAGACGATCATATGCCCCCAAAACAAGCCAAGAACAGAATTCACAAGGGTATCAGTGCATAGGCTCATGCAGTATTTGGCCATGAGTCTTCTTGGGCTCTTGTCACTGACCATGGCTTGGAGGAGTACTTGTGCAGCTTCCAAAATACAGCTGGAGGTCTGACCTCCCACTCTCCTTTTAATGAACAAAGGCAAATTTGGGTCCCAAAATCACAGATGATCTCTGCAAGCTCTAGTATAGGAGTTCTGATTCATCACCTTCCAAAGTCTCCCACATACAGTCCTATCTAGTGCTCCAAGTGCTTTATCTTAACTCATGTTCCATCAATTCCTAATACTCTAAATGCAACAAAATAAACTTTGGATATGTTTGGTCTCTACAAAGATTGCAGTTACCTGGCAAACATAATAATAAAGTTGGCTTATTACAGCAGCAACAACAGCTGCATAACAATTTGCATTCTAGATCCATGTCCTCATTTCTTATAACCTTCAGGTGTTCAAAAGAGGTGCCTCGTACTGAGCTATTAATTCTTTATTTAGGCACCTTGACTTTAAACGTACTGAGTACCTCTTGGCTCTGATGAATGTCAAATAACATTCAGATTTAGAAGATTGCATGAATTTCTAATTTTTTTTTCAGGTCTCTGGATCTGTCCTTGAAGGAAAGGCAACCTTTTATATATGTTTGTGCATATGTCTGCATTGTGCTCAATAATAACACTAATTTTACCCTTATAATAATATAAATAATACCAACATTAAGATGAGCAGGGGGTACGGTATTTTAAAAGAAAAACAAACAAACAAACAAACAAACAAACAAACAAACAAACAAAAAAAACAGGAGGAGAATGGCCCAACCAGCTATTCAAAAGTTACCAGGGTTTAGGTTTCACAAGAAATAAAAAACTTTCTATTGAAAGAAAGCCAGGTTTATTAACAGCTGAGTTGCAATACAAACATGCAGACAGACAGGTGTGCATTTATGTACTTTATCTTTTACATGTCAAGATTTGTCAATCACATTAATGTTTACATATTTAACAGCTACTTTGCACTTAATGTTTTCAGACTCAGATTTGAAAATGCAGACCACAATTTTTCTGTTGCATAATGCTTTTATTCCTTTGTTGCACACAAGGAACAGTCTTCTCAATAAACTACAGAGCACTGATGTTGTGGCTTTACAATAACCATTGAAGCAGTAAGGTTGCACTTTCAGGTCTCTGATGCAGAGAGGGATTCGTCATGTGGATGATTAGTACCTGAACATAAGGATGTGGACAAAATTTTGAAACCGTTTGGGAGCTAATGAAACTCTTAGGTAGCTAGTTGGGGGGAATTCTCAAGGACTTCAACACAGGGAAGGAAAATAAATTGCCTGAAGTCACCCAGAGAGGTGTTACTAGAAACAACAGATGAGAAGAAAACATTGAGTAAGCAACTGAGACAAGTTTGAAGAAAAAGTCTTTTTTTCATTGGAAGTATCTTTTAATTGCCACCTTGTCTGAATCCCAACAAAGAAGGGAATTAAGGTATTCAGGGTAATGGGAGAAAGACAGGAAAAGGAGAAAGACAGGAAAGAAGAAAGAAAGAAGGATTGAAGCAGGATGAGAGGGAGGGAGTGTAAGAAAATACCATGTATCTGAGAGAGACTGAGGTGATGACCAGGTAGGTCTTTTCAGTAGCACAGAGTTCAGTATGGTCCAGATGGACAATCCATGATGACCTTTGTATTGTTGGGCTCTGAGCCTTGCATTTCCTTTTTTTTTTTTTTCCAGAAAACATTCAGGTATTGCTCATATTTCTTTCATTATGGAGGGGTTTTTCTTCCCTACTTCTTAAACCTGTTCTAAAATAAAAATCTCCTGGGATAAAAACATACACTCCATTTAATTTTAGGTACTACTAGTTCAAAAGTTGAAGTCTTTTGCAAGTTAGGATTTAAATTCAAATGTTCAATTAATATAAGACTCAAATTCTGATTGTGACCTGCAATTCACCCTTCTGCCCTCATATTCATTTTCTAAGGATAATTATTAAATAAACATCCCTTTTCAACTGATTATCTTTTGACCCAAATATGATGTAGGGCTTTGGTAACTTTATACTTAAAATGAACTCAAAAAGAAAACAAAATAAAGAACAGTGATTTTAATAACATACATTATACCAGCAACATTTCATAGAATTAAAAACTGTAATTTTTGGAAAAGGGTTAGATTAAAATATATTTTTTAAGCAAAAAGGAGGCTTCTGTCTTACAGAAATAGTACTCTAGGAACAGAGTGGAACTCTGCTGAACTTAGGGATATGGCCAAGTCCCAGATATTTAGGATTAGCTTAAAGTACTCCAGCAAGTTCAAAAACCCTTACTGAGTATCAAGACCCACTCAGATTATCAATGATAAATTTCATAGAATAGAAAGAAAAAAGACATTGCTCAGATGGGGAACTCATTTCTTGCATCTTGTACTCCTTTTCTATCAAAAAGAAATGCCAAAGGCTTTCTGAACAACAGAAAATGTGCAATTTCTTTCACAAACTTACATCTGTGCTTTGTTTTCTTATTGTTGTTGACAGAACCCTTCATTATGCCCTTAAAGAATCATTTTATGTTTATTTGTACTGTCTATACAGATTTGGAGACTTGTTTTATGAATTGCCAGAGAGTGATGTCTTTTTTTAATAAAAGTTTATTACACTTTGATTGATTTCCCTGATATTCATTTTGTGTGTCTGTGTTATAGAAACTCATTTTTGTTCTAAAACCCAAATTACTCTAACTAATGTACCAGAGGAGCACCGTAAATGTTAGCAATTGACAATGCAAAATGTTTCACAGCTTTATTTGTCAATGCAGATGCCATGGAAAAATCATTGAGGGCTAGTTTGCCAGGATCCTTATTTATTAATTCATGGAGGTTTGCAAGAATAAGTCATGAGTGTGAAGGAGCACAAATGTGAGATAGAGCTCAGCCACCTGATCACATTACCACAAATTAACAAATGACTGTACATCTTCTGACCAGTGGTGGGTATGTTAAATGTATCCATATGCAAGCATTTACTAGCAACAAATACATATATATTTTAAATATTAACTTACCTTAGCACACAGTGAAAGACACTCACACTATAAACCAAATATATTCCCATTTTCCATAAGCTAAAGGCATATGTAAATAGAGTTCCTGTGCCTCTGCTGATGTTTGGTAACCTGTTAAGCACCAGTAATTTGAATACAACTCAGAAATACATGCAAGAATGCCATTTTGGGATTCTCTCGCTTTGAAACTCACTATATTATTTGCAATTATTGGCAAATGTTCTGGATAAGATTAAAATTGCACGTGTTTCATCACTTGGTAAGTCAATATTTTTCTCCCAACAGAGTCCCTTCTTTAACTCAAGTAACATTCTTTAAAAGTGTCGATGTCTTTTTAGTGGGGCAGAATGGGATGAAATTAAATGTTTCGATGAAACCTGAGGTGTGTGCTATTCCCTCAGTGCTGGTGCTGCATCTCATATTGCCTATGGGGACAGCTGGGTTAGACAAACACACTGAACACACTCCATAGAGACTTTTAAGGGAGAATCATTAAAACAGCTTTGTCTTGCCTTGTGTTGCTTCACCTACTCTCTGAGCAACGTAGCACATCTCAATAGAGACTACAACGACTGATTATTTCATAGCTAGATATTCATACTCACTGAAGGACATAACTGAGCTGGCAGGCTTCATCTTGAAGAGAAAGCAATTGGCAACACTTGTTCAGCAACCTTTGGTGAATGGTGGTGAGGCAGCGTGACTTCAGCTGCTGAAAGGACAAAGCTGCCGGGCCCTGCTAGCAAGAGATAGGAATTAAGCCATGAAACTAATGAACAGCAGAGGAGCCGGAAAGCAAGGTTACCCTGTCCTTCTCCTCTTGAGATTGTCCTGGATTTTAATTGACTCTGTCCTGCTTCTTGTGCAGTCAATAGTGGCCATTACACATGGTTAAAACAGATTTCTGTATAGATGTGTTATCCTGAGAAAAGGCACAGTGGGCCACCCTGCTGCCTTCCAGTAGTAAATACCAGAAGTGCTCTGGGCAATCCAGATTTGAAGTCAGCTTTTCTTTGGGCAGTGCTCAGACCATGTCATGTCCAGAGGTCCCTTCCAACATAAACTAGTCCACCACTCTGCGAATCTCTTCCAGTCATCCCCCTCCAGCATCTGGCACCAAGACATGGCAATGGTGCTTCGTTGACCTGTGCTGGTCATATTACCGTAAAAGTACTCCAGCACCTGGAGTATGGGTTGAAAGCTGGGACTCCTTTTGATTACAGCTGACATGGGTCTGGTCTCCCCTAGAGAGAAGAAACACAGAGAATGTTCCTGACAGGAGTGAGATTGCCATGCTACAGAAAACACATTAGATCAGCCAGTTCACTGTTTTCACATAGGTTTGTTCCTTTTTCCTTTAAAGGCAGTTGCTTCCCTTGCTCTTACACCTCATTCCCCCTTCATAAGGGAGGTAATATTCAATTATACAGCATTGCTGTAGGTAGTACATGCCCACACTATCTTGTGCAGGCACTCCTCTGCTTTCTGAGGCTTCCCAGGCATTCCAGAGCCCTTATTTTTTAACCACCAGCCGGCATTTGATACAGAATCTGGAAATTATTTTGCTGCCAAAAGTGTACAAGGGAGGTGGGAGACAATCTGTCGGCTTCTGCTAGAGCAAACACAAAGAACCATTCTCTCATCTAGTAAAACAATAAGATTAGTCCTTTTATCATTAATTTTTTTTCTCTCCTTCACTGCTTTGTAAACACTGCTTGTATGACTTTGCCTCTTATCGTCTGCAAACTGAATCTGCTTTTGTTGAAGCAGTGTCAATCACAAGGGTTTTCCTGCTCATATACTTAGCGATATGACTGATTGAAAAAGAAGACAGGCTTTCATTTGGGTCTGCAATATGTGACATACTCACTGTTGGAAACATAAGGGGGGGAAAGAAAACAAAGGGAACAATTTGGTAAAATATAACCCAAAGTTCCCTTGCTCTGTCAAAGAGATTAAGATTAAACTGAAGGAGGTCAAAGCTATTAACATTTAGACTACAGGGTATATAACAAGTTAGTATCTAGTTAGGTATTGGCTTTCTAATTGGAGAGAAGCTTGTTTCTAACTCTTTGTGTAAACACTAGTATTAGCAAAAGTCTGGGTGGTCTCAGCATTGCAACCCAGTGGACATATTTGACCCACATCTCTCTAAAAAAATGTCCTCGATGACCAAGCTTGCATTTAAATTGTAAATATGTCTCTTGATTCCCTTCTGCCAACTGTGACAGCATTTGCAAAACTTCACAGTGATTCTTCTAGGGTTGCTTTAAATTTGTTTTCCCAAATGCCAAATTCTCCTTCACACCATACGCTTAGTTACAATCTTATTTATGTTCAGCTCTTTGGACCAAGCAAGCAGATTACTGCAGCCACCAGGAAGGAGCACAGACATGACTTGATTGTTAATTAACTCCCATAGCAAGAGTGACTCTTACACAAGCCAGATTATTTATGGAATATCTTTTGCATTTTCAAATCACATTATTCTTTGATTTTACGGTGCTCTCTATCACTTCTTGTCCTAAATCCAATGGCAAGTGAAACAAGGGAAAGTAAATTAGATAGCAGCCATTAGGGTTAGCAATTGGAAGGCGATTTGGTTAAACCTTTGGTTGCTCTGACCCAAACAATAGCACAATAACTGTGTTTTAGCAGGTTTCAAGCAGATCTGGTGTGGTGGGTTGACCCTGGTTGGATGTCAGGTGCCCACCAAGCCACTCTATCACACCCTTGTCAGCAGGACAGGGAGGAAGAAAATAAGATGAAAAATAACTTTGTGGATCAAGACAAAGGAAGTTTAATAAAGCAAATGCCATGCACGGAAGCAAAGGAAAACAAAAGACTTATTCTCTATTTCCCATGAGCAGACAATGACCAGCCACTTCCTGGGAAGTAGGACTTCAGTACACATAATGTTTGCTTTGGAATACAAGTGTAATAACAAATGCTCCCTCTTCTCTTTTCTCTCAGCTTTTATTGCTGACCAGGCATCATATGGTGTGAAATATTCCTCTGGTCAGTTTGGGTCAGCTGTCCTGGCTGTGTCCTCTCCTAAAATCTGTCCCATCCCCAGCCTACTGGTCAGGGAAGAATGTTGGACAGACTTGATGCTGTGTGAGCACTGCTGAGCTGTAGCCAAAACACTGGTGTCTATTGTCAGCATCTTTCTAGATACCAATAAAAAGCACAGAACTATGAAGGCTGCTGTGGGGGAAATTAACTCCATCTCATCCAGACCTGGTACACCTGAATAATCTCTCACTGCATTAGTATATTTTCTGAGGATTAATAAGTTTTGGTTTGGTATGTGAGCAGCATAACCAGCAGTCTCATACAGGGGGATGGATGAGTGCAGGAAGAGTGAGCTTGTGGCCTCCTCCCTGGACACTCTGTCATTATTCCCAGTGTGACCCACCAGAGCTTCATTTCTGTAAGCCCTGTTTTCCACAGGCTGTACTGCTACAGGTGGGATAGGCAAAAAGGATCATGCACAGTTTTAACTGGAAATAATCCTTAGAAATTTATTTTGGCTGCTCTGCTAAAATTTGAACCATAGGTTTTTCTCCAACAAGAGTGTGGAAGCTGGAAAGGGCTGTGTTCAATGATTTGTCCCACAGAAAGACTGCTACCGTGAACCTTCCTGATCCACTGGCCAGTCTCTGTCATCCATTTAGTGTGATTTCTTGCATCGCCAGAGGACGCCCTACATCTAAAACTGCAGTTTAATCCTCATCATTTAGCAGTGAATAAATACAGTTCCTTGCTCAAGCAGCTACAGCCCAGGGCTTCCTACAAACCTCTTTGAGCACAGAGGGCAACCCCTCAGAGTGACGCACTTAATAGTGCTATCACCTCAGCTTTTAAAACCTGTTGCAGTCCTTTGATATGAGGAAGGCAGTGTGTGTGAAATTCTCACCCTCCTTTTGGAGCACAGCCTCACCGAGTACAGTGAGGGTCATCAAAGCTTTTCAAGCCCAATTGCCTACAAGTTACATGTGGCTGTCTCACCTCTCTGAAGCTCTCTGTTTTATCTTTTCACCTACCACTGGTCCATGACTCCATGCCTGCTGACACAACAATATCGCCACCATGAAAAGTCTGCCCAGTTCTCATTTGGCCAGATGCTTGTGAAAGCAGGAGAGTGTCACATTATTATTTCATTAATTAATCCAGTTGGCAATGCTAAGCACGCTAGTCTTCTAATGGAAGAGATGGTACAAAAAGTTTTTAGGGAGAAGAGTTTTCTTCAAACAGATAAATAGAAGCCTGTTATTTTGGAAGGAGCAGGACAGTTTATATTCAGCTTTTTGAAAGAAATAAAAATAAAATGTGGCAAAGACTGACGTATTCAAGTAACGTTTGGCACTCAAGAGCCTACATTTTTCATCAAAAAATTTCACAAATCTCCATTCTCCAAGAGATGCATTTGGCTGAGCATTTAGAGGCCACAGAAAAATATAATTTCATTGTTATTAATTATAGTGACAGTCCTAAAGGAAAAAGGTCATTTTATGAAAAGCAGAGTGTTTCAAAGAGAAATACATTTTTGACAATGTAAATTGACTAATTCTGTTGAACATTGATCTAATTTGAAAGACAAAATCATAACTGCACAAAAAATATAATAGGTTTTCAAATTAAAAAATACACAAGTGTATTCTAAGTGTTTAACATCAACAAACCAAAGATGAACAGAATCATAAGTGAGGTTGCTGCAAAGTGTTCTAAAAAAGCCCTAGCAGGTAACAAATACAAAGAACACGCTCCAAATGAGATCACTTTCCCTATCTCAGGGCACAAAGCTGGCTGTTGTTTCTAACTTTGTCTGCTAACAGTAACAATGCAGCATCAGATCCTAGATCCACCAAAATTAGCAGTGTCTCCCACTCAAGAACCAGTTTCCTGGTTCCTAGGGTGCATGTGATACTGAGGCCTGACTCTCTAATCCACCTTACCATCTGGCAATCTATTGATGAGAGCAACAAGAAAGCATAAAAAGCTGAGGCAGGCACTACACCCTTTTTAAAATATCAGTTGGGGCGGAGCTGTTAAGCATATTCCACTTGTTATCAATTCCTTTTCCTTGAGAGAGATTCTTTGGGAAGTTAGTTGTCTCTTTCTAAATTCCATTTAGTCATCAAAATAAGGTAGAAGAAATATGATAAAACTAGGAAATAGGCTCAAAGACATAAGCAATTCTTTACCTGTAGATTGGTGTGTTACAAAAGAGGTACAAAAAGCACGGGTTTTGTGTATGTGTGTGTGTTATTAATGCCTTCTGCAAGTAATTATCAGAAGAAGAGGAAAACTATCTCCTTAAGTAAGTATCCATAAACCAAGAAGAAAAATAAACCATGCAGTGTCAGCACTTCACTATGAACAGCATGGTTTGGAGTTTTCATGCCACCAAATTAATATATCCTTGGAATAAAGCATAAATTATAAGTTCCTTTAAAAGTGCTGCATCCAACATTTTTGGAATGCTGTATCGCATTATTTTATCCTTATAGACAAAAAAAAAAATCATAGAAGTAGACTTAAGAAATAAGCAGTAGTTTAGATAAAAGTGATCATGATTTGCTTCTGTTTGTTATATATAATCAGAATTAAGTCCAGACCAGTAATATGTATATTTGATGGATTGCAAGAGCCAATTTTGCAAAGCTGAAAACAATTATGAACTAAATCATTTGGGAGAAAGAAATTAGACAGGAAATGTAGATAATAATTGGAAAGTATTTAAAAACATTTTACCAGAGGTTAAAAAAAAAAGAATGAAAGCTGGACTAGCCTAAATGTTGACTTGCATAAAAGTGAAAACAGCTATGTAAATCAAAATAATTACAGAGAAAAACGCATTTATTAGAAGTCTTGTGAACTAGACAGAAGATAAGAACTACAGAAAATTAATAAGGATGGAAGCAAGAACTAAGGTTTTTCATCAGAGTTAAGGATAACAAGAAAGATTTGTGGTCTTGACTACACACAACTGTAGCCATCTTAATAATGTATGCAAAAACTGGTATATTCTGTAAATAAATCTGATCTCTCTTTGAAGAAGAAACAGACAAAATCAGTTTTGCCATAAGAAGACAATGCAGTGTTGTTCATTCCAGTAAATCAGGAGAATGTTAAATAGCAATTTAAATCAGCAGACCTGCACAATTTACAACCAAGAGGTTTTAAAAAGCTGGCTGAAGAAAATTCCAAACCATGGATATTGCTTTTTGCTAAATCTGAGAATGCTGGAGAAATTCCAAGGAGGACAGAAAAAAAAAAAAAAAAAAAAAAAGAAAAAAAAAAAAAANAAAAAGCCAATATCTCACCAATTTTATTTTTTTAAGTTATATGCGTAACCCAGGTGATTGAAGCCCTTTCAGCCTGCGCTGAAAGGAGAAAATAATGTAAAAGCTAATAGAGGGCTAGAGGTGTGTATGCAATTAACCCTAAGCAAAATGGTTTAGCAGAAACAAGAAGTTCTTGCAATCCTTCCTGAAAAACTCAACATATTTACTGGCCTTAGGAAGCAAAGTAAGGAGAATGTTGCCAGTCATATAAAAGACAAGATGGGTCAGCAAACCAAAGTCCTTCCAAGTCTGCAAAGAACCTGTGATCAAAAGTAACAAACAGCACTGGCATCAGAAAATTCAGTGTCTGTCAGAGCCCATATAGATGTGAATAACCTTCCACACAGAATAAAGCACCTTTGAAAAGCAGATCCTTCATCTTCTGTAGCCACATGTTTTAAGTCCCCCAAAGTTCGCAGTTTTTGTAAACCTGTAATTTCAAATGTCCTCTTTTCCAAACTGATATCCAAGCAAAGTTTGTCTGGCCCAGAAGCAGGGGAGAATGTCTGCAGTGAATCTGGTACTGTTTACCGAGGAACATTCAGCACAAAGATGTTTTCTGTATTAGTACAATTCTGAAACGGTGAACTAGCTCCTAACCAGCTAATGCAGCTGATAATTGGTACAACTTGCTAACTGGTTAGGGTTAACTGTGTGTAACATCTCCATTGATTTATGACCGTCAGGTTCACAGGTTACTTAGATTGTTCAATTTAGCGCTTTTCCCCAGCTTTCAATTGAACATTTTGAACCAGGTGTTCAATGGATTGATCGATATGAAGTACAATAGGTCTCTGCACCAGTCCATAAACAAAGCTGATTTTTATAGCTTTGGTGTGATTTAAACCTTTTACACTTTAAACCATTCTGCAGCACTCTTGCCATGTAAGCATATGCTTCTCTTCACTTTCCTTAATTGACATCAGATTGTGACTTAGCAACACACAGGGCAGTGAAAGCTGCTGTGTGCCTGGAGGGCCTGATCCTGCGAATGTGTGTGCATGACACTGCATGCAGGTAAGGAACTCCTTTGATCCCAGTGAGGCTATTCACATATATAACCCTGTTAAGGTGAATTAGTTGTAAGGCAAGGACTGACATTTGAATATTGAGCTTTGTGGTTAGGGAGAGCTTTCCTAGCACTCAGAGGCCATGTGGAAAGGCAAATCTCATTTGCTCAATGTGACTTATGCGACTTGCATGATTTCTCCCTGCATCAGGTTCCCTCCTCCCCATAAAAACACTCATATGTTCACCTTTGCAGCCTGCCCCCCACCTTGCAGATGCAGTTTTGTAGGGGCTCATGTTCACCTGCCAGCTGAATCTGATGCCTGGTTCAGGGAGGAAAAGGCAAACATCAGGAGAGGAGTGAAATGCAGATGCAGCCCTGAAGGGTCCTCAGTCTGCAGACCCCTTGCTGGATGCCAAACTCTAGGTCTGCATCATAGCATTTGGGTGAACCCCCCAGACAGCTCATCCCACACTGCATGATTTGGCCCAGTGTTCACTCCTAAGTTAGCTAAAACTAGGGTTTCAAAGGTTTGGAGAATGAGCACCTCAAACCAGGTTTTGGGAAGCACCTCATTCTCACTGCTGCTTGGAGAGCAGATGGCAGAGCAAGGAAGGGTTTTCAGTTCTGAAGCCAGGGTTACTCTCACGAAGGAGCTGAAAAGGAATGGGGTGCTCCCACTTTCTTTCCTCAGCACATGTCACTGACCTGCTGTTCACACATACACACCCATCACATTGTTCCTGAGTAAGTGCTGCTTGTTTGGCTGACCTTCGCGGGAGATTTCTTTAGTATAGTCTGTCTGAGTAAATATCCCTCAGGCATGTGGAAAACGGGTAGGGATAACAGATGAAGTCAACACATGGAAGAATTTACCGTCTTACCCGAAGGTAAGAAGCAGATCCTCCTTAAGCACTTAAACAACTACAAATGTTTTCAACTCAGTGTTGGTATAAAATAATAATGAAAATAACCAGTCCTACTCACTTTTAAAATGCGGGAAGAGAAGGGAAGTGGAGGGGAAGGATAGGGGGAAGAGGAAGGTGAGGGGGGAGAAAGGGGAAGAGGAAGCAGAAAAAAAGGATAGCTCTTTGAGCTATCACCACAATCCAGCTTTCATCTCACACACTAAAAAGGCACAGAAAATGTGAAACAGTAGCAAAAGTCTTAAAGAGCAAGTTAAACGACTGCCACAGACCGGGATCTTTTAATATCTATTGAGTCGAGTGTCACAGACTAGACATATTTATGCATTTAATGCAGCTTTAAATAGCATACATAAATGCATGTCATTGAGCAGTGACAGGAGAATCAGGCAAGTACTTTTACTTATAAAAATATCTTCCTTCTGTGTTGCTATTTCACCTTGAAAAAGTGCCATACTCAGCATCCCAGACCCTGGACCCTGAGCACCTTCCTTTGACATCGATCCCTGTGGATCAGACTCTTTGAGCAAAGCAGAAGTGTTTGAGAAGAGGTCAAGTTTGGCCTCAGAGGGTGTCTTTTGAATCAGCTTTCTTATGTTCTTACACCATCAAAACCTGTGAAAAAGTAACAAATCATGTTTGGATTTCTGCAAGAAGCTGGGGGTTATGTAAACTATTTCCTGATACATTATAAGGAGAAATGCTTATTTTCATAAATAGTGTATTTATCTAAAACTGTAGCCAAATCAAAAGCTCCCATTCCTTAGCAGTTAGATACAGAAACTGCTATAATTTAACAAACTGCAAACGAAAAAGTAACTTCTCTTATGAAGCTACCCTCATAAAATAGATCTTGTTACAAGAAGTTGCTGTAAAATAGAAACGGCTCTAAGAGCAGAATTGTGTATGTCTGGAATGAGATTTTACCTTAAATGTTATTCAGTAAATGAAAAGAATCATTAAAAATATTACAAGCTATTACTAGAACAATCCATCCAAGTATTTTTTATTGCCATCTTCTCTTACAAACTCATTGAAAATTTTGAGGGAAAGAGGCCAGAAAATCAAGAAACAGCTAGTTTCATAAGGAATGAACATATTTTTGCTGATGACTTCAATGCTAGTACAACTGCCACCACTGACCTGGGTGAGGTCCAGTGTTGCCCCTCAGGCACTGTAGAACTGGACAGCTGACTCACGATGAATCTTCGTGACAGAGGTGCTCACTATACCAGAAAAGGAGAGAGAGCCTGAAGAAAGTTTATCCATTTTATTGTTGCCAGTGTCCTGATCTTAACTTGCTTGGAGCAAGTGAGGATGGTCCTTTTAGAGCTACATTTGCACGGATGCAGTGTTGAATAGTGTTTAGCACAATGGGCTGCTCTTCAACTCTTAGAGATCAAAGATGCTACAGTTCTGCTACTAATTATGATGAGCACGGATATTTTGATTTTCACTCAGGAAAAGGTTGCAAGGCTGTCATTAAGAGAAGTAACAGATGGAAAAAAAAGACAGAAAAATTTTATGGAATCATAAAATGTAGAATATGCTGAGCTGGAAAGAACACATGAAGATCATTAAAGTCCAATTCCTGGCTCTGCACAAGACATCCCAAGAATCACACCATGTGCCTCAGAGCATTACCCAAATGCTTCTGGAACTCTGTCAGGCTTGGGGCTGTGACCACTGCCCTGGGGACCCTGTTCCAGTGCCCAGCCACCCTCTGGGTGGAGAACCTTTTCCTAATATCCAACCCAAACCTCCCCTGACACAACTTCAGGCCATTCCCTTGGGCCCTGTCATTGGTCACCAGATCAGTGCCTGTCCCATCGCTTTCCCTCCTGAGAAAGCTGTAGACTGCAATGAGGTCTCCACCTTCTCCCCTCTAAATATCCCTCTTACAGAAAGTTGTCCAGCCATATATCTGCTAAACAGCTTGTTGACAAAGGTAGTGTATAATTAGAGTCACTGGTGTTTTGGTTATTTTTTAGCACAGGATTTCCCTGAAAACAACCATACATATATCGCATTGCTTAGAATACCACAGTGTTTTAATTTTAAATTAACTTTTAAAAATAAAAATTGCTGTAATAAAATAGAAAAAGTAATTTTTGTATTTTGACGTATAGACAGTTGCACATGAAAATTACCTATAACCAGTTTATACCATTTGAAAATCCCATTCTTGATCAAAATTACAAAATTTATATTTACTAATTTAAAAATTCACAAACTAGGCCCTTTGAAAACTTTTGTACAAACAATTTTAGACCAACTTTAGACCAACTTCTAATGGTTGTTTATGAAGTTCATGAAGTTCATTTTTTATTGTTCAGCCATATCCCTAAAAAAACCCCAAACTATTAAACAAATGTTAGACCAACCTACGTCCACACAGCAATTGTGAAGTTCTGAAAAAATGGTCTTTTTGAAACTCTTCATTATTAGGGCACCTCTGATGAAAAATATCTGCCCTGCAATATCTCAAATCTATTAACGTCTGTTATACATTTCCCCTTTCTGCACTGGAATGAAAGACCCAGAACTGCACTTCAAGGAGCTGAATTCCATAGCCAGGTAGCTTAATTTGCCAATCCGTTCCATCCATAAAACATAGTCTACACACATGGACCACATTATGGGGAATTCAAAGGTGAATGAAAAAGAGCAGTTGAGTGAATAAGGAACATAGGATGCAGCCATATCCTGCAAAGCTTTTTCTAAACAAGTACCAAAGATCTTAAAATTAACCCACCTCTGTACCACAGTATCTCAGTAAGATACAAAATTACCCACATTCAAGCATAAGCAAGGCCAGACCTCTTGAAACTGAGTGTAACAGAAAGGCCTAAGCTCCAGAAAAAACAGTGGCTTGTTAAACAAAATGAAACATTAGCATTTAGACATAGACAAAACAGCCTGGGATGAAAACGTGCCTTAAGTTCATGGCAGCTTCAGACAGAAAACACACAAATAGCTGAACAGCCTATTTTAATTACTCACCAGAAATCTGAAAGCACAAAGCAACTCACTTTATAATGACATTTTCTGGAAAAAAATATTCCCAATTCAAACAGCTGAAGAAAAAATTTCAGGACAGCTTCGGTTAGAAAAATCACAATTACTACTTTATAAACAGCATTTAAATGGTGTATTCAGAAGGTATTCCTAGGAGGACTGCATCTGCCAGTAAACTGTTCCAGGTCATCTGTAGAGCACTGGTGAAACAAAAGAGCCACAAACTTGCTGAAGCCAGGTCAGCCCTTTATTAAGAGAAAGGCCTTTTTGAGAACTGTAGAGCAAATTAATTGATTTATTTTCAGGTAATAATACCTCAATCTTTGTTTCCCACATTGCCTCCTGAAATGGAAATGTTACCTTGTCACATATACAGTGCAGAGAGCTTCAGGATGGTAATGAATATCAAGCCAACATTTCTCTTAGTGGCCAGTTTTCTAAATGTGGGCAGGCAATCATATGCACATGCACTAATCAAGCTTCCTTCTTTCCACAGGAGGCTGCTTAGAGAGATATATGGTAGTAGGATTTGTGCTATGTTGCTCAGAGAATAGGGAACAGATGGAGAAAATTTAATTCCCAGGGTCTATGGTTGCTAGGGGATTCCCTCATGCCACTTAAGTCTTTGAAGTAAAAAGAAAGAAAGTTTCTCAAACCACGTAAAGAAAATTTTACTCCCTACTAACTTGTCTATTTATTTTAAGAAACTCTTTCAGCAGAGAAAACATTTTTCTGCAGCAGATATAACAGCTGCCCCAGATCCGTGGAGCAATCCCATGGTGTACACTGTGGTTGTCCTGCCAATTTCCTTTTTAACTAAACCACAAAATGATGGGATGCCAACCACAAGACAGCAAATTATTCTGATCTTCAGCAGTTATGTGTGGAGAATATTAACTGACCCCTTTTATTGATTAATTGCATCTTTTAATGCCATTAGGGAAAGGCTTTGGTTATAGTTTCCTACTGAGTGGCACAGGCAAGTGGCACAAAGGGCTTATAAATCACCCAGCTCACAGGGGCTTCAGCAGCATGCAAATGTACAGATGTGGACAAAATAGAAGTTGTTAGTCACATGAACAGAAACACATAGACATGTGTTGCTTTGAACAAAACAAACAAATTTTAAGTATAATAATAAATAATTTTATATATAAAAATATATTTTAATTTGTTATATATTAATTTATATATAAATAATAAATAATAATTTTAATCATAATCAATAATACAGTTATTATTGATTACAGTTGGCTGCTGGATTGAAGCATCTCAGGACGCTCAGTCAGAATTCAGGAAAGCCAACAGGACTTGGCAAGGTAACACAGGAGCCAGTAGCACGAAGATGTCAGACAAGTGTGGCTGTCCCCAGGCAATGGGGTGATGTCTAGGGACATAGCAGCCCTCTCTGAGAAGCCTCCTGCCGGGGAGGCTGCTTGCTTTTTACACTGTGAGCAACTGAAAATGCAAGTATTGAGGATGAAGCCAGGAGAGGACTGAAGACAAGCCAACATGAACCAAAATCCTGTTGTCCTTTTTAAAGCCATGGGGTTTGCTTCCCTTCTCTCCTCTGGCCTCTAATTTTCAATCAATCTCTAAAAGAAGAAAGGAAGAGAATATTTAAACTGTGATATAAGCCATGGCAGAAAAAAAAGTGACAAATGTAGTGCTGGGGATCTTTTGGCTAACAGAGCAGTTAGCTGCTCTTTTGTTGACTCAGCTTAAAAGAGTAAAAAATTTCCTATTTATTTTAGGAAAACATCAAAGGAGCATCCTTCCAATCCTGACTATAGCCTCTAGGTACTTGCAATAGCAACTCTTTTTTGATCTGGCTGAGCCAATAACACTGAACTTACTCCTTGGAATAGGAGTCTAGCTTCTGTGGTCTTTCCTCTTCCATCTCATCCTGTCAGAGGGCAGAAAACAGTTCCATCCCTGAACATAAAGTCCTTACAAAGACTCATTTATTTCCAAGTTTCAGGTCCCAGTGCAGAGCTGGAAGGGGATGAAGGGGAATTTAATTGTATTATAAATATTCCTGCCAGCATTAAGATATAATCTCTTCTCTATCTTTCACCACCATCTTCTCACTTCACCTGCTCCAGTCCCTCAGAAAGTGGCCAGCCCCACTGAAGGAGGGTGGTTGCAGGCTGCATGAATCCAAGGATGTGAACTGTAGTTACAATCCCTTTCTGGGAAGCTACCTTGGGGTGCTCCCTTAATTTGCAGAAAAACCTCACCCTACACATGACCTCCTCACCAAAGTTCCTCAATCAAGGACTTTAACTGTTGGTTTCTACCAAAACCAGTGCAAACCCCAGCTTGTGGCATAGCATCCCCCAGCTGCAGGTGGGGAGAGTGCTGACACACATTCTGTGAGGTCCTGCACTCTCCCTTCACCCACCCTTGTGTCCTAAACCCACAGAGGGACAGCCAGATGCCCGACACTGAGGGCATGCAGATCCATCCCATCCTGCACAAAGCAGCAAAGGTCAGGTGTTGGGAAAGATGAAACAGGGAAGTCTTATTGCCTAGCCAAAGATGCTGAGAACATGGAAACTACAGGTGAAATAGAAATGAAGGCATACTTTGAGATACCAGGCCTCAGTTACTGAACAACTGGAAAACAATAGTGTGGCAGGCTGAAGGTAATCCCCTTTGATTGAACAATACCTTCTGCTAGCAAACAGGTCCAAGGGTCAGAGCAGACTCTGTTAATGTTACAGAGGATCCAAAAAGTAGTGTTTAGGGTTTAAAATATAACGCCATATGGTAATGCGATGATTCTTATAGGCTATATGTGAATGATATAGGATTTGTGTCTTGTACTAGATTGGTTGATGAAAATCAGAATATTCAGCACAGAAGACGATTTATTGTATTGTACACGAGAATCTCGGTCACTTCTTCTTACTTCTCACTCCTCACCTCTTCTTACTCTCTTGTCTCACTCTCTTAGCTCTCTCTTGCTCCCTCTTGCTTTTCTGGCCTGCTTCAAGCTGCGGCTGGCAGCTCCAAGCAAGGCCCCCATATCTATGTCCTTACCAATAAACCTCGTGCTCTAAAACCTGCTTATAGAGATCCCTCATCTTTAACCGTCCAGCGCAGGAGGCTTTCCCTACAGTCAGGGACAAGGAGATGATCCTCTTGGGTAGAATCTAGGCAAACATTTCACGAAAGGAAGCATGCAGCATTTAACCTTACAGCAGTCTCTACACAGAGATAATGTTTATCAAATTGTCCCTTCCCTGGCAGAGCCTAGCACAGGGGCATCCCCAGGCTAGGGGGATGATCTGGGCTCAGGAGAGAAGGACTGTGGGCACAAGAGAGTGAGAGAGGTGAAAGCTGCCTGGTTCCTTCTCTTACATGCTGCCCCACTGCACAAGAAAATTAACTTGCACCAGAAAAAGACACATGAGAAAGGAGAAGTGCAAATTACCTTTTCATTTCACAAAAGGGGAGGGAGAGGCAAGACAAACTATGCTGCTCTCAGGTCCAATTCCTTTCATGTATTCTTCCTGGGGCAATGCAGTTATGTGCCTACCTAATAGCTCAGTCTAGCTCCAGGTAAGCAGTCATTAGTTTTCTTAGGAAATGCTCTAGCAGTAAGATATAAAAAGTGGGTAAATTTATTCAGTCCCTAGTGTTGAAGTATATATAGAGAGAGATGTATAGATAACACAGATATAAATACAGGTACAGGGGTACACATGCACATAAAGCTTAATAAAAATAGATAAATCTGGTACCATTTTCTGTAGGGGTGGAATAGAAAGAGAGAAAAAGAGGGGGACATATGAATTTAGTAAGCTCAGGCATAATTGCCATGAGTAAATGTTAATGCATAGGGATGAACTTTTATTTTTACTTTATACATATTAATAGGCTGCCTCTTTGTGAAAGAATGACATCAGACATTGATAAATTTGACAGAAGTGAAAGGAAAAAATGGTTGCACTATTAGGAACATTCCTGAGGTGGTGTTGAACGGTGTCTTTGATACATCAGCCTTCAGTCTCTGAGCACATTCGTATTAACTTGTGTGTACATCCAGAATTCAAATGAGCTACTTCTTTAGATGCTGACTTTTAGCAGCAGTCCCACCAGACAGGCTGGAATCAAACCTACGGTTTCAGAATGTGGTATAGTATAATTTTCTCAGTACAGTTTGTGCCTGCTGACTCTCTCAGAAGATTAGAGAAAGAGGCAGCATATAGCGGGTCGTTAAAGATCCACACAAGGCTGAAGAGTGAAAAAAAATCTTCGGTGAACACACTGCTCCAAGTACACTCTCCTATGCCAAGAGATCAGTGCAAGGCTGTGTTTATAATATTGCTGAAAACAGAGAGATGACAAATTGCTTGGAATGTATTCACTTAAAGGCAAGTGAGGGCTAACCACTGATGTCTGAATGCCTCAAAAATGTCTGAACACTGGTGCATTGCCACAACATGGATGCTCTTAAGCATTTAACCCCTCAAGAAAGCACTGAGAAAACAGTGCTACACACCTGCAAGATATGTGTTTGTCTGGAAACATCATACCAGTGCAATAACTGTCTGAGAATCTTACAGTAAAGCCGGCATACACAGGTGCATCACATGGCTCAGGATCCACAGTGAGCCTAGAAATAAATAAAAAGCTGAAGCCATGCATCTTTTTCTCATTAGTCCATTGCTTTTAAAAACTAGACATCAGGAGGCTGGAATTTTAACATGTGAGTTAATACTATTGACACATTTTTGAGCAGCTTCAAACCAAAGGGGGGGAAAAAAAAGGAAGGAAAATATTTAGGAAGTGGAAAAGGAGGCAGCCATAGAAAACGAGTGCATAAAGAGAAGAAATAGAGATGAATGAATGCGTGTTAGATTATATACATTAGTCCGCTAGAAAATTTTGGTTTGAAATCTGATTTTATAGAAATTTGGGCTATTCAGTGAGATTTCTGTTATAATGTCTGCTTCCAAAAGACAAGAGGAAAAGCAAAATTCTTTTTTAAATAGTAAAGTATTGAACAGCCATTTTCCCCTCCTTTGCCTCATTACCATGCAAGTACTCTCTTTGGAGACAAACAGATACAGAAATAAGAAATAAACATTCACCTTTCTGTTCATCACATAAGAAAACACAATTGGGATTTTATCCATTTTTTAATCTGGTTTCATACAACCCTTAAAAATATTGGGGGGTTTTCTTTTTAAAAAATATGAAAGTCTCCTTTTGTTAAGCAAACGTAAGACATCATCTATATTTTTCAGTTTTTGTTTTTTTTTCAGATATCAACCATAAGACTGCTGGCAAATTAATTAGCATATATAGCCAAGATTATGAGTAACAAACTAGTAACAAACATTATCTTTTCTATGCAAAAAAACCAAGCATTTGAGTCTATTCAAGACAAACAGTTTTTATCAGACCTACTGTATATTTGAATCTCTCAATGCCAAGTATCACAGCATGGCTAGTAGTTAAAGATGATTAAAGTAATAATACACCTGTTAACTGTGGAGGTATTGTGCCTAACATCAGACTGCTTAGAAAAACTAAAACAAACTGGCTGAAGGGTTGAGGATGCAGTTTGCATGTTCCTGCTGGCCTAAGAGAAGCCTCACACCCTCGTCCTGTTATCAGTGAAATAAGGCAAGAGTCCTTCTATTTCAGAACACAGGATGCAGTCTAACAGACCAACTACTTTACTGATCATTTTCTTCTCCATAATCAGGTGGACCAATTTCCCTCTTTTTCACCTGCCAGAAGCAAGTGCCTTTTTATTAATGTTTCTTTTGAAGTACTCCAACTGCTTACCTGTCCTCTAAATTGCTGCTGAGTGTTTAACACATCTTTTACCTTCTCTTAAAGAAGCCCAATGTCTGCAAGCCTGTTCAAGATGAGACCTGAATTTTCCCTTACCCCATGTTTCCAGCATCATCAACATCAGCATTTTAAGCAAGCATCGCTGTCTAAAGAGCAGATTGCTTCTGCATGACAGAAATGCTCAAATACTATGCTGCTATTCAGCAAAAATATATTCAAAAACCATAGATAAGCAGAAAGAATTTATTTAAGAGGTCCTGTTTCTACAAAGCAATATGCTTACTGTAAGGAGAAAGGTGGTGTATTTAACTGACAATGACCACTCTTACTCTGAGCTGGCAATAACCTACAACAACAAATACATCCAAGAGTTTTATTCATCCGTGGATACTCATTTTCCTCCTCTTGCAGATACATTCTTTCTGTGTGTCCAGTGGCTAGAAGCCAAGAAACTCATTTTACGCTTGATAATTCGTAGCTAATCAGTGTTAATCTGTTTGGGAAAACATGTATGACTCAAGCACAAAGAGAATCGGATCAGTTTGGCTGTTTTGTTGGTGGCAATTCAACACCAATAGCAGCTCTCTGACCTCTTCCATGGGACCCACACGGAGGTTCACTCACTCATGCAAGTTGGTCCTCACCAAGAACCAACAAGAAGTTTCTGCTTTTTGAGACCTGGACATTTACAACGAAAGTAGAAAATGAATTCTAGTGTATTGTGCATTAATTTCACTATTCACATCTCAGAGAGCGGTAGCCACTACTAATATAGGTTTACCACTGCAAAGCTTGTGGGAGCCTGGTTTGGTCTTACTGAGACCTACTCAACTGAAAAAAAATAATAGAGAGAGCTTTGAAAGAAAGGGACACATCATGCCAGCTTTGTTTTGAATTTATGGTACTTGATCAGCCCAACATTTTATATGGGCAATGATTAGAAGCAAAATTTGCATCACAGAATCATGGAATATGCTAAGTTGGAAGGAACACACAAGGATCAGCTTGTCCAACTCGACTTAAAGTCCAGCTCCTGGCCCTGCACACTACCATCCCCAGGAGTCACACCATGTGCCTCAGAGCATTGTCCAAATGCTTCTTGAGCTCTGTCAGGCTTGGGACTGTGACCACTGCCCTGGGGACCCTGTTCCAGTGCACAGCCACCTTCTGGGTGAAACACCTTTTTCTGATATCCAACCTAAACCTCCCCTGACACAACTTCAGGCCATTTCCTCAGGCCCTGTCACTGTTCACCACAGAGGAGAGATTAGTGCCTGCCTTTCCTCTTCCCCTCATGAGGAAGTTGTAGACCACAATGAAGTTGCCACTGAGAGACCCTCAGTCTCCTCTTCTCCAGGCTCAATACACTAAGTGACCTCAGCCACTCCTCAGCTGGCTTCCCCTCAAAGCCCTTCACCATCTTCATAGTTCTCCTTTGGACGGTCTCTAATTACTTAATTTCTTTCTTACATTGTGGAACCCAAAACTGCCCCCAGCACTCGAGGTGAGGGCGCCCCAGTGCAGAGCAGAGCAAGACAATCCCCTCCCTTGCCCGGCTGGCGATGCTGTGCCTGATGCCCCCCAGGACAGGGTTGGCCCTTCTGGCTGCCAGGGCACTGCTGACTCATATTCAATTTGCCATCAACCAGGATCCCCAGGTCTCTTTCGTGGCACTGCATTCCCCAGTCTGCACACACATCCAGAGGCAGTCTGTGAACACAACCCTGAAATTTGCATTTTCCCCACAAAAACAACTATAGACTGGGGAGGAAGCAGAAGAAAGTAGCCCAAACTTAATAAAATCTCACAACACTTGGCTTTCAAACCCTGGGAAGTGCCTGGGAAGGCACTCAGGCAACAAATATTGATTTTGTTTCACGCAAAATAATGTTTATGTTATTGCTGCAACATTCCGTCCCTGATATTTTCCTGTAGGCTTTGAGCCATATGTTTCTGCGTCATACAGCAAGGGCGCAATTAAACTCCTCTGTAAGACGGTGCTCTGCCAATGCCAGTCCTCTCCCAAGCAGGAGCACTGCGGAGAGGGGAGCCAAGGCACACACAGGCTGCGGGCACTCCTGCATCTCACCCTCAATCCGAGGGCTCAATTTTGAGTCGAGGTTGCGGAGGCATGTCTCAGCTCAGCTTGACGGATCCATCGGGTGGTTATTCAAATGCGATGTTGTCCCAGTCTCATCTGGAACGCCAGCATGACAGCATTTCCCACTCACCCCTTTTTTTTATTCATTAAAAGTAAGACAGCGTGAGCCTCTGAGAAACCTGTCTGTAAAATAAAGGTCTGCATTAAAGCCAGGTATGAAAAACTGTCTTCCTGACAAGCAGTTGCTATTTGGAGGTGCATTTATCTCTCAGGGAATCGGTTATGTGCCAGAAACAGAGAAACAATCCCATACAAACAGCAACATTAGGGGAATCTTAAGGCTGAAATTTAAGCACTAAAAAGACAGAGTGTACCTCAGGAAAAGCTAGATTAGCTACCTTATCACTGCCTGCAAGCATACATACAATATTACAGCCCTTAATTAAACAGACATGTTTTCTCTCCGACAGAATGAATCAGATGGTCTTCTAGATTTTCTGTGTTTAGCATATATTAACAATTTGTCTCTTTACTGTGTGTCCATCATTTAATCAGCATAAAAGCCCTCTAGTCCAATGTTCGCTTGGTCATCTTTATAACTCATACTCTTATCTCAAAGGTACTTATTTTAATAATTTCATTAGTACAGATGTACAATGCATTCCACAATACATTTTTCTCTTTAGAGACAGATGTACTTCCTAGCAGTAATTCATTACTTATTACCTCACAAGCTGTTTTTCAGACAAATAAACTCACAGTTCTATTACCAGTATCTTTTAATGATGCTTCTGTTTCAGATTGCTTTATCATTGGAGTCTAATCCAAATTTCACTGAACTTCCCCATTAATTTCAGTGAAAGGCTCTGTTCTTCATTTTCCAAGCAGCTCAGAGCACATCTCAGAAAAATCTGTATACTATTTATTCAAAAAGACATTTGAAAATAAAAAGCAAAATATTTCTTTAACATTAAATTGCTTCTCTAATGAGCAAACATCCTGCAGAGGTTTTTCACTAGTTAGCTGAGAGCACGTCCTAGAACACAGTAAGTGAAAGAAACCTGCATGTTGAACGATAAATGGGAGTGGGGTGTTTTCAGAATTACTTCAGAGGGCAGCACAAATGAATTTCAATATGTAGCCTTGCAAAATCATCATGTTGGGCAAATTTGAAAACTTATTCAAAATGGTGATGTTAAGACTGAGAAAAACAGATAGCATTACTGAAAGTGTTAGAGGAATAAGGTGGACTCTGGATCTCTGGGCTATGCATCATCTACTCTATGCTCCTAAACACAGCAATGAATCTTGGAAGATTTCCTGCTGGGGGACACACTCTGCAAAGAGACACAACACTGAAAAGTAGATTCTCTGTGGAGTGACCCTTCCTTTATTGCATTCTCCTGGAATTCCACCTGGATTACTTCATCCAGCTCTGGGGCATCCAAATTAAGAAGGACATGGACCTGTTAGACAGGTCCAGAGGAGGGCTACTAAGGTGATCAGAGGGCTGGAGCACCCCTCCTATGAAGTCATACTGAAAGAGTTGGGGTTGGAGAAAAGAAGGATCCAAGAAGACCTTGTAGCAGCCTTCCAGTACATAAAGGGGACTATAAGAAACCAGGAGAGGGACTAATTACAAGGACATGTAGGGATAGGACAAGGGAAAATGGATTTACACTGAAAGAGGGCAGGTTTAAATTAGATATTGGAAAGAAATTCTTTATTGTGAGAGTGGTGAGGCACTGGAACTGGTTGCCCAGGGGAGTTGTGGATGCCCCATCCCTGGAATTGTTCAAGATCAGATTGGATGGGGCTTTGGGCAACCTGATCTAGTGGAAGGTGTCCCTAGCAATGGCAGGGGAGTTGGAACTAGATGATCTTTAAGGTTCCTTACAAAGCATTCTGTGACTCCTCTGCAATTCTCTGTACTCAACATATTTCTGGGTATTGGAACCCTAGACTTCACACAACAAAGGACTTAGGTCTTTGAGGACCTTCTGAAAATCCTACCTTATTTTATAAAGTACTTGATCTTGTGCATTTTACAACCACAACCTCTCCAATCATGCCCACTCACTAAATTGATTGCTACAAACCATGAGCATGCGTGAAAGCCAAATCAAACTGGGATGTCACCATGATAAACATGATCAGAAAATACCAAAGGGGAATATTCCATTTAGGTATGAAGCAGGAACATCAATATCCCCCGGTTCCATGGTCCTCCTTAATGGTTATTAGATTTCCCTACTTATATTATGATTCACTCTTGAAAAGAATTATAAAACTTGTAAACAATATCGAGAACTTTGCTGTGTAGAAAATTCACCTGCACCTTACCTCTCAATTTCCTCCTCTCACTTTCTCCAAACTTAAAATTTTTGGTGTTTTTTGCTGTTAAGTACATTATATGGTTTCAGTGATTTGTAAAGAGTAAATGGGAGATTTAAAAAATTAAGTCATTTGAACATTAATTTAATAACTATTTTGTATTAAGTTAGGAATATTGAGTACTAATCTCTCATACTTAATCTCATACAAAGAGAAAGGAAGAGTTACCCTAAGGGCACCTTGTGACGAGGAACAGCTATGATTATTAAAATAGTAAAATAGCAAAATACTAATTATCTATAATTTATATTTTTTTTTCTATAGGGTGAGACTTGTAATTGACCCTCTGGATATTAGAAACTGAGAGGACTTGTTACACAACTGATTTTCTTTCCTTGTCACTACAAACTTGTTCCCTATAGCTTCTTCTGTAATGATTTATTCAGCAGTTTATTAAAAAAAAATAAAAGAAAAGGACTTGTCATTCTTTCCTGAACTTTCACAAAAGAATGAAGAGATTTAAGCATGAGAAAAAAATGAGATCCTGTATTCCTGTCTTATCAATATCAGAAACTCATCCTAATAAGGATTACTCCTACACTAACACCACAGCTCTTCCTGTTTCTATAAAACTATTCACAAGTTGCATATATTTCCATATTTGATCTGCATTAATATTAAAATCCTCCTGAAGTTTCTGGAAAGATTTACATGTTTTATCATCAGATAAATCCTTTATTATCTTGTACCAAAAGTTCATTCTTCTTTAAAATGCAATAAATATTTAATTTGAACAAACAAAGCAAAAGCAATTAAGGAAAAGAGATGCCCTAAGAAAAAAAGAAATCTGGAGATTGAATTCACAACTGCATTTGCTGCCTGCGTAAGAATTTCCAGAGTCAATACCAAATAGAAAAAGAAGTCGCAAACACCAAATCTCACATGTAGAAGTCAGAAGACAGACCAGGTTATTATCCTCGAGCATTACATTAACCATGCACTGCTATACTGGATGGATGAGTAGCAGAAGAGACAGGATATTGCTGTGGTTGCTGGAGGCAGAATGCAAGAGGCAGGTGGCACGACAGCACTGAATGGATAGCAAACCCTCCGGTAACACTGGCAGTAGGAAGTGGTAAGCAAAACTCAGTATCTTTTGGATTTTGTTTCCCAGGAGCTAGAAGGTGTTGAAAGGTTTTATTTATTTATGGTCAATCCTTTGGAATTGTAAATCTCACAAGAAGTTGCTCAGCAGATCAGAGACTCCTCAAGAACACCACACCTTGTGCTGCTTCAGCACTTGACACCGACCTCCCAAGAAGCCTGCAGAGGGCTGCACGGAGGGAGGCATTAATAACAGAACAGGCAGGAAGAGAGGAGGAACAAAAAGTTCTTCTTTCATTTACACGAACATACTACAAGAAGAGAGTGAAATAAATTTAAAGAGATAATTTTTAAAGTGTAGGGACTTGTGTCTGAGGCAAACTTCAATGTCTTTAAACGTAGCCTAGATCTCAACTACTTTTTCGCTCAGAATATACACAGCAAGTGCTGCTGGTCTCACTCCTGATCCTCCCAAGCAGTTTACTCCTACAGTAAAAAAGAAATTTCATCTTTATCTTATTTGGCTATCTCTCTTTTCATCTCTGCTGTGGCTTGCAATCCCCATCTCTGTGCCATCCGTCAGTGAGACAGGCCAGGGAAATACAGAACCACTGGTACTTACAACGCTTGAAACTCCTGGATAAATCATTAGAGAACATACTATAGGGAACAACTTCACAATGACAAGGAAATAAAATCAATTTTATAATAAGTCTTCTCAAATTCTTGTTTCCATAGGGTCAAACCAAAGTCATTCCCATAGAAAACTCTACCCAAGAGGGAGGGAAAGAGAAAAATTGCCTGAGGTTTCCCTCTGAGAACATTTGACTTCTTCCTTGGAGGTGAGGGAATTTGCTCTCCATGCTCTGTGGAGCAATGGTGAGGGGATTAGTCTACAACTCCATTAAATTTTCCCAGAGCCATAGGGGACTGTGCAATTTCTAGCTCTTTTCTAAATGATAGTTTGCTCAAAAGGCCTCCTGTTACACTTGAAATATAGGACAGGTGTTACCACTTTAGCTATAGACCCACACAGAGAACCCAGAGACAGAGGAGTGAGGTGGTGTCTCAGAGTCCACAAATATTCTTATTTCATAAGCCATACGAAAAAAAAAAAAAGGGGGCAGGGAGGTTCTCAGATGAAGACGATATGAAAAAAATAGGTTGTTATTAACATTTAACTTTAGAGGAGAGTTCTAAGTTTCCTATTCTCCAGCATTCAAACTAGCACTAAAACATTGGTGCATCATGCAGGACAACACTGAGCTTTAATACAGATCATTTTCTCAAATAACAAGCCACCAAGCAACTGAGTTTCTAGGATGGCTATCTACAGAACACATAATCTTTATCCTGTCCCAAGTCTTCCCTGCTCTCAGAGTTTGTTTCATGTGATATCCTTCCCCTGCCATTTCCATTTCAGAGTAAGCTCTTTTACCTCCTCCCACTCCACCAAAATGCTGATGTGTCACTGCAGCTTAAAGTGAGGGGTAGTCACTGATGCTGTCATATTTTTGGAAACACTGTGGAGATGTCTCACCATGCTGACAACCTGAAGACTGCCTTTTTTATCTGGTACTCACATTTCCTCCTCCTTTGCCACTTCCCAAAAGTCAAAGTAAGTGGACATGTCCATGTGTCATTCTTGTATGTGTGACGCTGGTTTTCAGGATTTTTTTCTCTGTGCAAATAGTTTTGACTGAGGTCACCGGGTTTTGTTTTGAAGACCCCAGGATTAATTTTTCCTTTCATACCTGCAAAGAAGGCAAAGTTCCATATCAGTATCATTCATCAAATCAGTGATTTCATGAAGGTAAAATGGTGGGTATGAATCTTATTACCACAGTGGTTCCCTTGAGCCTCTGTGGTGGAATAAAAGGGCATCAAACCATGTATGAATAATTGCTGTGGTCTTTGAGGTCCCTCTGTTCCACTCATATAAATGGAGTATCAGCAGAAATTATTATCAGGTCAGGTAACTCTAAGGGTGAGATCCTCAGTAGATGTGAATCACTACCACTCTAATAAAATAAAAAAAAAAAAAAAAGTCACTATTAATGCCGCTTTGAGATTCGGCTTTAGGAAGCATTTATCTTATTGTGCTCATCTGAATTTATGAGGAACCTGCACTTAAAAATTAAATTGCATCTGAGAGTCAGGAAAAAGGATCAGCTTTACATGAACAATTAAACGTGACAAAACTGTGCCAAACAAAATTCAGGGCTCTTGAATTGCCAGGTAATTTATCTCAAAGAACATGCAAAAAGGTGTTTCACTGGCATAAGAGGTTGCCTGGAGATAACATCAAAGCTAACACAATACCACTGCTGTTACCATTCAAAAAAAAACTTTATCTGCAGTTAAAAAGATAAACTGGGCACATAAGAAAGGTAATCCAAAATCTAAAATTAAATAGTTTGCAGTCTCCAGTTAAATTAAACGAGTAGTGGAACAATCTAAGAAAATACAGCATTCATTTCATGGCTATTATATAGACAGCTATTGGTGTTTGTTATGATTCTAAAATCACACTTCAGATGCTCACACCTCCCCAGTTTTCAACTCTTCCAAGAGTTATAGCTCTGGCACTTCTCTATAGTACAAAAATATAGCACAGCTTCTTGCAATTTCCTGAGACACTGCACCTGTAATATATTCATGCTAATTGCTCCAAACTCATGCATACAGATGACAAAAGAAGCTGAACGGCAATTCAGTTTTTCATGCAAAGGTAACATAATTGTTTTATAATATGCTGTAAGTTTTAAACCTGCAGGTTAAGTATTCATTTAATTATTTAGGGAGAGGTTGCACTTCTACTCCTCTCCATGTACAAGAGGCAGCCTGCCTCTGTGCCACGCCAGGAGAAGGGTGAGGAGGAGCTTGGATTTCAAATTTTCATTCCTGTCTCTCTCCTTCCTGCATCTCTCCCTTTCCCCTTATTATGAACGCAGTATTGCTTCTACTGCCTCTGCTCATCCATTTACCACTGATATTTTCAGAAACAGGTTATTTGTGCCAAATATGTTGATGAGAAAATAGCGGAAGAGGAGAGGAAATGTGTTTCCTGCACAGGTGACTGGTTTCAACACAGGTATTACAAATCTCCTAAATAAGATCTTTTACTAGTTAAGGGATTTTATTTCAGACCCTATCAGCAGAATGGCAGGAAAAAGAATGGTTTTGCAATGAAGTCAAAAGTATTTTGAGTTTCTGATGAGAGAACTACTTACCTCTGCAACAGCAGACCTGGTAAGATGCATCAGTAGGTACCAAATATCTCCTTTGGCTCAAAACATTGAAGCCTGCATTTTTCAAAATGGAAGAATCAATTGAAAGATTTACATCTGGATTTGTGTGCGTGTGTGATCTAGTAGTTGTAATATGTTGTCTGCACCACATACATTCATTAAATTTGTCTAAAGTTACTACATTAAAAAATCATCAAATGTTGTGAACATGCCTTAAATTTTCAAAAGACTTTAAAATTTGTACTCCCTAGGTAGTAATGAGACTTAACAGAATTAAGCAATGCAACATCTTTCTCATAGTCCTGATCCTACCTCTTACAATACTCACACAAATTTTCCATGGATAGGCACATAAGTATGGGGGCAACAGAAACCTGCTGAGCAGGGCATGGATCAAACTAGCAAGAAATAAATTTCAGTTAAGAGGAACAGTGCTCATACATATCCAAAGAGACAAAGACTCTGTTCAGAGCCATTACGCTCCAAAATAATCTCAGCCACTTGTACGATACAAAACACCAGACGTACATTTTTAAAGAAGTAGTGGCAGCCCAGGAGAAGTGAGAGCTTTGGAGTTAGGTCACCCTGTGAGGGTGTGGAGGACACAGTCCAACTGCTCCTTCTGCCCAAACCACAGCCTGAGCTTGAATTCAAGCTAGCACCCCAAGACAGAATCCCAACACTCAGCTTTCTGTGGGGTGGGAAAATTCTCTCAGACACCAACACAAGAGTTTTTCCTCCTCAAAGATATAATTTGATATGCAAGGGACTGAGCTAAGAAAGAGTGTCTTTAACCCCAGCAACTAGGAAATGTATCCAAGATGGGTGTTCAACTCCCCATCTGATACGTATCACTGCTCCAGAGCAGGGATCTGAACCTGGCTCTTCTACCTTTCTCTCACAGCTACATTTACTTTGAGCATGTTGTGACCATGATGGTAACATCAAGTCCACAGCAAAGACAGTCCCATTTTGAAGGCTTCAAGGTTTTAGCCACAGCAGTCCTTGAAGTAGATCTCAATATTTAGGTGAGTTTGGACAGCAAAATCTTGAGCATATGCAAAACTTAACATGCTAAACTAATAGTCAGGAGGTAAGTGACAGCTGAGGAGCAATTATGCCAATGGTACATGAATGCTGGGACAAGGTGATGCCTACATTGTGCAGCAGATTATGGTGACAGAAAAGCTCTGAGCTGACTTTCACAGTACATCCACAGAGTTCAGCACAGCACCATGCAGAGACAGTCGCACAGGTCTCAAAGGCAGCCTAGCCTTTTTGGTATGGCAGAACATGCATTATTAAATTCAATCCCTGTTTCTCAGCAGAGCTAATTAGTTCAGGTGCAGCTCAACACTGCTATAATTATACTCCATCTGCTTCCAGAGCTAGCTAGTTTGGGTGCTGAGAGCTTGGAAATTTCTCTGCAGTACCCCCTCATGGGAGGGGGCATGATACTATTATGTCCTTAGGCGTGAAAAGAGATGGATTGACGCTTTGGTCTCTTTGATGATGCGAGCCTTAGCAGCCTAAATCCTGCCGAGTTAAATCCTCTCAAGGGACAGATTTTTTAAGATGTTTAAATAGCTAAAGCCCCAGGTATGGCCCCAGTGAGATTTTTGAAAAATGCCTCATAAGCACTAAGTGTTTGTTGGTGGTAAATGGCTCTGTGCAGCAGCACAGCAGCGGGAGCCCCATGTCAGACACCCGACCGAGGCAGTCTGTCGCAGGCAGCAGCCCTCAGTGCCCCGGCTCTTACCAAAACTTTGATGTGCTCAGGTTGGCTCTGCTGGCTTGCAATCCAGCATGTAAGTGCTAAGACTCGTTTGGCTACACAGAGAATATCAAGCCTGTCTGCTTCTCAAGAAACAGATAGTGACAACTCAGATGAATACTAATTTAGCACGCAGTATTTGCTCGCTTTGAAATGAAGCCTTGATCCAAAGACTACTGCAGTGAATGGACTATCTCTCCTCCATGTCAATTCATATTGGATCAGGCCTTGAATTTGTGGCATGGAGCAATTAGTATAAAATAGATTAGGCAACAACTTCCTTTATTCAGTTGTACAAGTTTTGTCAAGATGAACTGATTGCCCACATTTGTTTCATACAGGCAGCTAAATCATCAATACCAACAAGACTAGCATTAATCAACAGAATTACCTCCTTGCTCTCACAGGCATTTTGCTTCATATCACTTTACAAAGGCTGTCAGGGACCGTCTGTAGCTTCAAGTACAATACAGCAGTGCCACAGCACGTTTTTCCAGACACTGGAGTCATCCATATGCATTTGGCCTGCAAGCTTTTCAGCAGCACACTCAAATGAGAATATTTTCAGTGACCACATGAACCCTACAGCATGTTCTCCCCCCGTCTGCTGTGTTTAACCACACATCACTACACTTTGAAAGCATGTATATGTGTCTGTGGATACATATGTGTGTATGTGTCCGGAGACAGTGTGTTCTGCTTCCATGTGTGCTGTGCAGGTGTGACTGACACCTGCATTTAACAGGATGGCGTCTATGTGAGATCTGTGTCACTGCCGTTATTACTTTGACACACCACACTGCTGTCATTGCCAGCTCTCAGTATTGTTCTCTCTGCCTCTGCTTGCTTTCTGCTTTCCAGGGACATGGGCTAAGGCTGCTGAGACTGTTAGACATTGACTTAAACTCAATCAGTTGCTACTTATTTAACCAATATGCAGACATTACTTTGTGAAATTATTTTAGAAAGTGACAAAGGGAGCAGCCCCACATCACCCGCTCTTAGGAGAAGAGCTCTATAATTCTGCTCTGGTTCAGTTATGGCTGTCTCACTGCCAAGCTACTCTCTTGGAGTGCAGACAGCCTCCAATGCCTTTTCAGACATGAAATAATTACTTGTTATATATAAAGGTTGCTGCCTATTACTTGTGTATATTCAGTGAATTCAGTCTTGCTGTCCTCTCTCACACTGCACTGGAGCTTTGGACAACGTGAATGGAAAGTCATGAGAGGTGGCACCCAAAATGCCCTTCTGAGCCCAGCCCTGTGTTCCAGCTCAATAGCCATCCCCACCAGTACCCTTTGCCACCTCACAGCCCCCAGCTTGCATATTCTGAGGAACTCTGGCTCTCTTAGGCACATCCCATCAATGGCAGCAGCCACAAGGCAGATCAGACTGAAAGGCAGTAATTAGTGACTGGGAGGTGGTAGAGACCTGGTATAAGGGATTTTTGCCCATTTCTGTGCAAAGCTAGCAGTTTAACTCAAAGCATCCCCTGCAGTGGTTTAGGTTGTTAGAGCCTGACTTTGGACTGAAAAGAGGGAGGACTCACAGGCAGTCACAGCAGAGAGGTATTTTGAGAAGCTGTCTCCACTCAGTCACCCCATCTAGGCTGAGAAGTGTGTGAGTGACTCAAGCCCGTGCAGTGTACATTTGAGCAGGTTAGCTAAAACCACTGACAATTAAAAACAACTTCCCTAGTTTTGCACGGGGCAGCGGACAAAATGTCACACAAATGCTGAGGCTCAGCTGAGAACCAGAAGCTAACAGCTGAAAGTCAGGACATGACTATGGAAGGAGCTGGACACAATAAAAAGGGATCAGGGAGTTCTCAGGCCTGAGGCTCAGCATTAAGGTGTGGGCCAAAATAAAACTCTCTTAGACATGACCATAAGTCGTTGAAGAAATCTCATGAGCCTCACAGACTGCAACTCTCCTGTTGACCAACAGGCCAAAGGCAAATTCAGCAGAGGCAAAAGGAGTTTTCCAGAAATCAATTAATTTTTTCTTTGCCTTTTTTTCTTGGTTCTTCCTTTTCTTCTTTATCATTTTGTAAGCTTCTCTCTGTGCAAAGAGAAACATTGCCATTCCAGAGTCTGCTTTAGCTCTAAATTTCAAACTTTCAATTTTGATTTTCCAGTTCTCATTAATATGTTACAGATGACTTATTTTATTAATTGCCATCTATTTTACTAGTTAATTTATTTTTCTGGGAAATAAATACTTTCCTGACCTGTTCCAGTCTTGTACTAATGCTTAGCCAAATATCTTAAGGCAGTGAAGGAAAAAACAAACAGCTGAACATCTGCTGAAAAGGTTGCAAGGGTGAATAATCTTTAATAGCTTGTAATGAGCTTCCAGAAATATACTGCATAAGGAGGAATGCACAGATACAAATTCTTAAACTCTTAGCTTTAAGAGTATCCTGCTCAGTTACTTCACTCACAGACAGGAGTAAATTTAGATGCAAATATGTTGCTAGATAGTTTTAACATGAACCCTACAAGGACATACTTCTTTCTTCAAGCAACCATTATTGTGCTCAACATCCCCCCTGCTTTTATGCTTTACTGGTGCAACTCACATCAGGAAGACTGGAAGGAGTCCCTTATCACAGCTGAAACTCTCCATCACTTTGGTGCACCACTTGTCTGTCTCGTAGCTCCACAGAGGCAAACTGAGTGAGCACACGCAGGAGCTCACCTGCAGCCTGCATCCAAAGGTTCCTTTGGTGATGCAGCTCAGCCCTGCCCCTGGAAGTGAGCATTAGAAGGACAGGCTCAGAAGTTGAGGAGGACATCTGGTAGCTGTACAGGTGTAAAAAGAAATGTTGCTACTGATCCTGGACTCATTGGCCAAAGCAGTAGCATGGGGATTGCTGAAGTGTAATCCCTTCTCTTTGTCTTGCACTTCAATTTCTCCTCTTTGGGCTGCCCTCGGTTCAGCCACATATACCTGCCTGCCATGCTCAGGCAGAGCATATAAGTAAATGCAACACAAGGAAAGTCAATAGAGTTTCACTCACAACAGAAGTGAATTTAGCCATAAATCAATAATGAAAAGCAAAATGTTCCCTACATGCCTGTTCTTGCAGCTGTCCTTCATCTGAAGAGTTCAGCCTCACTTAGAGAATCAATGTATCAATAGAGAGTAAACTGTGTTTTCAATAAAACTGAAGATGTGAGCAGATTCAGCATTGTATGATTATTAATTTCCAAAGTTAGACACAAGCTTTTAACAGTTTCCACTAAATCTCCAAATGAAATTGAAGCACTTGGACAATCATCAAAAAATACTGTATTAAAGTACCCTTCTCCATCCCTCTCCATGTGCAGAAAAAACTTGGCACATTCCTAGGGCAAGCAAGGATACACTCTTGACTGAAAGCAATGATGCTTCACTGCCTCTTATTTCTGGGATAGCCCTAAGCTCATTCTGCCACCTTGTGTGATCAACATATAATACAGCACAGTCTCATTTTCAGGTCCATATTTCTTATTCCACTCCATTAGGTCTCGCCTCTTATTTAGTACTCCTCAAAGCCAGGAGTCTGTTAAACTATGTGGAGATAACCACTCATCTCTGATATTTTAATATGGACTGTCAGGATGAAGCAAATTTAATGTTTCATTCATACTCCACCTCCCAAAAAGCCACTTAGTTTTATTAGAGCAGTGAATAATTCTTACTAATTATATGAACGAACATTTCACACTTCTCTTAGCTCATTGTTACACTGTGGTTCTCTTGAACTTCATTGAAATTATTTGCTAAATAATGCCTACGAATATTTTTAGCTGATATTGTCCATTCAAAGCATTTTGTTGAAAACAAAAAATCAGTTTTTAAAAAAAACCCTTGAGCTGTGTGACTAGCCACTCCTTCTCTTATGGCCTATTATTTCACCTTTATAGAAATAGTTTCTTTACATTTAACCTGACTGGTAAACTGTGAATGTTAGAAAAACTTTTGGTTTTCAGTGTAAAATGTCTGTTGAAAGCAAACACAAAGGTAGTCTTTCAGAAAGTGTCTCCACTGTTTTCTCAATATTTCTAATTTCTGTTGCTGCGTTCAGTCATGACATTATGAAGGGAAAAAAAAGTTTTTAAAAAAGGCAAAAGCCTTTAATGAAAACCCCAGTTAAAGCCTGTAGGATAAAAGTGTTTGTTTTGATTAGCTGAATGAATTCAACTATCTTGTTCTGGAAACAGGCAAAGCATTCCTCAAGTTCATCTACAAAAACTGTCTGAAGCTTTAGTTCAGACTACCGTGAGAGGCTCCACAAGGGATTCACACACCCAGAAACGGCTGCTGGTACAATGCAAAAATCAATAATGCTACATGAAGCTGTTACCTACGGATGTCATGTCTCTTCTGAACACCAGCAAATGCCCATGTGCATCATAGATACTGAAACACATAAATGTGACACCAGCTGCCAGTGCAGAGGGGCACCTCACCCTGTTCACAGAGAGGCACTCAGCACATCCAGTTTTTAAATGCCTGTGAGCTTGTGTGTGCTGATCCGCTGTTAAGCAAAGGTGACAGAAGGTAGGAGGAAGAGAAAACAATTATCAAAAGCTCCTTCTAAATCCTACAAATGCAGATGTTGACATCTTTTATTGGCTTATGCTTTACAGATACAGAACTACATTTCTTATCAAAGTGAACTACGGCTCAGACTTAATTAACCAGAACTGCAGTGCCTACAAGATCTATGCTAAAAGTCCAGTGAATGCAGTCAAAGCAAAATTCATTCCTGTAGTCTGGTGTTAATGCCTTTAACACAGGGAAATAATTATAGCTAAAAGCTGATGTTTTCACTTCATACTTATGGAATACAATTCGTCTTACAGAATCTCATCCTTACCTTAACTTGTAGCTGTGGTCAGAAACGCGTTTATGTTAACATCATACCATTTTACTCACCATATATTCTGCAAGTAATCACATCACAGGGCTGATCTCCAGTCATTCTGTGAGCAGAAATAATTGAGGCAGGAAGATTCACAGAGATTTTAATAAGAACCAGGCAAAATATGTCTACAAGATACAAACCCAAAAAAATATGCAATTTGCATGTCAGAGACAGCTTTAGTAAATTCAGAATTTGGCAAAAAACTTCAGGCCACTCAAACACATCCCTCCACAATTAATAATGAAGTAATTTCAGAAAAATTTCTTTTGTTTCTTGAATTACCCTGTACAAAATTTTGACCTTTTACAAGTTTTTTACTAAAAGGAATAATAAATATATATATAGTTAAAACCAAAACTGAAAATTTCACCTCCAACTATATGTTTCAGGTTGACCTAAAAAGGAAAACCATATTAAAGTATGATTGAAAAATAAAACCTTCAAAACATGTTACACACAGTTCTAATTTCAAAAGGCTTCGGCTCATGTTTCAGAAGCACAGAGCAACCCTACAATGTGCATAATTATCCTGGTATAAGGGAGCATACAGTAAAGGGACCTGTAAAGTTTGAATCCCTTTACAGGCTCTTGCAGAGCCCTTGGCAAGTCATTTCATTCTCTTATATCTCTATTTCCCTATCTATTAAGTCAGGGCAATAATACCTACCTTCCCTGAAGAGGTGACAGTAATTAAGTCAATGTTTAGCATAGCACTTTCAAGATGCAAATCTCTGCATTAAAGTTCTAAGTACTATTATTATTATCATCATTATCACCGATTATCATTAGGCTAAAGCTACTGTTTAATTCTGTATATTCTCATTCTGAGAGATAGTTTCAACTACCATTGTAAGCTAATTATACCATCTACTCTTAAGTATAGGAGTACAAAAGCATACCTTCTGCTGCATTTGCAGTCTGTTCCCACTTTCAAATTCTCTTTGTGTAAAGGAAAGTATATTCTTAACTAATGCCTTAAGGAAGTTTGCATGGTATTGCCAAATTAGCTCATTGCAATTAGTATCTCAGGTTTCTCTGCAATCCCAGGAAAATAGCAGTAGCTACAAACGCAGTTAATAATGATGACTTTGTAAAACAGAACTGGAGGCTAATATTGAAAGGGCTGTCAAAGAGCAAAAGGCTGCATTTCAAATGACCTTTAAATCCGCTGCGACTCCTGCGGAGGATAAGAGGTAACATGAGTGACAAGAAAGGCTTTTCCAGCTCACCAGATTTCACCAGGTCAAAGAAGCATTTGTAATGAATAAATAAATAGATAATTCATCCCCTAGCCGGTTCGTGATATGAGCACAGGTAGGAAGCAGGTCTGTGAAGCTGGATGGATTTCAGAGACCTGTAAAACAGTTAGAGAACCAAAGAACTGAGCCCAAGCTGCTCATTATGCAGCACAGAAAGGAACAGAAATTTGCCCCTAGGGCTTCAGATGCGATGCGTATCTGTGAACACTAAGGCTTTAAAATGACGATGTCAAAACTAGTGTTTCCTAAAATAATCCTGACTCAGTTTCCTCTGGTTTTGCTCACAGGAGCGTGCAGCCATGCCACCCTCCCTGCTCTGGAAAGATCAATGTGTATGAACAGAACAACGTGTATGAGCTTCCAGATGTCTGAGCACAAAAGTGGCCAACACTTGGTGTGTCTCAAAGCCTACCTGCAACAAAAAGACACACACATAGACACACAGTAAAGAGGTGGCGTGTCACATCTCCACATGCAGCCATGGAAAAAACCCACTCCTCTCCTTGTGATTGTTTATGTGTTAGGACAGAACATTAGTCTAAATAAATAACTAATTTTTGACAGATATTGAAATTTTACAACTGTCATCCTTGAAATAACCTCTTCAAGACGAGACATTTTGTAACAACACGGTATTTTGCATTTACATAATCTTTCCGTCTAACGTTATCAAGGCAAAAATGTTTCTGAAGTCAAATAATTAAAAGTGCATGAAAATATTGAGAGACAAAGTAAATGTTACTTTTTATCGGGAAGGAAACAGAAACATGGAGACTAAAATCTGTATCCAATCTTACCCAGCTGGATGAGACAAATAAGGGCTCACATTGTCAGTCCTGGGATATTACAGGTCCACCAGTCGTTTGGGGAATATTGTGGCTCCAGCCTCGTCCGTGTGCCAGGGAATCTCTGTGCTGCAGGGAAGCCTTTTGCTGCAGCCCTGGTCTCAGCCGTACCAGAGGGCAGTCAAAGGCAGCTGCAATGCTCATCGGGATCCCAAAGGCCAGGCAAGCACTTCCCAGCTAATAATTAAGCACAGTCTGAGTGGCTGCCCTCTGTAACACAGGGACTGGAGGGAAGTCTTTCCTCTCCCAAAGACACCTTTCTGTCAATTAATGTGACACAATACCAACCCCCCCACACCCTGGTTTTCCCTGTGGGAGGACCTTCAAGAGATATTTGCTCAACCATCATGAGAAAAAGAGATTTATGAAGATTTTTCAATGGAGAAGGGGTAAATTACTTCTCTAATGTAAAGAAGGGGTTGAGAAATGAATGGAGAGTATTAAATAACATTATTACCTAAGATAATGGAAGTCATAAAACACGCACATACATAGACAGCTGTCCATCTGCTCTTTGCCTTTATTTAGGTCTTGTAGAAAGCTATCCTGAGGTGGGGTGGAACTGGCTGTTGGCATAAATAACTTTTTGTAATTTCAATAAGAAAAGAAAAAAGATAAATAGACTGTAAGAAGGGAATTCTTCATATAAATGGCCATCCAGCGCTATCAGTCACTATAACTCAAGTGAAAAAGGTTTATTGGTAAGCCAGCATGACCCCTTGCTAAACTTCTATGCAGGGCATTTCTTGTTGTTGTTAAAACATAGAAATAGCCTAATTTTCCCTATATGAGAAATCCAAAGAACAACATAGAAACATTATTTCTCTCAGGCAGCTATCAACTGCCTTTGCTTCTTTGTCTGGCATTCTTAAAATATGTTTGAGCATTACTACACTGTTTTAAAAGATAGTGAAAGGGGGATAGGATCAGGCTGTTCAATAACATCTCAGATGGTTCTCATTCTTTAAAACCGATACAGCTGAATTTTGCCAGTTAGAAAGCTGTGCAATACAATCAACTTACTGACAAGCTGCAAAATATAAATTATTGTACAATATCATGTCTTATCATATGTAGTATAAAAATATTTATCACTGTAGTTAAAAATGATGTAATTCTAGTTCCCAGACAAAACACAACTATAATTCCTTATTTTATTACATCATTGTTTCTCCTTTAATTAACATTTGAATAAGCTCAGAAGTGGATGGAATTTCAAGTCTAACCCCTGCCAAATCTTCAAAAGCCCTGGACATTTGTATCTATCTCATTCTGTTACTCAAAGCTTCAAACTGATAGTAGTGGAAATTAAATTGACCAATTTATTCATCACTGTAGCAGGGCTTAAACCTCGGCAACATGATTGCCATCATGTAAGTGCTGTCCATGACCTGAGTCTTGAGTTTCAGAGATTGCCCCAGTAACACTCGATAATAAGTGGCAAAACATTATTACTTCCTTTGGTACTCATTATAAAAACATTAATTGGGGTGAAAGGTAATCCACTTCATATGCTAAGTCATGGATCTTCTCTAAGGCTGGACAAGGGGGATTGCAAGAATAACTATGTCCTCGTGATTTGTTGCCACAAAATTACCTTGAAGTTTGAATGAAAGGACTACTAGAGGGCGTCACAACAAGGGAAAACATTCTTTTGATTTAAATTGTCCAGTTCTGACCTGAAAGGTCATCATCAAAATGAAAACACAACACAGAAATGGGATGAGCTCCGAAGAAATGTCAGCACAATTTATGCAACCCACTTTTTCCATTATCCTGTTTTGAATAGTTTAATTTTATTTGTTTTAGGGAATCACTCCATGGCTCACACACTGCAACTGGTTAAAATTCACAGTTCTTTCACCACTGCATCCCTATTGTCTCTCCCTTTCAAGTACTGCTTTCATAGAAAAAAAGCCAAAAAAAAAAAAAAAAAAAAAAAAAGAAACCACACCAATTTTCTGCAGTTTGACTCCTGTTGCAGAAAAGCATTAAACTCACAGCCAGGAAGCTGTTTTCCCCCTTCTCAAGTGCTGTCACCCTACCTCTTTAAGCTCTGTTTTATCAGTTGCATAGAAATTTTTTTTCTTCATTTCAAAGAGCACATTAAACTCTCATTAACAGAAAAGAGAATTAAGCATGCACAGTTAGAAAACGAATAAAAAAAAAATCTGCACTAAGTAAAGAAACAGGATTCCCCTGACAAATGTGTATTGACAAAGAAATATCACTGCAGGTAACAAATAAACTCCCTTGGCTAAGTCAGCTATAATTTCCAAGGTTTTCTCAAAGCAGGCGCTCTCTTGGAGGCATTTCAGCAGGAAAGAATGGGTTCTGCTCAGCCTGGGTTTATCTTGAAATTTTGGACTTCCATGTTCACAGAACAATAGTGTTTGAAAAAACAAAAATTTAAATTAAATCCCACGCCTCATAAGGAGGCATCTCAGGGGCCAGCTACTGGCAGGGCTGGAGAGAATGCTGCTGCCAAATGGAAAATGTGATCTGGCAAGTGGACCAGAAATCTTAGATTTTGAACTTGGCAGATCCAAAAAGTCTTGGCATTTGGTTACAGGTCCTAGAATGTGAAGCTTGTGAACAAAGTTTTTCCTTGTAAGAGTATAAAAAGCACCTTTAATATATATAAAGCAAACTTCCATCTACCCTTCTTATAAACAGCCCTGGTGTGTTTTGTTCAGTATAAAGTAGTCTTTAGAAATCATTGATTTTGCCTAGATACCCTGTTTTCATTTGTCTTGCTTTGTCTCATATGGGCCCCTATGACTTTTTGACCTTCCCATAAATTTTAGCATCATTCGGAAGGTCAAACAGTCAGGGAAAGCAAAAATGGATTAAGAAAAGAAAGAGCTGCAGTGGATGGAGAATTATCATCATAAGCTTATTAGATATTTCAAATGCTGCAGACTTTAATGGCAACAAGCTTTTAAAAGTTCAGCCTCTGATTTTACTGGTATAAAGGGATACTGTTATTTTTTCCATCTGATTTTTAATACCACTAATCCAAAGAGTTACCAAAGTCTTCCTGCAAAGTTACATGAACAGTGTAAATTAATTTTAATTAATTTAAAATACCATTTTTAAAATTGAAAATATTATTTTTAAAAGTTTCCTAGTGTTCCTCTGTACCCTTGATGACAGGAAAGAGTCACAACATTACTTGCCTCTCTCTGTTCATCTTGGCTAGAATCCTCTCTACATTTTCTGGTTTTTCTCTTTTTTCTTCCCACCCCCCCTTTTACAGGGAAGAGAGGGAACAGACAGTACTGGCAAAGCACAGCTTTAAAATTAAATAAAGACATGGTTGCAGTCTATCTAATGGCAACATATTCTCACCATTAATATTGTTACTGTCATCTTTACCAGCATTATAGCTGGAGCTAAGCATCTAAGAGACACAACTGCTTTCATAAGTCACATCTCTCCTGCAATTTGCTTCCATGCCCTGAGTGAGTAATTTATCCTGTTAATATCTTGTTCAGCTATTGAGAAGTAGGAGTTAGAAACCACAGAAAAGAAGCCCAAGACATAAGGTGCAAAGGAATTCTAAGAATTGTTCTGTAGCCGAGCCAACCCACCTTGGACCCTGCATGTGCAGAAAGTCTCCAGCCCATGAATCATCTATACAGTATGTTGTGGTCCACTGTGCAAGCTGTAGAGAAACACATGCCAAAAGCTGATCTCCAAAGCCTCAGACAGCTTAGTCGGTATAAATTATCTCTTAGGATGAATTATTCTGTCTTGATTTGCGAATTTGACACTCTCTCCATTTGTAAGTTGTTTCCTTCATCCTTTGCATGTGTTAGCATAGTACTGGAATACATTTAAAATCACAAGAGATCCATTCCCATTAGTCTGGAAGGTTATTTCATGTAAGTTTTTCTTTGTTTCTAAGTATTCTTTTACCCAGTTTTTTTTTCCCTCATATATCCTGAAAAAGGAAGAGAAAATGGCATAAGCACTGTATAGTGTTTCAGCCTTTCTTTCCTTTTCATTCTTACCTTTACAAGACCACAATATCACTATTTATTCTTCTTCTCATTCACTTGAAACTACATTTTTTAAAACTTCTCTTTGGATTTACTAGATAAAACATACATGCCTTCCAATCAAAACTGTTTATTGTCAGTGAGTTTTAGAGGTGGAAACCACAGATATATAGTTTTTAATAAAATAAAAATGAAATTTGATGTCACACCCCCAGTTCAGCAAACAGAGAAGCCCTTTTCTGATGCCTGGTCGAAGCGTGCTGGGCCACGATGGCTGGGACAGCTTCTCTAAGTCTGCCTCTGCAGTGCACACAGAACACAGCAAGCTTCTCACACACATCTCCCAAGGATTCACAGGTGATTTAGGATTCAAATCCTTTTCTCTATCTCTCTCCTGAGGATTTCCCTTTCATGAGAGAAATCTCCTGCTGGTGCAGAGCTACTGTACTGGAACACACACTGCACCCTCCTGGCTACTGGGCTGGGGGGGATGCTCTCCAAGATGATAAACTGATGTCTCCAAGGAGGATTTCACTCACTGGCTCCCAGGCACTAATTTAAAGGAGTGCCTAGCTACAGTATGATCTATCAGCAAAGACTACTGAGAAAATAATGGGCTTTTAACAGAAGACATATTCCAGAAATTATCTGTATTACAACCTGCTCCAAAGCCCTTTTACACTTGACAGATGTTCAGCCAAGCTGCAGGTAAATCGCAGAGATGGCCAAAGGCATTGGACTTCAGGGTCTGTTGAAATTCTGAGTTCATTTCCGTGAGAAAAAAAAAATACAGTTTCACTTTCATTTATTTATCAAGCAGTGACTTGCCACCATGATACCAAAAGAAAATATAATTGCCAGACTAAAGAAAATCAGGGATAAATGGCCTTGCCATTTAATGGTTAGTCTCTGCTGCTTTTTAGCCAAACTTGGTCCCTAAAAAAGGTATGCCCTCCTGAGATTCTCTGAAAGCCAACATCACCGTGAGAGAGACAGCAAAGTGAGCATGAAAAATAACTGCACGGGTTGGTGTTAAATTACCCAGTTAGTCAGACAGACTGGAGATAGTATGACTTTTTGGGAAAAAAATCACAAGTGCCGCAAGACAACTTACTGACACAAAAATAGATAAAGGTACCACAAGATGATAACTTGGCACTATCACATTTTATTCTTTAGAATATCTGAACACCCTAAAATACCTAAAACACCCTGAAGCCAACATTCGGAAATGGAAGAGTTTGACAAAGAATTGAGTTGCTCTCTGCTTCAGCACGTATAGGATCTTGTACATGACCAACATGAAAGCTGGCTGCAGCAGCAAACCTTTGATGCTGCCTGTGCCCTCCAGTGCAGACACATCCGTGTGCAAAGGCAGTTGCTCTTGACAGACAGTCGTTCTGGACTTGCATGCATAAGTTCAGAGGCAGAAGCCGTAAAACCTTGTAAACCACTTCACAGGTTCACACAGCAGAAGCTATCTGGTGGATTTGGCCATTGTTTAAGGCTCTCTGAAAACAGATGGAAACATGATGTCTTCTCACAAGTTTTGTTCCCACATTACTGCCACAGATGGTGCTCTCACATCTTTGAAGACTAGATCTTTTTTCTTACATAAGCAATAACAGGATACAAACTATTCCACATTACTGCTGATATAACTGATCTCAAGCAATTACTGCTGAGACATTGCAATGTTCTACCATTTTTTCCTCTCTGCCCCTCCCAGAACATATTCTGTTTCTCCATTTAATCCTCTTCCACGCAAAACCAACAACAGGCAGGGACATACGCTGAAATATTAAGTCATCAATTTATATATATTTCCTTCTCAAATAGTTCATATGCCCATACTGAGTGGTTCTATGAGTGTCAATGTTCACTGAAAATTAAGGAAACATTTTCAAATTATTTGATAAAATATTGTACTGTTCCCTGTGGGAGTTTTCTGTCTTTTCTTTTTTTCCCCCCACTAAGAACAAGTAACTGGATAATTATATTTCAGCCTCCTGAGGGCTTATTTCCCAAATGGATGTAAATAATAAATCAAGCACCAAGGGGAGACAGCTTGGTTCTCGAAACAGACCTTTACATTTCAATATCCACAATGTCATACAGCATTTGGACTGTCATTACTGTACAGGTGCACCTCTTAAACAATGACTTCACTGTTACTTTCTGCTCGTGAATATAGGAAAAATCAACTCCTGTTTACATAAAAAAGAATTTTAAAACCACCAAGAAGAAAAAAACTGCTTCCTAGTCATCATTTATATCCACCATCAATTTGCTAAGGAAGCACAAACTTCAGCAAGCTCTAAAAATTGAACTGCCTTATTATCACAATAAATAAATCAAAAATTCATGCAATCAGTCAGTTATGCCTGTTGATCACCACCTGAAAAACTTGAAGTCCAGTCCAGACAAAGACCTCTGGCCTCTAGGTGAAATGCAGCCTCTTAGTTATCATCTATGCTTTCCACACCCAGCTGCTGCTGGAGCAGGCTGACTGCATTTTTAACACAGCAATTCTCCTTGGTCTCCTCGCAGCTCTCCCATGAGCCCCAGAGGGTGGATGCCAATAGTATACTATGGTTTTGGGGTTTACTTCCTCAGGTCAAAATGTCTGAAATGCCAGGATGGCTACATTATGGTTTGCCAGAAGAGAGGTTTTATAGTGTGGTGAGTATGCTACACATGTCAGAGCGTGTCATGAGGGAGAACAAAGAGGTCTGAGCACAACAGACCTTCTGGGATGGCATTGGAAGTCTACAGAGTGGTGAAATCCAAAGCCTCTTTAGTCTTAACCCATGTTGCCCACAAGGCAAAATATTCTTAAGCCCCCAGATGCCCACAAACAGCTGTTTGTACAATCTTCAGAGAGTATCCTGGGTGGAAATGTCTATGAAGGACCAGGAAAGCTGGGCCCTGGAGCATCCTGGGGAGTTATTTTTTAGTCTTCTGAGAACTTTGAAATCAAATGGAGGAGAAGAAATTTTAGAAGATTCTACTTATTCTGGCCTTGTGACTCATGAGAGTTTCACTACAGGAAAAATTTATGTTATAACCTACAACAAAGAGGTTATTCACTTATAATTATATGGGTGCATCACCTTTGCTAAGTTCCATTGTACAAAGAATAAATAAAAGAAATAAAATAATCTAGAAGTGTATCAACTTCTGTTGCCTGAGATATTATATATTTAATTACATCATTTTAGCTAGTTTCTTCAAGTCTTTCCAGTGTGCCTTTTCTAATTCATGAAGAGGGATATTTTGATTGAATTTCTCCTTAGACATGGTCCTTTGTTGGCTTTTGTGGCTGACGCCAACTTTCTTCAGGGCCTGATCAAACTCGCACTGAAGTTAAAGACTCTCAGTAACATCAGTAGGATGAACTGAAATCATGTAAGTGTTGAGGATAAAGTTTAACTCCAGAGTAAAAAAGTAACTCTACTGTGCATATACCTGTGAAGACAGAATTTTCTGAAAACTTCTGAAAACCAAAGATATATGTCAGATACTCATATAACATAATTAAAATGATACAGCAAGTGAATATGTATTTCTAAAAACTGACTCTACTGTTGCTGGATAGACAGATAATTCAATAGATACATTGAATTCCCCCGGCTTAAGGGGCATTTTGTACTTCAGATCAAAGATCAATAGAAAAATCTGATTGTATTGCAGTCAAGATTAAAAGAAGCATACTCACTTCAACAGGTCCCCTCTCTACCCTCATCTGCACAGAAATCTTAATGGGTTTTGTACAGAAAGTTTAACAGAAAAGTCTGAAAACTTCTTCAATTCATACCTGTGCTGGCATGCAGGTCTGAGGTGATAGAAGGAACAGACAAATCTTTTGGGGCAGAAAGCTCTCCAGCAGCCGAGGACTGTCTTAAGCTAAAGGGCAGTCTTGAGAAAGACTTGTTACAGAATTATGTCATTTACACTGACAGAGACTTGAGATACATGCAAGAAGCTGGAAAAGAAAGGATTTTTAGCCAAATTAAACATGCTACTCCATATCCTAACTATTTGAGCATAAAAAAAAGAAGGGTTTGTCTAGATCTTAGAAATTTTAACACATGAAAACAGAGAAGACATTCTCCATTTCTAAAGCTTCAGCCATTTGTTGCTGACCAATTGTTAAAATTACATTTAACCTTCTAGATAAAAAAGAGACAGATTTTGGAAAATCATTTTAACTTTTCAATTTTAATAAACCTTGAGACAGACAGAAGTTTCTTCATTTGAATTTTCAGAATTAGATCATTTTGCAAAACATAAAAAAGAATGTGAAATGTAAAAGAATAACGAAATGCCACAAAGCCATCAGAACAAGCATGTCCAGATAAAGAAAGAATAACATGGAGACCTCTTGTCCTATGATAAGGAATCAAGCCAAAAGATTTGAGATGTATATTAATATTTGTGAGCGGATCCCAAGTGCAGGTTCTTTGTTCATTCTACGGCTACAGGAGAGTGTAACTTGGTTGAGAGAGGGAACACATGCCAGGCTGTTGCAGTAAGTTAAAACATTATTGTGTAATAACCTGTCCATATTCAGCATACATACTCCAACAACTCAGTCATCATGCTAACAAATGCAGTCTGTCATGGTGTAAGAGTTTGGTTAGAATAACACAGAGGCATTTTATTCAAATGCATCACTGCCTCTATGAGAAATGCAACATGTCTCAACTTGCACCTGCAAGCTTACACTGATTTGCCAGAATACTTTTATCAGTACATACATCAATACACTAGCATATATTGGGGAATGCTCAAAAGAAACCTTGGGGCTTGCCTCTTGAGAAGACAAACAGGAGAAAAGGAACAACAGGACCGATAAAGAGCAGTATGTTAAATTCAAGGAAGGCAAACTCCAGCAGTGCTATCACCACGTAGACAATCAGTTTCATGAGAGAAACTTGTTCAAGTGAATAATTTTGGTTTAGATCTCATTCTGGACATAGTAGTTGTCTAGCATCATGCGCTACTCTTGCCAAAATCAGATTATAACAGTATTTATTTGAGAAAGGTGCTTAAGAGTGCTTAACACTAAGATAAGTTTAAGCACTGTCCTGAATCAGGGTGAAAAACAACCTGTATCTTCTTTTGTTCATCTTTAACAGTTTTTCACTATTCTCTTCTGTTGTTGTTATTATTTTCATTATAGTTGTGCAGCACTGTATCACCTAATATCACTAACAGCTGTGTTCCAGTGACACAAACTTTACTTAGAAAACGCCATATGCCTGTTTTCTTCAAAAGATTTCAGGCTCAAAATATATTTTGACAAACTCCAAGCAGGGGTTCAGCCCTTACTGGTACACTGGTGGGCTGAATTCACAGAAGACAAAAATAACCTAGCCAGATTCCAGAGCCTCCAGCGTCTTCAGTGTTTTAGCTAATCAGTTTGATATGGAGAAATAAACAGTGGGGGATAGAACTGGGAACTTTTCTCAGTCAGATGTATTCTCCACTATTCTAGACACTTCTAGTAAGAGATATTTGCTCTATTAAATATGTTACAATCCATCTATCTTTCCACATAACCTTGTCACAGTAAAGAGTTCTGTTATCTCCAATTTATACAAGAAACAAGAGACACAGAGGGTCTAAGTGACCTCAAGTTATGCTGAAAATCTGTGCAATGTGTAGGAACTGAATCTCTCCAGTCCCAGTCCAAACCTTTAGCTAAGAGATGCTCTTTCTCCAGCTGCTAGCAGGGTTATCAAACACAGCTAGCACCCACTGGCCATGCCTCCAACAGCAAATGAAATGAGAGATAGACTGCTCCTTGGCCTCAAGGCCAGCTGACACAGCACGGTTCCAATCTGCACAGCCAAGTTCTTGTACCCAAAATAGGGAATTCACGTTCAAGCTGTTTGCCAAGAGCACTAACTCCCAACCTACGTACACTCCAGTGTTGCTTCGGAGAATGTTCCTTAGCACTGGCCAAAATTCTGACAAAACCTGTGCTAGCAATGTAACAACATATACAATTCCAAACCAGAGTCTGAGGCTATTCCCTGACCATCTCTGGCCTGCTCATACAGATGTAGCCTTGTTTTCCAGGTATCAATTGCTTGGAAGCTTTGTCTGTTGAGAACACATAGTGTTTGAAGAGGCCCTGCCAACAAAGCTGGACTGCAAGCATTTCCTTCTGCTTTCCAAAGGTTTCTATTACTGTGAATTCTCAGTATTACCATGGTCTGCATCAAACCTTTACCCAGTTGTAATGCTCAGAAAATGAGATACATCTTGAAGTTTCATGCCCAAATGCAACTTCAGGAGCAAGATATAACACTAAAACTCTATTCTGGTCTTTTCTGCCTGCAGCTGGAAAGTGGAGCCACAAAAATCAATGTCCTATTGTTCAGAAATTTCTTTTTGCATGTTTCTTTGTGCACTGGAGGGAGAATATTCCCTTGCTCTCTTGTTTGAAATGCATTATTTAGTTATTATTCATTTACTAGCCTAAGACAAACGAAAGTATGACATTAGTGTTCTAAAGTGCTATTGATTACCAGTACAAAATGAAAATATATAATTGATGAAAACATCAGGATCCTATGGGGACTTAGAGTTCAAAAGGTTAAAAAGGAAATGCTGATCTCTTGAAACAAATTGATCTACATGCAGCCAAGCTGAGCTGAGTCTCTGAGCAAGCTGAGAGAGACAAGACAGGGCAGCTTGTTTGTTTTTCATCTGTAGTAAAAATACAACGGCTGTAATTCGAAAAGAGCAAGTGCCACATTTGTATAAAGTCTTCTGTTTGTTCTCCAGTTCATTGCTAGAGATACAGCTTTCTGTTTTGCAAATAAACTGTTTCGTGTCAGTTCCTCACTCCCAGGATTGTTGGGGCTATGGCAAGCCTGGAAGCTGTATTCCAGTCGTACTGGAAGTGCCATGTTTTGCTGCTGGGTATGCCCTGTTACCACATGGTAAGTAGTGTAAGCAAACCTCACAGGCAGAGAGGCATTTCTATCGGTTCACCTAGAAGGATACCTTGCTACAAAGAGGGTTTTGGCAAGGAAGAGTGCTGGGGGTGGGGGGAAATCAGAAAATGTTTTCCTCTCTTGTAAGGAGATAGACACCTGGTAGCTACCAGGTGATGTTGCTCATTGCCATGGGGATGTACACATTCAAATTGTGTCCTGCCTTTCCCCAGAAGTCCACAGTCTGCCTCAGGAGCAAAACACTCAAGGCTAGATTAAATCATCCCTCTCTTTACTACTGAGTATCTCCAAAATGAGTAACTTCCCTATTTCTCTTCTGTGATTGTGATACCAACTGGTTTGCATAGGAAAATTAGGGATGTTTTGCTGACTTCTCAGGTTTTACCCACAACCAAAAGCCACAGATGAATAGGGTCTGCTTTCTCTTATCAACCAGAAGTAACTGGACAAGGGTAAGAGAAGGATGAAAGCCATCATGTGAAGGTAGTAGTTTAATCTCTCACTAAAGCAAAGATGGTGTGTGGTGGAAGGTTGTCACAGCTGATTCTCTGATCCATTGCTGAGATGGTTGTCAGTATGTTTGACCTTCTCTTAATACTAAACATTCAGTCACTGAAGGAGAACCTGCTCTTCAAAGGGAATCCCTTCCTCCTCATTCCAGGGAAAGAAGATAAAACATAAATGCAAAAATATATTTTCATCCCTTTCAGCTGTCTCAGCAAAGGGCACGCCTAGCATCTGTCATTGAATCAATGAAACACAACAAAGCGCACAGATGAATATATTTGTCTGTATTTTTTTTCCCTTTGGAAAGTGAGAATATAAGAATGTCTGTGTCAGGAAAAACGAAAGGTCCATCTATCTTAGAATGTTCTCTGATGTGGTCAGTACCAAAAGTGTCCAAAATATATTAGGATAAACAGGAGGCAGCAGTTCCCCACAGCTTTCTTCAGCCTGAGCCTACAGAATTTCTTAAATTCAAGGTCATTTCTTTGTGTTCCATAATCCAGAATGGATGTTTCATCCAGGAATTTTTCTATTATGTACTTTACAACCATCTAACTTTTCTCACCCATAATCCCCCTGGAAAAGGGTCCTGCAGTTTAATTGTATGTTAGGTAAAAAACTAAGTCTACAGCAATTATATAGCGAGAAACTCAGTAATTGCTCCCTATTCACAACTGCATTGCTTGCCATCACATCCCCATTCAGACACCTCTGGTTCAGGATGAAGAGTGTTAGTCTATTCAACCTCTCCAGGTACAGAAAGTATTACATACCTTTGATCATTTCCATAGCCCTTCTTTGGGTTTGCTACAGGCTTTTTGAGATGGGTTGATCAGAACTAAATACAATAGCAGAAAAGAACTCAACGTGAATTCACACAGGGGCATAATCATATGAGATATTCTGAAGCTTCCTAGAGTTGGAAAATCAGCATCTCGAGAGCCTAGTGAGCTATTTATGTTCCCAACACAACTCCAAGATAATGGAGCAACATGATCCCCAGTTCTGCAGAGCAAAAATGGAAGCCCAGTGAACCAAATGTACCGATCAATAACTTACCACTCATTTCATCAGCAGAGTATTTCTTTAAACAGAGAGAGTTATGTGCCTAAAGACATTGGTAAATTTAAACCTGAGAGACAAATTTGCTCGAGGTCAGAGGAGCAGCCTGTGGTGGATAAGGGAATTGAAAGCAGGTCTCCCATATCTCACATTAACACCATAATCACTCACCTTCTCTCATCCTGCGTGCCCGTTACTGACATTTAACATTCTTTATTCACTATATTTATCTGTCATCTCTGAAATCCTTATGTGTTCCTAGGCAGAATATAACAAAACCTTCACACTTTTAAAATCAAAAGGCTATGTAATGAAGAGTGCTTAAATATTCCTAAACTGAGATTTGGGTTAGAGGAATGTATAGATTATGAGCTGCCTGCATATTCATTTCACTGCATTCCTCACTACTTTGGAAAAAGGGGGAAAAAGACATAATGTTTACTAGCTCTAACACTGTTGCTCTTGCCAACTGAAAGCACTTAAATTCTCTTCCTACAGCTGCCCCTGCTGCAGACTTCTGAAACAAAGAAAACTGAAATAAAAGAGCAAAGAGTGAAACGGCTACCAAGTTGCTGCTTTAAAGTTTAGCTCTGTATTTAAAGGTTGTAAGGTTTGAAAATGTGCCATTAAAATATACCACAGGCATCTACTTGAGTAGAGTTCAGCTTACACATTCTCCTTTCTATTGACAGCAACGATCCAGAGTCAGGTTTTTTCAATCAGGTTAGGAATTCACTGTTCAATTTATCAGGTTTGCTTTTGGCCTGAAAGAGGGCATATAAATTAAAAACATGCCCCAATAAGACACAAGCTTTGATGTCTAATAAGGTTCTGTGAATTCATTATTTTAATATTTTAGATTTATAATCAGAAGGCTAACCATTTTGCTCCAGTCTACGTAATACGTTTTTCATGGTCCCTTTCCCAGGTCTCTCTGACAAATGTTGTACTCAGATCATATTCATTAGTACTGGGGATGTTTTTCAAGCCCTAGGGTACTACGATCAGGGATGATTTGAAACACCAACTTTCCTATGTATTAAAAATACAGTTCAAAAGAAGTTGAGGGACTTTTGCATCACTTGAAATATTTATCTTTAATAGTGTATCAGTATAAATCTGCTGAAAAAATTACTTTGAAGGGTGCATAATATCTAGCAATGGAGACATGATAAAAAAAGGCTGAAGAAAAGGGAAAGAACTAGTTTAGGGGAAGCTCCTCAAGATGAGACTTGATACAGGACATTCAAAGGTTCACTTTTTTGAAGGAAATTGCTGTCACAACATAAAAGTTGTTCATCCTCTACTGTCTACTTGTACAGCAGAGCATTTAAGCATCACAACATTTCCTTTTGAGCAAAACAATGAAAAAACACTCAGATTTTTCTAATCCTAAAAAGCTGGTCATCCTTTTGACCAGCCAGTCTACAGGGGTAGACAAAAAACCAGCATGGTCTGTCTGCATTTCTACTCCCTTGACACGAAACAGTCAGAAAACTAGCTTAGTTGGGTAGTTAATATGAGTTTACATTTGCTTTGCTTTATTGAAGCAATAAAAATCAGCGGGATGATATCAGTATGTGCAACTCAAGACAATCATCAGATATACTGGATTCACAGCCTGTTCCCAGTAAAGTATGGAAATTTCACATTAGTTCTTTCATGTTAAATACATCAGCTGTAGCTAGGTCAGCAGTCACAGGACAGGCATCTTTTCAATTGCTCTGTAGTATTTTGGAATGAATTAATTAGACACAGAATTGCAGAATCAATCCTCAATTCAAATTTTTTTTTGAGTATTTGCTTGACAAATACTTTTTGTGCTTCACTTTATCTTTTGGAGATCTAACATGCAGAATTTTCCCTTCTGGTATTTTCACTGTACAGTGGCTGACCAGTGACTGAAAGCCACTGCATATATACAGAGTTATACATCTTCCTGAATCTCCTTTGTTCATATTACTATGAGCAAAGGTACCCCTACTTCTCTCCAAAATTTTTCGATTTGCACTGCGCCACTTAGGATTATCCTTAATTAGAGAGAAAAAAATTCAGGTGAAATGTTTTTTCTGTATTATGGTTATTTTTCCTTCTGGCATCTGTCATATAGGGGGAACAGAAAGAGTAAAGCAGGGCTGGGTCATACTCACATAAAGTTTTTAAGAAATTCAGTTGTGAAACTGGAAAATAAAGTACAGAAGTATGTCCCCTTCTGCTTACTGGAAGTTCTATTACTTTCCAGCAGAGTGACAAAAGACAAATATCAGACCAAGCTTTGTAAGGGGCCACAGAGGCAATTTTGGAAATTACAGACTAATGAGTCTGATTAACACACCAGAAAATTCATTTGCCTCCTAATTAGCATAAAATATAATAGAAGCTAGAACAGGTGAGCATATGAATAACTGCAACATGCTGGGGCAGAATCAACACCATTTATATAATTCAACAGAAAGAGATTTAAAGGACATAGTGAGAAAACTGTGTTTCAGAAGGTATAATGCAGCACGCATTCAAAATAAAAGCAAACCCAAACAGGCTTTAAATGAGGTCCTTCAGCAACAGTTATGAAGATAAATTAAGGTGGCACAATATAAGAGAGAAGACCTTTCAGGGATTAATAATAGTTTGGAAGACAGGAAAGAACAGTTTGGAACAAATGATTCCTCCTCCGAAGGTGGGGAATCTGCCAGCACAAGTACTTCAAAAATCAATGCTGGGACCAATGTGGTTCAATAAACTAATGAATGAAAGTGAAAGAATAGTGAGGTCTGACCAACACTGACATTGGCCTTCTTGGCTCTCCATGGTAAATTCAAGAATAATAAACCTGGAACAGTAAGTAGAGGGTCTTGAAGCAGATGGCAAGCAGCTTATAAGTGATGAAAACAGAGAAGCTAGTGGAAAGAGGCAAAGCAAAAGAAAAGAGTGAACAAGTCTGGAAGTGTTACCAGTCCATCCCCTGTCTCAAGAACGAGTCATTTCTAATACCTTAGATCATCCTTGACCGATGTGGTGGGAAAACCACCAAAGATATAGCTTCTATGGCATTAGGAAAGCACACAGTTCAAGTGATTCAGACTCCCTTCTGCCAGGAACTTAAACCTGACTTTAACCTTTCTTACTGCAGTTCATACTACTGACCACACCGTGAATGCAGAGAACAGGTTACTCCCTCACAGAAGGCTTTCACATCTTACAAGTTTATTGTCGTAATCCCACATTTATCACGATATGAGATACTCTAGACCAGTTCACACCCATAGTTCTCCAGTGTGTCCTTACCAAGGCTAAGCAGAGCAAAAAGATTATGTCACATGACTTATAAAACTTCCTTTAGCTTGTACTTCTCACTATAAAGTTTGTCCTTGTGTACAGCAAGACATTGTTGACTCATGTTCAGGTTGTTATCACTATATTCACAGACTCTTTCCTGAAGGACTGTTGCTTAATCAGTTGTTTCCCATCCCGTATTTGTGTAGGCGATTATCACTGCCTAACTGAATATCCCTATTGATTTACAGGTTTTTATTAGAAACTTATTTCATCATTTCACTAATTTTGAATTCCAACTTTGTCCTCCAGAGGATTTGCAGTGCTTCTCAGCTTCATGATAACACCAAGTTCAGAACATTGGTAAAGTTCAGAATAAACACTGACCAGAAAGGGCCCAAAGAATTCTGACTAGGACTTTTAAAAATATGTGTCTTCTTGCTCATCTCCTTCCTACTCTTCCTATATAGATGCTACCACTTTTGTGGTGGTTCTGGTTCAAGCCACTCTCCAGTTTCCCATGTCTCAAAAAGTAATTTTGTATCTGTTACTTACTTCTTCCATTGCTTTTACCATTTTTCTAAATCAAAAGTTTGTCACTTACAATTGTGACAAACTTTTGATCAGCAATTGCTTGAAATTACAGTAGGAGTCAACTCAGACACATGGGAAAATTTAATGGAGTAGTAGGCACAATTTCCAGGGAAGTCATGACCCAGAAATCTATTAGAATGCTCCTAAAGTGTTAAAAAGCGTATGAAAAAGTATACTCCAGGAAACACCTTCTCCCCTGCCCCTTTACACAATTCCCCACATGCAACTCTCAAACACCTCTCCTGGGATACAAAGGAAGGTCCCCTCAAGATATCAAGAATTAATTACTAGTTAAGGGCTATAAAATTAATAATGTGAATAAATGGTCAATTTTCATGTTCCAGGAAGGTAACCAATGATGGTTTACTGTGCTAAAGCTAATACTCCTCAGCACATTCATGAACGAGTTGTTCAAGTTTTCCGATTATTCAAAATCACTCAGTTGTGAACCGACTGTGAAGAGCTGCAGGAGATACCCGTTTCAAATTGAAGAGGTAATAACACACCAAAGGAAATCCCCTGTCAGTAAATGCAAAGCAAAGAACAAGAGAGGGAAATAACCACACAATGTAGACACACCAATGTATTCCAAATTAACTATTATCACTTACAAAGAGGTCTTGCACTCATCACAAAAAAACCATCATCATGCTCAACAGAAGATATAAAAAAGACCACCGGGGATCAATAGGAGAGGAAAAATGAACAAACAGGCAGCATCATTACATAACTCTGTTACATGGTGTACACTCTACTGTACTTCATCCCCCAAAATTAAAGACAATTATTCACTATGTCTTATAACCCAGCAACGAGGGACACCTTAATATCAAAAAGAATGTTTAAAGCATCTGAAAACTAAGAACTGTCTACATAAGTTCCATAATCAAACTGGAAATTTGTTATGGAACAAACTGCACCATTCATAGACAAAATCTCCATCAAAATGATTAGATGCAACAAAATAAAGCAACTTTTGACTCAAGGAAAATTCTTAAATTCTTAAATTCTCAAGTGCCACCTGAAGGGAATTTATACACCATTTGTCTAGCATTCTTTCCGTCGCCATTCATGTTATTAAGGTAGAATAACAGGTAGATGTTATCTGATGCAGTGCAACTGCCTTTAAATAACTGGAAATATATGCTATTAGCCTGTTCTTAATTTCAGTATTGTAGATTGGCAGTATAGCACATTCTACTTCACAAGCAAAATAGAAGGGTCTGCTCAGTTGGGAGAGCTCTTTTTTTATTTATTAGTGCACCGTGAGTGAGTTTTCATAGAAATTAAGTTCTTGTTCCAGGAAAACAAAACAAAACAAAACAAAACAAAAACAAAAACAAAAAAAAACAAAAAAAAAAAAAAAAAAAAAAAAAAAAAAAAAAAAACAAAAAAAAAAAAAAAGAAAGAAAAAAATAAAAGAAAAAAAATAAAAGAAGAAAAAGAAGACACAAAGAGGAGACAGGGCATGAAAGAACCAGTGCAAATGTAAGACTGTAAAAGCCAAGATTTGGGCCAGTGGCACAAAAAGGGTGAAAACCACAGAAGTCAAGGCTGTCTCATGCACAGTTATCCTCATCTGATGCAGGCAAAAAATCAAGGTGGTGGAATAAGAGTGGCAGGAGCAGGAGATGGAGCCTGTGAGGTGAGGACAGAAGAAAGACAAGGAAGGAGGGTGGATACAAGCGATGGGGCGAGAGTCACAGCTGAGTGGCAGGGGAACCACTACAGCTAGCACTGTATACACATAAAAAGATATACCTATTGCTAGCTTACTGGATTTATATAAATACTACAGAATCATGAGGCTCCCAGTGGAAGAAAAAGTGCTACATTGCCATCTAGAGCAGAAAAAAGGAAAATATAGGAAAATATTACATGAACACAGCTGCTTTGGAATGTTAAAATAAAAATTCCACTTAAAACAGAGAAGTGTTCAGAATTTCTTCAACCAGGAAATCCTCAGGAGCAGTAAGGATACTTTTTGTCAAAACCTCACATGAAGTGAAACCCTCAATCACTATAAGACCTGCAGATGAGCCTCAAATTAATAGGTTAGAGAGAAAAAGAGCTACAGGAAGAAAATGCTAGATAAAAAAGATAAGTATAATTTCACTCTAAAACAGCTATAAGAAAAAATTTTAAAGAAATAGATAAGGAAAACGTTTCAAGGTATTCTTCACAAACTCAACAGTTTTACAAATTAAATTAACTTCCCAACTTGCAAATTTTAAGAGATGTACAAAATCCAAACTAGGACTGTGTGTGAACCCTCAACCAGCCAAATTGTCCCCTGAATTGCACTGCTGCTGGCTGAAGCTTTATACCTGTGGCAGAAATGCAGCTGTTGGAATGAAGAGAGAGTGTTACTCGTCATTTGTTAGATCCTAAAATCAGCAAAGCATACATTTGGTGATAGGACCATAAGTAGCAGGGTGGCAGGAAGGAGAGGAAGGCAGGGAAGTGGTGCTGCCCCCCTAGAGCCCCTTCCTTGCACTGTCACTGTCACTGCCACGCATGCACCAATTGCAGCACACCACAAAGCACAGCAACACCTTTAGGTCTTTAAAGCATCAATATCCATGCCAGTCCCTACAACACTCAATTTACAATCTGACGGGGCACCTGGTAACTCCGAATTGTTTTGCTGTCTTCCCTGTGCAACCTCCACAAATCTGGTAAATCACAACAGTCAGAACTGTTTGTTTAGAACTGAGCCAGAGCAAAATTGAATTACTTCTTGTTATTAGAGAAATTTGTCCCAGAGGAAGGTGTTGAAACTGCTGAAGCAAGAAAGTGAGAGAGCATTTTATGGCTCACTGCATTATGAATGGTCTATGAATACACAGACAAAGTACTCTCCAAAGCTACCAGACTCCAAGATATGAGTTCCGTGTTTGATTAAAAGATTATAAATGGTCAGACACATACTCCTGTTCTGCTCTCCAACAGTTTATGACTCCTTTCCATTTTATAGTACTCAGTGGCAAAGTTTGCCTAGTCTAGGCATGCACTGAGGCTCCAAATGTTTACCTTAGTTGATTCGAGCTGACATGTTTGAAAATTATTATATCCATTTGTTCTGCTAGATGTTTTGTCCCCCTTGCTTATGCTTCTTAATTTCTCACTTCTCCTCTTATCAGCCTTATGACTAAAGGCTTTAATTTATTCACCACAGAACTTTTACACGTTTTCTGTCATTCACTACATGTTGTCTCCACTGTCTCCTAGTATCTCTAGGGTGTAGTAAGAAGAATCAAATATATAAAAAAGTTACACTATATATTACCTCATATGTCTGCCTTAGACTTTAGCTACTGGACTTCTATGCACTTTAATAGAGCAGACTTTTCCCTACTGAAGTTATTCAGTCATTAAACTTTAATAGTAGGTGTGAGTCCACATAGCATCAAAGTGCACAATCAGGAATGTTAGCAGATACAGACAAAGGTAATCAAGACACATCTTAGTACCTCAAAAAATATGAGCAGAAAATTACCAAAATAAGCAAGATAATTCCTGCTTTCTCTTTATATCCTTCTTCTGCCTTCAAATTCTATGCTCTGTTTTCCTCCTCTAAGTTTATTTTATGTTCACACTTTCACCTGCAAGTGGGTTTTTTTAGCACTATCCTCATACAAAAGTACCTTAATTTTGAGAAAGAAATTATGTATAAATCAATACATCACTTGATAATTATGAGTTCACACTGACATGTCCTGCCTTCTGGGCATACAAGAACAACATCTATTACATATATGAGAAAAGTTTCCACTGTCTTTTCTTCCTAAAAAATTCTCAGGTTTCTTGTCAGACTGTCAATGGATTTTGACTTTTTGTAAATCCATTTCAGTTACTCTTAAGGAACATTCCCTACAGCTGTTTAAGTTGCTGTGTTCAGATGCTGTCTTAAAAACCATCTCTAGCGGATTTTGCTATCATGACTAGAAGATCCAAAGCATGATGTTCCCCTCCAAAGCCAATGCCTCTGCATACTTGCCTTTTAGACCTGTTATCCGAAATTTATATCTGCAGAAGATTCCCATGCTGCAGTAGGGGAATAGCCAGCAGGTATTGTCTGCAAACATTTTGTAAAGGAATCACTTAAAGGAGAATTAGCTTATTCAGATTCAGCATTGAATTGTGAAATAAAAAGAACACATAAAAATCTTAATAAACCTAAAGCAATTGCTATATATAGTATGGCAGCAACAGGTAAAAATCAAGAAATCCAAATTCTGATAACAGGTTCTCTGATCGCATTTTTTTTCTGTGACAAGTGGTGTCAAAATTACTTCAGATCAATTTTGCATTAACAGGCATTGTCTAGTCCATGAGAAACACCTGCTCTCCTTCCTTAGCCAACTCTTACAATTTGACAATAATATCAAAGAGCAAATATTTCAAGAAGGATCTGGAAAAGAACGGAGGGCTAATTAAACCAACTTACAGTCTAAAGCAAAGATTAAAATACAAGCTTTCTTGTATCCTTATGGACAAATTAGGCTCAAGGGCATCAAAATAGAATCTACACAGACATGCTACAGTCAGTCAGATAAAAATGCAAGCAGTATATATATATATAAAATATCAAATTAAAGGCCTGCTGATGTTGGGAAAATGCACATAATAGACATAGTACCTTACTGGCTTATTCCCAAGTATCACTATTATGAACTATTATGAACTGCTAAGATTTTTTTGGAAACAGCCAAAAGTCTGACATCTAAGAGTAGTTCTTGATCTCATTCCCAAGCTCTGGCACTACACAACTGCATTAGAAAAAGAGCTTACCTCCTTCAAAATGTAAATGTGCTCTTCTAAGAGACCACCAAGCTATTGTGATGATTACTTCTAGCTAACCTGCAAGTAGCAAGCTTCTGGAGGCTAATTAGAGAGCATGTCATAGCCACAGCTGTCATAATGAGGCACACCTACTACCTCTTTCTCACTACCTCAAACAGTACTCAGCTTCAGAAATCATTCTTTCATAAAAGGATAGCAAAACCATTTCAGTCCATATTCATATCACTAAATCTATATAAATGCACTCTAAAATGTTAATAGTGCTCATTACAATCATTTTATCAGCCTGAGCATTTTTTTACATAGAGCTCTGAATTAATATCTGCTTTCCACAATAATTCTTCTGCACCTTCAATAACTACATTCTGTAGAATTTGTTTAGGTCTTTCCTATTTCAAAAAATGGAATATGGCTCATTGGAAACTAAAATTGCCAGGTTAAGCACTACCTTATATTTTTACGGGTTGCATGCATGTAAGGGGAATGAGATTTATGTCCCTAACCTTGAAATATTCTGAACCAATTATTTACTTAATATTTATGTTAAATTATCTATGATTGCAGCACTGACTATGAAAGCAACCAGAAAAAATTCTGCAGGTGGCCTGTAAAGCTAATTTTGAAGTTAGCTATACTAAGCTCATGCAGTGGTCTTACAGAATATTAATGTAGTGTTATAAACTACAGTACCCTCAGGGTGTTCACCTGCCATGGAATTTAATTTACTTCATATCTCATCTAATAGACTGAATCTCATCTATTAGGTAAATATAATGTGAATACGTTTCCTTGTTTCTCTAAGGAGTTTATTGGTAAAACCTGGAGAGGCATTCCCATAGAATCCTCTACTGCTATAATTAGCTTGAAATTGAGCTATTGTGCCCTTTTCTGTATTAAGCAATATAGAATATACAGCCTAGGTATATAATAGCACCAAGCCCAGAGCCGATGCAGCAGCTGCATTGCTCACGCAACAGGTTTGTGTTTATTCTCTTTACTGCAAAGAGGGAAAATTAGAGCAAGCTCTGGGGATTTGAGCCAGAGGCCACGTCTCCACTGTGCCAAGCATTGTGCCAGCCAGGAGAAGCTCTTCCCAGGAACAGCACTATGCTCTGCCCTTGGTGGCTTAAGTGGCACATTCTCCTGTCTAAGGAGATAGAAGTCAATTTTGTAGGATTATGTGAATGGTTAAGTTGCCTGAAAACAAGTCTGGTATTGTCTGCAGCCAGCATGTTGGCACAACTTCAGCAGCGGGAAAGGGTTCAAATATGCTTTGTCCCTTTGCACTTCTTGCAGTGTCTAGTGCCCAGCTGTAGCAGTGCTGCACAAGTGGCATTTGTTCCCAGTGCACCCAAAGCATCCTGAAACAGCAGCTTACTGGCAGGCTGATGGGCAGCTCACAGTGAGCATATTTTCTGGGAAAAACTTCAAGGGGCTTGTGGTGTAGAGAGGAGCATGCTTTCTGATTAGCTCTTCTCATCTTAAAAATTGTCCTGGTAAGAGGAAGACCATAGCAATTCTTGCTCCTTGCACTCTTCTGCCTATGACCCACTGGTGCATAATATTGTACACGTTTGGTTTACTCTTCTCAGCCTGGGTTCACAACAGGGTTGTTTAACCCCAAGTCCACTCCTACAATTCGTTCTTTCCTGCTACTTTGTCCATCAAGATGAACAGACTCATACACACTTTTTCAAAAATCATAAGAGAATATAGCCTCAGTGATATCCCAGAACAAGCCTATTTGCCATTAGCCTCTACTTCTGTGCATAACGTTCTGTCAGCGTAACTCCCAGGGACTGGTCCTTCAGAAAAGCTAGTAGGGGCAGGGAATTTAGGCACTTGACATGGTAATTGTTCTCATTCTGTGTATGCCATTTATGAACTCAACTTAGTTGTTATGTCAGACAGAGGAAAAAGACATGCAGGATGCATAAAAGCAGAAAAATGTGTCCCAAAAACAGCTTTAGAGAGGGAGAATGAGAAAAAGATAGAACCCACGGGCAACTTAAAAAATAAAAAGTAGATGTTATAGTTCACTGAATCAAATATGACATTATAGTGCAGAGGAAATTGAATTCATCTGTACTCGATAAGGGTGGCTTCATTATTCACTTGTGTCTTTGCTTAGTTGTGACACTCATGACTGATGAGACCATCCCCATCTCATGAAGATAAATTCAATATCCGTAGTATCATTCTAATATATTCTCTATATATAGAGAATGCATTTAATGGATGGTGGTGGGAGAGTATTTTTATCTTCACAGGCTCATGAAAGGAAGGAGCACAATTTCCTGGAGCTGACACTTTGAGCAAGTTTATATGGACACCTTTTCACAACTGTGTTGAGGGTGAAAGTGTTGGTATGGGGACACAGGAGAGAGGGTAGCACAGCAGTTGACTTCACTGATTTGTCATCTAAGATCTGAATCCAGAATTGGATCAAAATGGAGCAGAGATTGGGCTATTGTATCCTAATCTTGATAAGGTATTTGTCTATGTATGAGCATACACCTATCAAAATATAGTCAATTAGAAGCAGCACCACTGAAATGGGCTGATATTAATCCAGTGCTGCTCAGTGCTGTAACTTTCCTCCTCTCTCTCCACCCAAGTACAGTTTTCCAAACAAGTGAAATATTTCTCCTTGATGAGGTCCCTGACTCACGCCTCCTCCCTCCTTCAGTAGCATCATATATTCATACACAGTTGTAGCAGACCATTTAAAAATGTGGAAATCTTGGAAGATGTTCAGCAGAAGTGATCCCAGAAGAAATGTGATTAATAAGTAAAGCATACAGGAGGAGGTCAAAGGTAGCTATCATAAATTTAATTTACTACACATCTGTAATTTATCACAACTCTGTACAGTGTTCACATGCCTCTTCATGAGAAAGATTTCTCCTGTTAGATCCAGGGGGAAGAGGGAGAGCTCAACCCAGCACAGGTTTCTAAAGTGCCATCTCTGTTCATGCTGCTGCTAACACAAACACACATCTACATGTACACCCTGTACAAAGTACTGGTACAGCTGGCCACTCCAAAACACAGGACTGTCTATCAGAAAATTTCTGTCTAGATTGGGACAGAGGTTCATTAATTCAATATTCATATGCTCACAACAAGACAAGTGAGAGATTTTACTGACAGGTAAAAGATATATCGAAGAAGAAAAGTCTGGAATAAGCTGCACACACAGAATTTTCTTTCAGATCCCATCATTTGGCAGCTGACATACATCCACTGCATAATGATTTATATAACTTCAGCATTGTTCAGTTTGTCAGTGTCTTCATTACAGCCACTTCAAGAGTTCCATACGCAACTATTAAAATCTGCTTCAGGCTGAAACTTGGCACACAAATGCATGAGGAAGCCAAAGTAAGAAATAGTTACTTTAATTTCTAGAAAGCTATTACATACTGCCTCTCTTCTGGAGTATAGAATATGATAAGTTCCTTTGAGTACCATATGCATAAATTATTAACAGAATTTTCTTCCTGTTTGGTTTAAAATTGTAATTATATAAAGCAGATATTTTGTCATCGTCTACATAACAGAATAATAATTTGTTAAGTATACAGCAACATTAATCCACCAGACAATTAGTAACAAAGAGGTGCTATACAAATAAATATGAGTTGCATAACCAAACGAAATGCAAATTTTAAACTAAGGTTTTCAATAGATAACAAGGAAACAAATGACAAAAAGGGAAAGTGACAAAGCAAAACAAACAAAACCCACAAAACAAATATTTTGCTTTTTTTTTTAATTCCATAGTTTGCAAATGCATAGTAAGAGTCTAGTGATTTGATTTTACGTACAAAGAGCCCCTTACTGATCATCTCAGCCACCTTTCATTGCTGTATGTTCTGATTCACTGAAATAAATCTGTACATTATGCTCAGGTTCCAGGAGGAACGTAGAAAATCTATTTTTATAACTAGAAATGTAACAGCTAGGTCTTTTGTAATTCAGTGAAGCCAGGTTAATTTACACCATTTAAAGAACTGCCCCAGTAACTCACTGTGGCATTTCTACTTGGCCTTAATGAAGTTTTACATATGGTTTTTTTCTTTTGATTTTCAATACAGAATTGAATTGATAAGAGAAATAAAATATTATTAGGTAAACTCATTTCAAATGGAAGTATCACCTTCCAAGGAATCAGACTGTCCATCTAGCTGACTCCCCATAAAGCCTCTATTCAGACATTTAATATTGATGTTACTCTTTTTATTAAAGATTTTCAAGATACCATGGAATCTTGAAATCTTATACACAAAAATGTTTGACAGCATAACATAAAAAAATAGGACACAAAATGCGCTTTCTTTTCTCCAAACACAGTGAGTTGCAGACTTTTCCTGCTGTACATAATAGACTTTCTCTGCAGTTGAGATAGTACAAATGCTTAAACTAAAGCCTTAATTCTGATCATAAAAGAGAAGGGTATGGTTAACACACCATAAAACAGAGAAAAATATGTTGTCTCATTAGTGGCACTTTGATCGGATTCTTCTGTATTTTCTCATTTAAAAAAAGGTCCACTCCAGAGCAGAGGAAAGATTCCCCCTTGCCTCCCCACAGCATGCAATTCAAGCTCGACAGCACTCCTCACACGTGCGCTCCCCGAGTGCTCCACTGGTAACACAATTGCGGTAATTACGGCGTGAGCATGTCCTATGCAACGGATGCCAGTTCATTAATTAGAAGATGAACGTAATTGATTATTTCAACAGCAAGGCTAAACACAAGGGTTACCCCACAGAGAGTTCCGTAGGGGGAGATCTGTCCAAGGTGTGCCCTTGACTTCGTTCCTTCTCCCAGGGGGTGGCTGTAACAGAATACAGCCTAACGAGGTAATAATTACAGATCGCTATTAGTGATAGTTAAGTCATTCATGACCTGTTCCCCTTAGCAAATTGTTCCAGAACTGATGTGTATTTCAGAGGCTGGATTTGCCATTTACAGCCATCAGTCAGACACTTTGACAGACAATTGACACATGGAGGCTGTTGGCTCTCTCTTCTGATGATGTTCTGGTCAGATAATGCCCAGATTCAATCTCAACTTTGCTGTTGATATGTCACAGTGGTTTGATAAGTGTGTGTTATCATTTCTCCCCTGGTGTGGCAACAGAAATCTTTTGAACAAAGGAAGTCTGATCACTGAGAGTGAGACACCCCTGTTTGTGTCACCTTCCTTATCATTGTCACTGAGCACATGGCTTACCAAGAAGGCATGTTGCAGATGAAAATCCCCTTGGGCAACTTGTTAACAGATATGCAAACCAAGCCCCTACATTTTGGCATTTAGACCCTACACACGTTCTCAAATGCTATTCTGTGCTAGCTGACAAACCCCTAATTAGGGTCACCAAAGGCGTAATTACAGCAATGGCTTAAACCAGTGCATTCATGGTTTTAAAAAATGCAGCACTTTTTGTGGAAACACCGAGCCAGCACCGGCAAAGTGGAGCAATCATGTCCTTTCTCTCTTGCCCTGTCACAGGCTGATTTAAGGGTCATTGCATCTGGCTTGATTCAAACACTGTATTCAGTCCAGATTGTGGTTGACCACATATGGGTGTACTAGGGGAGGAGGAAAACCAAGAAGCTTTTTCTTACCTCATTGCATTTCTAGTTATCTCTTACCCTTGTCAGCCATCAGCTCTTGGCAGCCCTCCATGTCCCCTGAGCACAGAAACAGGTCCAGTCTTGTGCTGGCAGCAGAGGCACCAACACCACTGTGGAGGGCAAGGGCAATGACAGAGTCTCTTGCCACCTTTCACGTGGTTAAAAGCAGCCAGGTCTCACACGGGAACAGTATGTACCACATCTTTTTGGATGTATGTGCTCCTTTTCATGGTTATTGCCTAGTGAACCAGCCAGAGTTCATCCAGAAACTTACCAAGAGGGTTGGGGGCTGAAGTTACCAGTTAAACCCTGGGCTGCTGTAAATCACCATGAGGGCACTGATCTCCATAAACATATGCTGATGGATGTATATTGAGGATTCTCTCTGTAACCTTGCCTGAAATTATTAAATCAATACAGATTCTTTGATATGGACACTGTAGACAATAACAATATTAGTCTCAATAAAATGATACTGAGAGGAGAAGTCCTTTTCAGTTTCTTTATTTGATTAAAGCGTTTCTGGCTCAATGTCTCCTGCATAGTATCCCATGATGTAATTGAATAACGAGATTGAAACAGAAAGCTGTTTCTAAGTAAGGGAATACTTCACTGGGGCTTTTGTTCTTATTTAGTACAGTTTAACAATCCCTTCCATTCACTGAACATGGATGTCTGAGAAACCTGGAATACGCACTATGCCTGGGTACGGCTTTAATCCCTAGTCCATCGTGTTTGGAAGCACATTTGTAACAGATAAGAATCCAAAATGGTAAATGTAAACACTTAGGTCAAATTCTTCTCTTCTTCAGACACGCACATTAACTCCAGAATATTTGTAAGTGCCAGTGGGAAAAAAATCTCTTAGTCTTTTTTTATTGTGTCAAGAAGTCAAAGAAAAACATTTGACAGCTTGTGTGCTGCTCACTGTTGAACTCTAAATGTCACTATTGGATTTTTTTCTTTCCTATATAGTCTGCTTTGTTCAAGACAACTGATGATAGCAGTGAAAAAAAAAGCAGAACTTCCTCAGTTTTAAACACCACCCTGTTGAACTAGATTAATATTAAATGTTTATTAAATAAACTGACAGCATATATGAGTATTAATAATTGAAAATTAAGCATTATGAATTAAACCCCTGCTGCAAGTGAAGCCAGATAGAATAGGGTCAGGTCAAACATACCTAAGGGAAGCAGTGATTTGATCTACTGATCGAATGGATGCAGATGTTTCAGGATATGGTCTTTATTAAACTGCTCCTTTAGTCCGCAATGAAATCTAACTTACAACACAGATGAGGCTGAAGAGATAATTCTTCTCCTTTTAAGAAAGATGTAAGTTATATATATGTCACAGAGATAAAAAACAGCTTGCAGCTACTATTTCCTTATTTAACTACTATTTCTAAATGTCTAGTTTCCAGAGCCTTGCAAATCCACTCAGCAAAGCTGGCTAAAACATTTGTTCTGTGCTATGGGTGATAGATATAATCCTATAATTTCCAATGCAATAATGAGAGGTTTAATTTTCCATTTCTTCCCTCTGTGAGATGGTGTCTGGCTTTGAATTCTCATTTATGTCTGCATGAGTACACAAACCTGATCTACATCATTGTGAAGTCAATACCTGCTCCGACTTCTTTTTTCATTGTTATAAAGCAAAGCCTGACCTGTAATTCAAAGACATAAGAAAAAGTTTATCCCATCAGGAGTTTCTCTCTTCTTCACTTTAAATCTCCTCTGATACGAGGACTCCTTGAAGGAGCTGTTAAGAACTGTATCAGTTTGTAAAAGGTTGCTTTCCTTTCTTCTTTGTGACACTCCGTGAAAGGTTAACAATAATTTTAAGCTCTGTAAACCAGCACATTTGCAAACTTGCTCCAATAACATGCATTTTTCCCTGAAAGACAGAGAATCCCTATCAAATCTGAGACTAATTCACAAGGGACTTAACAAAGAGAAAAGCCAGAGCAGTTCCTCCCCACTGCCAGGGGCTGCTGGGACGTGAGAGCTGGATGATTTCCACCACTAAGGGAGAAGAGGGGGAGGCAAGGCAAAGGGCCAGGAAAACAGTCTTTGTTCTCTCACACAAAGATAGTATGGAGGGTTGCTATTCTCTTGTCTCACTAAGGAGCCTTTCCCTCTTCCAGCTACCCAGAAAGAGCTTTCTTCTTTTCCGCTCCCTTGTGGGAGTGTGGAGGTAGGTTTGGGTAGAGCTGAGAACAGTAACAGCTTATTGTTCAGTATTTTCTGTCCAGAACAAGCTGAAAACCTCAGAAGTTAAATACAAAACACATTTACCCATCTCTCTTTTTATTGTGCTGAGAAATGGTTGTAGTCTTTTATAACATGGATTAAAACGTAGTGGCTTATCTTTAATGCTTGGACTCCCTTTGAGTACATCAGCCAGCTTGGGCTGTCTGTGTTTGCACATGCTTGAGTGTGAATACCAATGCAAAACTGTCCAAAACTGTCCACGATTGCAATGGTGGAAAGAACAGACCAAAACAATTTTTTCATAAAATATAACTGTATGTCTGGAAAGGTTCTCAAAATACCGTTTTCCAATACTAATGTCTTATTCTAAGTATAATTTTTACTTTTTGGGGGGGCAGAATCCACAAACACATGCAAGTAAAGAGACTTTTAAAAAAAAGCCACACACAAAACTATTTTAGCCAAGGGCTGAAGATTTTTGCAGGGAAATATGAACATATGTCTTTTAACTGAGGCAAAACATCTCAGCAGCTTTATAAGCAAATGCTTCACTTCGGTTCACTATTCAATATGATCCTTGTAAGCTGTCACAACGCTTCATAAGAACTGTATTTTAGGAGCCAAACACCCCCATTTTCACAAAGCAACACACTTCCTCTGAACTGCTTTCCAACCACAGTTCCCATTTTGTACTGCAAGAAGTCCCTGAAGTAATCTGTGCCGCAGTACAGACAGGGAAGGCTGACCCATCGAGGTGAACAAATATGAGCTATTTGCACTTCAAATGATGGGAAAATCACAGCTGTGCCTTTGAAAAATACAGTTTAGAAAAAACCCAAAAATTTAAAACTACAGTTTTTAACATCAAGTTGTCCCAAGATGATACCTCTTGGTTTGGTTAAATAAACTGAGACATTGTAAATCACATTGGAAAAACTTGAAATAAATATTTTGCTTTCTGCTTTCAATCAAGGATTGTTCATAGTTTTAAAGGAAAAAATAGAGTCTTCCAAGAAGAGTATAGACACATTTTGATGATCTCTACTATTTATATCATAGGCCAGAATTTGTACCAGTTTATTCTGGTACAAATTGGGATTAAACCTAACATACAATTGTGAAATCAAATTCTGGGCCATTGAAGTGACACTGTATACTCAGATCATAAAAAGTCCATTCTCAAGATTATTACCGTGGCCTAAACTGCCACTACAGGATGTCATACACTGGCATGTCATGTAAGGTCCCTGGGATGTTCTAGTCCTCCTCCAGCTCAGGGCAATGCAGAAAAGACCTTCACTTCAAACTCTTTACCCTTGCTCATATAAAATCCGCAAGGTTTCCAGTTTATCCAGGGAAGGATCTTCAAGGAAGAAATTTTGATGCGTAGCTGAGAAAATCCAAGCACCCGTTTAGGTATGTATGTATGCCAACTACAGTAACAAAAATAGGGACAACTTCTACTTCACAGTTTCCCAGATCTGCATAAGCTTTGTCTGCGTAGTTTTACACACCCATTCCTCCAAGGTAGTAGAGTAAATATATTTATGCCATTTTATATGTGAGATTGCCTCTGATTTGTTAAAGCCACGGAAGCCACAAAGCAAATTTTTGGATTCCTGTTCTCCTTTTCATTATAGGTCAAATGTCTCTTCAAATCCCATAGCTCTTTGTGAGGTAGTTTTGGTATGCTTGGATAAAACCAAGCACAAGTAAAGTAAAACACAGTTTTCCTGAGCATAATAGATACTTGCTTACTCTGGAACAGCTCCATACTTTATTAAAACCATACTACTATCATAATTAGGTTTTTGTAAAAAAAAAAATAAACCACACAGACCCATGGTTGTAATTATGTTTATCTTTAGGTAATATCTTGTTATCAGTAAAACTGCTGCCCTGCCATTAAGTTGCTTGGTCCCTGAAAATTTACTGACAGGCACTAGTGAGGGATGTATGCACCGACAAAGTTACTCATCCATGCTCCAGCCCCCACACACCCTCCTTGAATTCTTTCATTATTTCTGTAACACTCTGTTTGCTATTAGGATTACCCGATTTATTTGTTCAGATTGGGAAGTGTCTTCTTGATGAGCTGCTGTGTTCAGTAAACAGCTCCCAACAACAAACAAGGATTTAAATAATCACTGTGTAATCAGTAGGCACCAGCACATCGGATCTCATCTCTTCAAATCCAGGTAGCTGTCTGTCAAATCACAACGTTTATCACACTAGAAGTTAGATGCTTAGCTGCATTAGAAACATTCCACTCACTTTCTAAGGAGTTTCAGTGAATTTACTAGAAAAGAGTAATGGACTTCCTGGGTTTGCATGGATTCTGCTGCAATGTGAGAGTCTTGAACTTAGCATGGAAGTCCTGAGCAGCACCAGGAGTAACGAGACCAGAGTACTGAGCAGTAAGTACTGACTGGCTATCCCCCCGTCTGTTTTGAGCCTAGCAGGGGACATTAAAATAATCAAGTAATAGTCAAACAAAATTCAGCCCAAATTAAACACCTTTCCGGCAGCTGCAGTTAGTGTCATTTGGGCTTGGCAGGTACCTGCTTATTTTATACAAAGATGCCCAGAAACTCTCAAGGACCTCAAACGGTAATGAAAGCAATCTCTGAACTACAAGGTGTATGCACAGGTCAGTGAGTGAGTCCAAACAGTAGATGGACACAGGCAATTCACCAAGTTCTTTAATGTGAAAGGATTCTTAGTATTTAATCTATAAAGAGAAGGTGAAGAGTAGGTAGAAGGAAAACATGTTAGATGAGATAAAGAAAATCCTGACTATCAATAAAGAAAAAATGGGCACTTAAAGTGATCACTCTGTAGTATAGAAAGTGATTTTTAAATTATTTATCTGATTAGTGGGAGCTAATCTGTCAAGTAGGAACAAATTCACAGAAATATTCCATAAATTAAATATTCTCTTGTCATTGAAGCTGCTTTCAATTGTTGGTGGAGATTTTTTTTCATCAGAAGGAGACAGATTATTATATTGATTTCAGCCTCCAGAATGCATTCTGTAATTATGTAGTTTTAATTGTCTGGCATTTTTATTTGTATGAATTTCAAAGGTATTGACATGAGTTAGAAAGAAAATCCAGTCTCAAATCTGAAAAAGAATCAGCTGCAATCCTGTTCAGCAGTGCACTAAAACACAAGCTGAAGCATGTGCTTAAGCCCATATATACTCAGTAAATTGTGTAACCTATGTTTCATCTTGCCTCTAATGGGACTTAAACAAGTGCAAAGCAGCTTGTGAACCTACACCTCTGTCCTTGTAGCTGTTGAAGGCGTGCACTGTGCCCTACCGATGTACACAAGAAGAAAGAGTCAGGGATCTCAGCTTATTAACATTTCAAGAATTTGTTGCTCAGCTGCTGTTTGTTTTCTCTGACAACCAAATGTTATGCAGAGCACTTTTGCCAGCTGCAATCTGATTAGGTATCACCTTTTCCATAACACTGCCAGGCCAGTCAAACTGTGGCATAGAGGGAGTCTAACCTTTTGTAGATCTCATAATAAACAACTCCAAGTTTCAGGAAAAAATCTCTGATAGAGAGAGCCTGACTACAGCTTGTAAATCAAAGCACTCAGATAAGATGTGAGAGCCAGACCTCTCAGAGTTGATCATGCTGACAGTTGAGCTTTGAATTCTTACTTTATAAATCACTTTCTTACCAGGCATCTGCAAAATCAGGATTTGTAAGCCAAGGGGAAAAATAGAAGACATAATTTTATTTTGGGTTTATTGGTATGATTTGTAAATCTGTTCTAGGACTTACAGATCTGATTTAAGATTTGTTAATGCCGTTTAGGATATGGAAATTTTTTTCTCTGACTTACCATGTGCTGAAATGCTTCAGTAAAAACCAACCTAAAAATTACTGGTTTAAAAGATGGTTTATAAATCAAGGGTTTGCAGTTAAGATTTGCTGGCAGGTTCTATAAACTGCACAGTGCATTTATAACTCAGCCTCTTACAATGGCAGATTTATAAATCCAACTTGCAAATTGTCAGACAACTGTTACAGGCTCAATTCTAATCTGAGAAACAACAGATGTGCTTCCCTGTGTTTCCAAACCCTGTCCTTCTCCATTGCCTCCATCCCCTGCAGCCATCTCGCTTGCACCAAGGAGGAGAGAGAAGGGAGGGAAAAGACCTCCTGTATCACCATCACCCTGCCAGGCAGGGAGGAACGGATTTGGGAAAGGGAAAACAGGAGATTAAATGTGGGTTACAGTCCGTCCATCCTGTTGCACAGCCTTCTGGAGCAGCCTGAGCTAAAATCTCCCTCCTGCAAGTTTAGCTGGTACCCGGGGGCATAAAGAAAGCAGGTAATCCTAATTCCAAGGCTGCCAGGCCTCAGACACAGTGAAAAATTAAACTCCATATACAAAACAGTAGAAAACTGGACCTAGCAGGAGCAAACTAGAGCAAGTTGAGGATTTTTTTCGACAGTGCCAGTGATGTCTGCCTGTCTATCTCAGATTACAATGAAGAATTTCTGGGAGAAACCCTGGCCCTGTGATGGCAAATATCCCATTGATTTCACAAGGATAGGATTTCACCCTATAAAAAGGGCACTGGCCAGATTCACAGGAATGCTCTGCCTGCCCCACATCACCCTGGTCACAACAGGCAGCTGTAAACTCACATCTCTGCTGCAGCAGCCACATCTCCCCGGAGAGGAGAACAGGCAGCCAGAAGCCTGAGCATCCTGAGGCTCCAAGCCACTGCCAGCAGCTGTGTCTGCCCTCCCCACAGCCCTGCTCATGGGGAAAGTGCAAAAACCAGCATTCCTCAGTAATTACAAGAAAATTTACACATGTACTGGGAGTTAGTACTGCTTCCCTTCAGGCAGTTTTACAGTAGCCATCAGATTTTATCCTGAAGCTGAGGGTAATAACAATGAAATAATAGCACTATTTAATAGCACTATTTTTCTCCTAGAATCATTGTTTTTTATACAGTGTGAAAACTGTTTTTGATAAGCAATGGCTACTTCTAGGTCCTATGCAGGAGGTATGAAAATGCATTAATGCCTTTTGACTTTTTCTGAGTGTCAAGCTTCTTGATAGCTTTTGAAAGTGATCTAACATATTTTATTTTCTACTATATTTGAAATTTCATTCTAAAGTTTCATCTGTGACCTCCTGTTTTCTATTATTGCCATGCTTTTTTCCCTTGAATTGCTTGTTGCCTTGGATTTTTTACAAAATAAAAAAACTACAAAGATGCTAGCAAATATTAATTTCATAATTACTTCTTTCATACTGGCCAGCATTTTGAAGTAAAGGATCTGATCATTGCAAAACTCAGCAAATATTCATGTGTGTGTGTGTGTGTGTGTGTGTGTGCGTATACATGTGGAGCTAAATTTTCAGGTACTTTAAGTACATAGAGGATAAACCGCGTGTTCAACTGACTCTAAATACTATTGCAAGGAGAACTGAAGCAAGCAGTGCAATTAGAAACAGGAAAATTTGCTTCCACAGCTTTGCGCCTAACTGAATACTCAATTCCATGTGCAAAATATGATCAGAACTGGAGGATGGAATTGAGGGGAAATGGTTAATATTCTATAAAATGCTAAGTCAGCTCTTTACGTACCATATATTTAAAATGTATGAAAATCAATTATCTTGAAAACAGATGTCTTCCTTTTCTTTTTTCATTGCATATTCCAAAGTATAGAGCCTCACTGTCCCCTCGTGCATGTGTCTGACAGACACAGAGACCTACAAAAGTTTGCCCTTTTCCCTTATGTTTAGCCTAAATGAAAAATGGTAAGAAGAATATATTTGCAAGGAGAAACAGTCTGTGGGAGGCCTCTGAAAGTCAGGTCTCACATCAGAGGTGAGGAATTGTAGCTACAGTTGGAGAAACACTATAAATAATTGCTTTAACAAACAGATGGTACAATTTAATAGAAATCGAGGTTTTTCACATAATTATCTTGCAGGTGATGAATGAAACAGACCTTTACAGACAGTAGCCTAACTGATCTGTTGCAGTGCTGGAACTCACTGCTATTTTCCTTGTTCCTTCTCTCATCTTCTTTGGGGAACACAAGAACAGTTCACCCACTTCAATAACACACAAATTTAGACTCAACCCAGCTGGTATTTCTAGACTGAAGGCAAAAGGCACTTCACAATGTGCCCTGCAATCCCAGTGCACAGGATCCCAGATCCTCCACCTCAGGAGACAGGACAGGTCCTGTCCACCTTTTTGGGCTTCTTTTAAATGGAGAGACACAGGAGGGACAGGGACGGACCTTGAAGCACTGTGTGGGGCACAACAGGACCTGGGAACTCTGGAACCCAGGGCAAGGGACAGCACAGGCAAACCACTGTAACTAGAGTTCTTCTCTGAGGGTGTAAAGGATCTGCTGCTAAGCTCTCTTGGCAAAACCAAGGAAAATGAAAGGGGTTTTCTATAGCTGCAGTACAAAGAGTGCATCGCAAAATCATAAAATCTATAGCATGAGGAGAGGAGTAGGAAGCACAATATTGTGGCTGCAATTGTACGGTTTTATGGAGCAATGAATTTCAGCTCTCCAGAGGACCAAAGACCTAACAGTGAGCATCTTTTATTTAAAGTTTAAGTTGAAAGATTTAGGCCTAAAGTTAAACTGAACATTTTCTAAAATTCTAAGTGTCAAGAGCACCATCTGATCTACTCCAGCATCAGCAGAGGTAAAGGTCAAAGGAGTAGAAATTATGGAGGACAAAAGTAGTGGTAAGAGAGAGAAACCTCCTGGCTTGCCTGTGAAGCAAAGACATACCTACCAGGCTTCCAGCAGAGAAGCAGACCATAAGCCTATGGCCTCCATTTTTCTGCTCTAACAATACCAAGCCTAGCAGGAAAAACAACTCTGCAATAAACTGAATACCTTCCACACCTGTCCTACCTAAGCTTTTATGCTTTATCAGTCAAATCATTTCTCATTTCAGAAAAACAAAGCTAACATGTTCACTACAATTATTAGAAAAATCTCAGATTGTCTAGGAACAGTAGCTACACAGGGCAATATACTTTTGCTGTGGACAAATCCATACATTGATCCAGGTTTGAATTCAATCTAATTCAAAATTTAAAAGAGGAGAAATACTAAGGAAAAACTGTAAAAAATGTTTTATGTACATTCCTTCACCAGCAGTGGCAGCAGTAAACATTTTTGTTGAAGGTTTCAAAAGCTATGAAATGAGGCAAAAGTGTCCTAATAAAGTTTTGATGAGTTTGTCATTTACTCTGTTAACTTTTTTCCAAAGGTCACTTCAACAGACATGATTAGACACTACAGCTCCATGGGAGCAGTGGGAATTAGCTTCAATATTTGTCTCATTGATGAAGTTCTGAGTATGCTGGTGGAATTGCAATAAGCATGTGTGCTAATAATAAGAAGCAAGTGTGCTGCTTGCCATCTTGAAAGCAAACTCTTCAGCTAAATCACCTGATCTATTCATTTACAATCCTCTTCCCCAACAACTGGCTGGATAAATAAAAACAGGTCTTCTGAAAGTGTCTGAACTTCAAGTAAGAACTATAAGGACTTGTCCTTCTTCTGGAAAGCACTGAACATTACAAGTTTAAAACACCTGATGCCTTCGTCTTTCCACCTATAGGGCCTCACATGGGTTTACTGCTAAAGATGCCTCCCTGTTCATCAATAGTCTGAAGCTGAGCAAGGCTTATGGCAAAAAGCTCACTGTCAGCCAGCCAGCTGATATTCACTTTTCTCTTCAGGGCAACACTTAATCGGAAGCACAGGAATCTATCACAGGTAAAACACTACTGTGCAAACCCCAAAGTAGCAGGGGAAAGGCTCTCCCTCCAGCCTGATATGGGACTGAGCCCAGAATCACAAACAAATTCTACTGAAGCTGTGATTCTATTCAAATCACAAACACTAGTGTCATGACACCTTTGGCCCAAGAAAGGTAATTATGGATTCTGGCAAGGCTGTCGAAGGCCTTGCTATTTATGCTGTACCATAGTTTAAAACAAATGTTATCTTATATGAAAATGAGAGTGTGCCATCTAATTCAGCTTCTACCCATATTATTACAATGTCACTGCTCTCCTGTTGATGAAAACTACCTTCAAAGTCAGGTGTGGGAGGTAGATGTTGCTGAAAAACACCTTCAAAGGCAGGTGTAGAAGGCAGCTATATCTCTACATTTAAATTATTTTGCATGGAACATCCCAAGGAGTTAAATACAGCTTTCCATCACTCTTCCCAGGTGTGAAAGACTGGAAAGATTGCTGGCTCAAAACATTTCAGGGAGTGGGGGGATAAAGCAGCAGGTTGAGCTTTCCCTTTGCTGAGGTGATGCCCTGCCTCACATACTCCACTCCTCCCCCTGGGCCTTTATCCCAGCCCCACAGTGGCCACCAACCCCTGGCACGCTGGAGGCAATGCACCACACCCCCTCCTGGAGCTCTAGTCCAACCCCAGCGTGGTCAGAAAGTCCCAGCTGCGGGAAGGGCCCACAAAGCCAAAGACTATTTAGCCCAGGACAAGTGGCAAGCATGTGTTTTGACCCTATCTCCTCTTGGAATTTCTATGAGCTGAACACTGCTGGAACCAGGAGTGATACCGATACTTTTTCTTTTCTGTACTTTTTTTGTCTGTCTCTTTTTCTCTTTCTTTTAATAAGAAGAAAATTTCTTCTTATTTCCCTCTTCTTGGAGCTTTGAGTAACTTAAAATCAGATGGCCTTAGAGTTTGCTAAGTTAAATGGGCTAAGTTAATGCCTTGTGACGTGCTTTTTGTTGATTGAATGCTGCTCTAAACTTCTGCCAAAGTCCTCTGATTTTCTGAAGCTGCCACCAAAGTTCTTTTTGTCGTTTTGACCTCTTGAGAATATCTTGTCGGTATTTCTCCTCTGCATCTAACTCAGAGTACATAAAATACCCTAAGCTCTTGTCAGAGGCTTGTTGAGCAAGTTTTCTGGGGCCTTACAGCAGGACACCAGAGAAAAATGCTGGAACTCTGGCTCTTGATGAAGCATGACCAAATTTCTATGGCTTCATAGGTTATTTTGTCAACTGAGCCAACCTAGTCCATAATGTGAATGCTTTTGGTGCATTCCAGACACAACTGCTGACTTATTTTTCAGCAAAAAATAGGCTGAACTTTGACAAGTTTAAGGTTTAGCATTAAACTTTAGCATTTTACACTGTACTGAGGTGGGCTAAAAGCACAAAAGTAGTTGTGGCATGGCAGAATAACTTCTCAGGTCATCATAATTTACTTGTGACTACTTGAGCCCCAATAAGTGATAACTCAAAAGTTTGAAAATATTTCAAAAGTTCCACTTTATTGAAAATTGAGGGAAAATACTTTAACCATTACAGAGAGTAAGATGATAAATGGATCAATCTTTACTAGCAAACAGTAGTAATTAGGTCATACCTCATTTCTTTATTAGAGAAAGGCTTTGGTGTTTAATCATCATTACATAATCATTTAGTCTTCTCCAATCTCTGGCTTTGTAGATATTGTAAACTTGGGCCCTGAAACTTCAAATGGTTCTGTGCAGCAGGAACCCCGTGATCAGCTATTTGAATCAACTACAGGATTCCTGCTTTATACCATATTTTCGTTTTACAATCTGTGTTCATATGATAACACAGATAAAACTCCCTGAAGGATTCTAAGGGAAAAGTTCAAAATTGAAATGTCTTTAGATGAAGACACTGCTACAAAAATGAGAGAGTCTGAAATCACTAGTAAGACACAAGACAAAGCATGGCCTATGGCATAATACCATCCTGGAGAATGTCCAATCGCCCTCTATTGTCTGAAGACAAATGTACAATTCACCAGATGGACCATGTGTTTGCTTTAGCACAGATCAGTATTGAACTGCTCATTTTCTGAAATAAGCCTCTGAAATCCAAAAAGAATGGGAAACATAATGAATGAGTTCTAAGAGAAATAAACAATGTCAAATCCTTTGAGCCTATGGTTTTACTTCATGACAGACATTGTCTTAATTCCACTTCCTCTTAAAGGAACCCAGAATGTTCTCATTGGCTGGTAAAAAGCCAGTCAGCAGCCACTTACGAGGTCAGTAACGATAAAATCAGTAATACTTACCCTAACAGGAATTTTTCTTTCCCAAGACTTCAAAAGTTATTTTGCCTTACAGCAATTACTCCAGGGAGGAAAATGAGATGTTGCCTCCGTCAGCTTCCTTAGTGAGGCAAGGCAAATTCACACTTCGCCACCTGATAACGAATAGCTCTCCATGAAACACAGGCTCACCTTCTCTTCAGGGGTGTTGGACTCTGCTACTTTCCATAAGGAAAAAGAAAAGCAAGTAAAAAGTGTTAAATGTTTCCAAAAATCCAAAGATATTTTAATTGGAATAAAAACAGCTTCATGGTAGGGTGCCTTTTCTTTAGGCATTTTAGTGCATGTAAAACAAGTTTCCTTCCTAACCACAGACAGTAAGACCTAAAGCCAACTCAAGTGTCTAATGAGAGCCCAACACTATATTTTAGAAGTGGAAATGCTTTCATGATGTTTTACCTAATCTCTAAGGGTCCCCACTTGAGGAATCAGAAAAATAGCCAAAGGAAACTCAGTGGGACTGCTTTAATAAAAGCATGAACATAACCTCCAAAACCTTTTCTTTCTTTCCCACATTTACCTTTTTTTGTAAAACCTGATGGAAAGCATTTGGTTGAGCCTCTAAACCTCCTTCTGCTCACACAGCTGAAACTGCAAAGCCTCCTGAGCAGCCCTTCTAGTCCTGTAAGCCCCTGGCATCCCAGCATCAGCAGAGTGCTGCAACCTCAGGACTCTACCCAGTGAAAACCACCTGCCTGATCCAGCTGCTGAGCAAATGTCATCATTCCTAGGTCACTGCAGCTTCTTTTTCATTTCCTCAGGTGCTTGGCTATAGTTATCCCATTTGTCCTCAGGTAAGAGAGGGAGCAACATGCTGTTGCCAAAAGGAGAGTTTCTCCTTCCTCCTTTCTGCAGGCATATTCACTCAGCAACACAGTCCTGTCTTCTCAATTTCAGCAGTCCTGGTGCACTATGAACTCTTCCCCTCTCCTTTTTTTTCCTTCTTTTTTTTTTTGTGCTTTTGCTAAGGCATCTTTGGCTATTCAGTGTGGTGAAGCAATTGAAAACTGATAGCATGGGTGGAAAGGGGAATGCAAGAGAAAACTATCTTTTCTGGCATCTAGAAGCTCCTGGAGAAGCACAGTTATCTTGTCAAATGACATCCTTGCATGACACACTCTTTCAACTTCATTCTTCCTCAGGTCCCATTCACAAGGTGTCAGATAACTATTTGGTAGTTAGAAATTACAATAAAAAGAAGGCCCCCCAAGCTCTGTAGACAAGTAACACTAGAAAAGATTGACAATACTAAATAGGAAGTTGTCAGCAGCCACTGAAAAGTATAATATAACATAATGGATCCAAACTCCAAAAATTCTCCTTCCACAGGATGATTTTTTCACCAAGTTCCCAGTTTTCTGTTTCCTACACCACTGGCTGAAAAAACACTAACCTTTTGAACTCATTCTGCTAGCTGAGCAATAAAAAGAAAGGGAGGAGGTAATCAGAGCCATCACATCAGAGCACAGACCACATTTATCATATACAACCCTATCGATATGCATGGGAGGATGGCTCCATGCCTGCATGAGCTGGACACAGAGGATGTGTCCTTTAATAACATTTCTGGCAGGAATTGCCCATACCAGCAGGATATATTTCTCATGCACAGAATGAAAACAAAAACTAAACCAGAGAAACACAGGGCTCAATGGAGAGAATGAGGTACATCTATGACCCAACATATCCCATCTAAAGTACATGTTGGAAACTGGTCTTGTCCTAAAATTGCTTATTTTTCTGCATTAGGATAAAGAGAGATTATCCTGGCTAGCTTAGGTGTAGTGGTTTATATCACAAACATATGGCAGGCAAGGTGCAACAATTGTCAAAGTTTGTGACATTATCCTATGGCAACCATGGTGTGACCTAATCAAGGTTGGAGATCCATAAGCATACCCAAACACCTTCACTTTGCTTTCCTTAGCTCCAGATTTCCCTTTCTCATTCACATCCCTCAAATGTCTCCTTCACCACAGGTCCTTTTACCCCATACGCTCTTATTTTCCATTTCTCTTCTAGGAATGGCTCCTCCTTTACCATTGGCTTTCACTGTATTAAAGTATATTTGGGTTATTTTTGTCAGCCTGTGTGCAAGGAGATGTGAGACATATCTGCTGCAAAGCCTTCTAAACTAGAAATCACTAATCTGTGGTGACAGGTGACTAGGCTCAGTGCCTCAGGTAGTGCCTTCTTGTTGCAATAAGAAGCGATCCAGAGTCCCCAGCAAAGGAGAGCTGCTTTATTGCAAAAATCCAGCATTTTTAAGCAGTTAGCTGGCTATCAGTTTACATAGTCTTAAGGTACAACAAACATAATCCAACCAACCACCATACACCACGATGTGAGCACGTGATGGTCACACAGCATGTTTTTCTACCCCTAATTCAGCTGTGTCTCTTTCCCACAGTCCTTTTCTACTTAGCTGAAGTAACAGGCCTGAGCCATGATTTTTCAAAGGCAACAAGGCCTTCATTTTATAAGGTTTTACCCATATGCAACACCTTCTGTATAAAATCTCTTGTTTCAGGCAAAGAGCAGATTTTTTGCATGGTAGTTCTCACCTTTCTGTTACGGAGGGACAGTATGCACTGCTAAAGCATTGCAGCATTACCAAAACCATAAAAAATGTATTTATACTTAATGTCCTCTGATTGCCTTGTAACTGTAAAAGTAAAAAAATGGCATTTAAATGAACACAATGAATGAATTTTGAACAGCCATGACTGAGATGTAAATACAGGTGTTTTTTTCTGACAGCTTCTTATCCTGTTGCTGTCCTAGTCTCAGCACTACTACCTCAATAAGTATTCCATATCATAAGCTAAGAGGCCATTAGAACCCACTCAATATAGGCATTAGTATGTACTCTTTACATACTATATGCAGTATATAGAAAACTAGTGAAAGAAATAGGGAGGAAATTACATTTGGTTTTGTATTTAATAGAGTGATTTTCTTTATAATGGTTCTCTGGAGCCCATTCATTTTATCATGGGTTTAATTTACATCAGGAGATAGCCGGAAATCACACTGCTCCTGAAGGAGAACCTCAGTGGAATCTTTTGCCTTTGCAACGAGGTGACATTCAATCCATTTTAAAGGGCATCATGGGAGCGCAGAAACGCTTCTCTACTTCGAGAGAGCCTGTTCTGATGACCAAACTTCAGAAATATTTGACATACAGCTCTGTGCCTAGGAGCACGTGAATATTTTAAATGCTGTTTATAAAAAGCAAAGCTGTGCTAAAATGCCTATTTGCCCCCTGCTGCTTAGCAATATTAAAGATTAGAGCCAATTGTTTTGTATACTGAAGAGGCTATAATGGCTTCTAGAGAAGAACATGTCAGCAAACTAGATAAGGTTCCTATTAAATTTTTGTTGCTGTGGACTGCTGACTTGGGTCATTATACACTTAAATTGAGTTATTGTCATTGTTATATAACGAAACAGAGAGCTTTTTGCCTCCAGTAATGTAGCATATCTTTTAAAGAATGAGCTCTCCTGACTGATTTATAAAATAGTTCTGTTTGCATTACAGTACCAGGCTGCTGGGTGTTTCAAAGTGATTAAGATGAACTGTCCTAAGAGTTCGTGCATATTTCGAAAGACAAATAACAGAGTCTTGTGTGAACCTGCTTCCAATAATCTTTGAAATTTATTGAGTGACAGTGAAAGACATAGTGAAATTACAACTCTCCTCTCTCCCATAATCTAAGAACGTTTCATTCCAAAAAAATGTGTGCTTAAGGATTTGTGAGGGTTTTTTAACTCCTGATAATTATTTGTTCAGATTAAAAAAAAAAGGACTTGTCCTGTTTTCTTCATTCCAGGTATATTTTTCTTTTAAAATCGCAGGGTTTTATTCTTTAAAAACAGTTAACACTTCTAAATTTGAACAAAGAATGTGAACAGTGGAAAGATCAGATGAACATAAAAAATGAGCTACTTCAAGGTACTTTATTTCAAGCTAACTATGCTGCTGGGGGACACCATAACCATGTCTTCTCACCATTGTCTTTGCTGGAGCCAGGATTTCATTCTGCACATTTTCCGTAGTTTTTTCCCCTTAGATGCATCTGATGGCAGTTCAAGACAGGATGAAAGCATCTACACATATGCTATTTTACTTAAATTCTTTTAATTCCCCATGCGAAGTCTCTGAAGAGCTGCTGTATTTTAAGAGAAATTCCGTGGTGAGTAGTAAAGGAACCAAAATCAGCAGATGTAGGAATATCTGACTGGAAGAGTCTCATTCCCAGCAGTCTTAGACAAGAATATATTCAAGGGATACAGGCTTATGCTAAATACTTTCTCAGTCTTCAATTTGGCTAAAAAATACAAGGTCTTTTTGTTTTCTCTCCACTCCCCTCATCATCTTCCTAGCCTTTCTCTGCAGCTTTTCTGGCTTCAGCTATCTTTTACAAACACAGGTCACTGAGGTTGTACAATAATTGTGAAGATGCTCCTCATCCAGTCACATCCACTTTTCCCTCCCTCTGTTAGCAGACACATCCTAGAATTGAATTTTCCTTCTGTAGCATTGCATCATTTCTGCTACTTGTATCATTCTTTGATCAAGCTTTCTCTTCTCTTTGTTCTAATGGTAACATCCCAAATCGTAGCAGAAAATCTTTGTACTACACTTGTATTTCAAATTTTAAATTCCATCCCCTTTCTGTGATCATAGTTCTCAAGGTCGTCCAATCTTGCCACTGTCATGTTATGATCCTCTTCTCCATTAGTGATGCCTCCTCAGTTTAAACCACCAGCAAAATTCATTTGGGCTCTAAACACTGAGCCTTTACACAGACATAAATGTAAAGATTGTAGGAGATATACCCTAATAGTTTCTCCAGAGGAAGTCGAGCAATAAACTCCCACTACCCTATATCACAAATATGGCTATCTCCTTTTTTTAGACAGTTACTCTCCTGACAGGTTGGGGTTTTTTTACCATCCTCATTATCAAGTTTATCTAATAGAAAATTCATATACCATTTTATTGCAATTCTGATTAGTTAAGTACACTGTATTTGCCTTGAAAATAATTCATTATCCTAAAGAAAGTGAGGGGATATGCTTGCATATTTCTATTCTGGTAAAATTTTTTATGCAGTCCCTCATTTGTTTTGATATCCTTAATTATTATTTCTCTCAAAACATGTTTTAACTTTATAGTACTCAGCTAAACTATATAGATTTCTGTGGTTACTTTTCCCTACAAACAGATTCTATACCCAATATAGAATCACTTCAAAACCAAGAAAACCACTGAAAAAATTGATACTGGATCTGTGATTCTGTGGGTTTGTTTTTCACAATTCTTCAATAACAGCTATCTGTTGCCTTGAAATTATCAATTTCTTTCATTTTGGACATTCCTAGGGTACCCCTTAAAGTGAACATTGACACAGCTGCATTTCCAACATATTTCCCCCCCTTTCCTGGGACTGAAATTCTAAACTCATTTTCCATGTTTGACTTATTTACGAGTTTCCTTCACAGACAAGTCTATGAATATCTCACTCTGCTGCTCTCCTTGGCCAAATCCCCTTCTTTGGAAGCACTTCTCTCCCATTCAGACTCAGAACTCTGCAGACTCTCCTTTGTCTGTTTTTTCACTCAGACTGTAAGACAGCAGGGCCATTCAATTCAAAGTAATTTTGTATTATAGTCTTTTGTCAACCATCTTCATGCAAAATCAAGCTTAAAATAGCATCAGCATTTGCTAGTTCAGCAACTATTTGGGAAAAAAATTGAAAGACTGTTTTTAAAAATAAGGTCGTGATGGACTTCTTCACAGCATTTTTTTCTAATTTATTCTGGAGAAGTTAGGATTTCGTTAAATAAATACTTTTCCAGTGCTATTTATCTTTCTGAAATCAATACAGGTATAGCCAAATCAAGGTCTGATGGTCCATTGCCAATATTACAGCTTTTATCACCTTTCTAAAAGTAACTTTGACTTCAAGATAGTTTATCCACTGTATTTGTTGTTTGGTTTGGTTGGGGGAGTGTTGTGTTTATCAGAAATACTGAGTGAAGGTAATCTCATTTTTTCTGATCATTTAGACCCTTGGAATATCTCCCTAGTCCAGTTGTGCTCACCTCTCTTTCATCTGTGATATTCAATTTCATTCTCTACATTAACAGTTCTAATGCCTCCATTTTTTGGCCCGTACTCCTTGCATGGATATTTCCCATATTCCCTTGTGGCCAGCCTCAACCAGCTTCTTTATTTTCCCACTTCCTGATAGTCATGTCATAAACTTGTAATTATTGTAGCAACAATCATCTTGTATTAAGTTTATACAGGGGTCTCAGCGTCATAATCTCCTGTCATTTAAAAGTTTAAAGAACTTTTTTTTTTCATTTTTGCAAGTCAGAGTACAAGTATCCTAGTTGCTCAGGTGAAATCCATCCACAAATAAAAGATTTTTCTATGAATGTGTTCTGAAAATACCTATCTTTCTTTGATCCATTATTTGATCTCTGTTACTTCGTCATTCTTTGAGCATCTTTCAGGGATATTAAACAGACAGAATCACAAATGGGTAAAGTTGTAAGGGGTCACACTGGGTCAACTGGTTGAACCTCCCCACTGAAGCAGAATCATCCTAGAGCACATTTCACAGGATTCTGAAGGAGACACCACAACCTCTCTGGGAAATCTGTGTCACACACACAGTAAAGTTCTTCCTCATGTTCAGGTGGAACTTTCAGTGCATTATCTTCTGCCCTATGTCTCTTGTCCTGTTGTTTGGCACAACATTCCATTGAAGGTCACTCAAATCTTCTTGTTCTGATCCTTTCCTGGATATGTCCAGCTGAATCTGGATATATAATTTGTTCTGTGGTGGAAAACTTGTAGTCAATTTTGCCCCACTGTGTGGAGGCTGTTCAGTGTGGTATGGAGAGCTTAATCAGCTTCCTTAAGAGCTTGAAATCTTAGCATTAATCATGTTTGAAGAATGTGCAGAAGACCTATATGTGAGGGTATTAAACAGTTTGAAAAATTTGTCCCTTTCTTTAATGCCTAGACAGGAGTTGGGGTTTTTCGTTGTTGGGTTTTGCATTGCTTGTGGGAGTTTATTTATGGTGGTTGCTGAACACTGCAAAAATTTAAAATCTTGACATAATCACTGGCATTTGTCTATAGTGACAAAAATAAACCTCTTCAATATGCTCACTTCTGTGTGGCTTTATATTTTTCCAGCAGGCATTCTCTTCAGTAAGTCTCACGTTATTTAGCATTGCAGATTTAGAGGCATTCCCATCCTGCTCATGTGACTAACAGATATAGTAAGTGGATACATCTGTAGTTTTAATAAAAACTTCTGGGGTTCCATGAATGTTTTTGAAGTGTAAATGGAAAAATCTTTCACAAGAATCAACAAACTATAGCTCGTTTTACATTTACAAAAATATATAAAAGAACTAAAACGTTATGCACTAAGACTTAGTAATTAGCTCCAATCCATCCATATCCATTGCCAACGACATCTCCATCAAGCGACCCACTTAAATCAAACGACCTTTCTTCAGGAAAACACTTCTGCAGAACCACCAGCCTTAGCAGCCAACATACCCAGGGTTCACCAGTCCAGAGGCAGAGTGAATATGACACAGGAGTTCTTCACTGAGAATGAGTTTTCACAAGACTGCTGAGCTGGTCTAACAGCTTCCTACCACTGAAAATATGGTTCAGCTTTCCCCTTTTTCTCCGTCTCAGCTGTGTGTACTTACCACTTCCTTTGTGCTAGCTCCAACAGTTTGATGACTCAATTCAGCTCACTCAGCAAGCAAAAAAAGGGAGGTAATTTTCTGCCTGTTGAATAAGCTGACATGTCTCATCAAGGGGTCAGACTGGCTTCAGAAACAGCAAAAGAAAATGTACAGGATCACACAGCCAGAGCGCAATGGGAAAAGAAGATACAGGATCTCCTGTGCTGGTAAATTAGCACAACCATCTTCTGAAATACACATTTCTTGTCATCCACATCTCAGCACTGAAAATGGCACTGATAACGTGTATTGTCAGATTTGTTCCAGGCACTCTACTCTCCATACACCACCTTGTTAAGCTCAGGCAAACACCTCAAGAGTTTGATCATCTGGACATAAATGAAACTCTATTGCTCAGTCAGTAACTGAAAGACTCATAAGGTTCACATTTCTCTTCCTGACAGGATAATCAGATATAAGTATTCACTTAAGAATTTTCTTCTAGCTGAAAACTACATTCTCTGATGATATGTGAAGAATTTGACCAACCCCGTGACATAAGATCCTGTTTCTTAGCTAAAAATGTCATTAAAAATATTTGAAATGTCTACCTAATGTTAGGCAGTGTACGTAGTGTTAGCTGTGTAAGTAGCGGTTTCATTTGTCACAAAGACAGAACAGGATCATACCTAGCAGCCTAGCAGTGGAGGCATTCATAAATAAACATCCTTTTTGAAACGTATGCCCCACACAAAAAAAAAAAAAAAAAAACCCTTTTAGAAAGTTAAGCCCCAAAAAAAAAAAAAAAAAAAAAAAAAAACCAAAAAAAACCACACAAACCCACAAACAAAACAAAACAAGACTAAAAAGCCAGGGAATCTACTTTTAGTGAATTGATGAAACAGCAATAAGAAAACACACCCTTTGGTTCTTATTGCAGCATCTGTTACACAAAGCAGAAAAACTGGTCCCTATACGTGAGGCCGTGAGTTATGTGTTCAGTTTTGGGCCCCTCACCACCAGAAGGACATCGAGGGGCTGGAGCATGTCCAGAGAATGGCAAGATGGTGAAAGGTCTGGAGCAGAAGTCCTATGAGGAGAGGCTGAGGGAGCTGGAGTTGTTTAGCGTGGAGAAAAGGAGTCCTGGAGGAGACCTTATTGTTCTCTACAACTATCCGAGAGAAGGGTATACCATGTAGGAGTCAGTCTCTTCTGCCAGGCAGCCGGGGACAGGACAGAAGGAAATGGCTTTAAGTTACACCAGGGAGGCTTAGGTTGGATAGTAACAAATATTTCCTCATGCAAAGTGTAGTTAAACATTGGAACAGGCTGTCCAGGGAAGCACTGGATCACTATCCCTGGAAGTGTTTAAAAAGGTAGGGATGTGGCACTCAGGGGTATGATTCAGTTGTGGACTTGGCAGTGCTGGGTTAACAGTTGGACACAATGATCTGAGAGGTCTTTTCTAACCTAAATGATCCTATGATTCTGTTATCTGTTGATCCACAGCTCACTGATTGTTGTATTTCATGCTTTTTTTATTAAGAAGCTGGAGGGGAAAGCTGTCCATTAGATTTGTGAGAGGAGGTGCCCCTTGGGTCAAAGAAAACTTTCTGTAGGGAGTGAGGGTCTACCAAGCACACTTACCTTTTAGATTCCAGGGTGGAAAAAACAGCCTCTGAGGATCAGAGCAGACAAACTAGGGTTAAGATCAAAGACCAGACTTTTTATATAGTGCCTGTTGTAACCTAGGAAGCCACTAAAACTGAAAGAAGAGCTGGAGGAAAGGACCTGTCCTTCAAGGAGCAATGGTTAAGACAAACAGTTGTTTTCAAAGCTTTTCATTTTTTGTTCTTTTGTAGCAGACTTCAATTATCTCAGTTTCAAAACTAATGTATTCAAAGCTGTTCCAGTAAACAAGGTTTTCGATATTTGGTGCCCTTTCGGACCCACTGGAGGGGAAAGGTGCAGGCAGCTCCTCCTTAGTGCTTTGGCTGATTGTGCCTTCTGTCTCCCTTAGATCAGCAGGCTGTGCCCACTGCCAACCACCCCTGCTATCTCCACCAGAAATCCTGACAGCCAACCTTCCTTCTCCAGAGCAGCTTCTGCCCTGTCTCATCGTGACCGCAAGCAGTCAGCTTCCTCCGGCGCAGGAGCTGCCCATCAGGAACAGCTTCATCACATTCCCTAGAAGCAGTTCCAGCCTTGCCCTGCACTCTGTAGTTAAAACCCCAGCCTCTCTGCATCAGACAATCTGATATTTCACTCCAGCCCAGGGGCTAGGCATAGCCTTTATCTCTGCATTAAAGATGTCTTTATTCTTTTTAAATGAAAAATTCTAAAATATTGATTAACATCAAGCAAAACTGCAACAGACATTCTAAGACTAATTTAAAATATTATTCAAAGAGTAAAAACTTTTTCATGAATAAGGTTTCGGCACACTTGAGAGCAAAATATGACAGACTGAACAGGAAAGTAATATTAATCCTTGAAAAAGACAAATCTCCTAGTCAGCAAAAATTTGCTGAAGTTGTATACTTTTTACAAAGAAATTAAATCACTGAGCTGCTCTGGAATCCTTTATAGCTAATAATTAAAAATCTAAAATCTTATTTTCATTCTGTAATAAGTATAGCTAACAATCAAGATAGATGAGACAAAACTAGAAAGGTTTGTTGGATGATTTAAGTTGAAGGAGTTACTACATCAATATATTGTACTCTAAAAAGGGCATGCATCATTTAAAAAGTAGACTTTATAATTAATATGTTTTCATACAACCTACCTTATTTCCCCTGAGATCACTAACCAAAGCTTTTTAAAAATTGATTAGTTCAAGCACTTAGCCTAGTACCACTTCAGAATGTAGCAAGACAGATATTAGCTGCATTTAAAATTACAGCAACTTTATATTTAATTACTTTCCATAATGCCAGATTTACATGTTATCAAGTACATTTCCATGGCAGGACTGACCACTAAGCATTTTTGGACAGGGCAAGAAAAATTAATTATATTCTTCCTAAAAAATTCACTTAGTATTCAGAACACCTGCATTGTTGTCAGGGATAATAAATGTGATTAAACTTGTATAAATTTCACTATATTAACCAGTACAATAACTCAATAGCTTTGCTGAACTGAGCTGATGCTATACTTTGCAACACTGAAGTACCCAAGTATAATGTAGGGGAGTTCTAGAAAAATATATGAGTTCTGGAGGGAAGAATTGCAACCTGCCAAATTGACCTTCTTAAGCTGTCAGTAAAAGGGCAATTTCTGGAACTGAGACATTTTAACAATAAATGTTTAATCATAAGTCATGCATTGTTAAGGCTTAGCAATACGATTGTCCCACTTGTATTAGTATATTAGTTCTCAAGGTTTGGCTGTTTTTATAAAGAAAAAAATTAATTGTAGCAGAACATGGTTTGTGTTTTGAGGCATTATGGTTGGCTGATCCTGGGGGAATTGTGTAGTATCCCTTTGCCATTCCACAGGAGGCGTATGAAACAGGAAAGGTGTTGGTCCAGAAAACGAAGTCATACTACTAACAATTGACACCTGTATCCTGAACAAAGAACAAGACATAAGTAGCAGTATTTCCAGGCAAAAGACATTTTCCTTTTAATGAGGTGGAGGTCCAGGTTTCAGAGAATTGTCTAGACAGGCAATAAAGCACCCTAAACACCTCTCATAAACCTGGTACCTGGTGCAATGCCACTGGTGAGGCAGGAGGAGCTAGCCCTGGAGCAGAGATCCCCTGTGGGTGCTCCAGTACATCCAGTGGGAATTTGCTCAGTGTAAGAAAAGGAGATACTGGAAGCATAGGCCTGATGCGTCTCTGAAGTTAGAGTGTGAAAACTAGAATGTCACAGCTCACCTAGATCCAAGGGAAGGACTGTGGGTACACAGGACAGGACAGGACAATTTCTCCTGCTTAGTCTTCTCTTTTATGAAAAAATGTGCCCCTCTCTATGGTGCCTGTTTCTCTGTCTGTTGACTACACATGAATATTAGAGGACAAGAAAAGCTGACTTGCCTGTATTTAGATAATACTGAAGGAGAGCCCACTCCAGTATAAGTTCTGCATTTTTCCAAAAGACTATGCAAGATTCACTGGAGCAACACCTAGTCTCTCCAACTTAAAAATATAGTCCTTAATAATTAGAGAAGACTGCTTGAGAACCACCCTGCTCAAGTGTAATGTAGATGATGTGCAAACAAGAGCTGAGAATGGGGATATGTGGTCTTTGTGGCTGGCCCAGTCAACAAGGATGCATAATTTACAGTGGAGTCAAAACCAAGGAAAGAAAATGAAGTAATAGATGTGCTTATTAGAATGTCTTGTCAAACTTGGCACATTTCATTACTCATTCCTAGATAATGTTCAAAAGTTACAAATATCATGAAGGGAGAATAGTACCGAGGGACCTTGAGTCAGCTGATACGAAAAGGATAAATTATTGAAGGAGGGTTGCAAGTAGAAGAGCATATGCAATGATGCCAAGCAATTCAGAGGATGAGGCAAAGGCTGAAGTATGAGAAAACATTTATAGGAATCTGAAAGAAGGTTTGAAAGCTTATTATCTTTTAAAAAAATCCATCTCAGTTAGTATAATACCCCTTTGAAGTGGCACAGCAAAGAATATTTTGTGGTGAGGCAGATTCCTGTTGCTGTCTGGGGGAGACTCTTGAATGATTTCTTTATTTATGTCATGGCCAGAGGAGGGAAATCAAAAATATTTCCATTCACAGGCAACACATCCTACATTAAGTTATAACACAGCCATTTTTGAGGCAAAACATTCAAATTGCCTTGTAAGACATAGTGATGCGCTATGGTAATTCACTAATTGAAATTCTAGGGATAATTTAAATAAATTATTCCAGGGATTAGTTAAGATATAGGAAACTGATTAAAAAAAGCAGAGATTAAGTCTTGTATTAGTCTACCCAAGTAGAGGCTCCTTCATTCTGTTTTGCAGGAAAGACTGACATGTATTGTACCCATCAGTGTCACAGCTGAGCATCTTTTATCCTAGAGAACTTGAATACAATGTTGACAGAAGAAAAACACTTCATAATAAGTCCTGTTTCCTGCTGCACATGGACTCAAACAATTATTACCAAACCTTAGCTTTGTCCTGCAGCCAGGACAAGGAAAGTCCTAGCTTAAGATTTAGACAAATCCAAATACTTTGGTCCTGTGTCAGAACTTGGTGCATTCATCATGTACTTCCCCAGCTCTGGGGAAAATGAAAGCCAGGGAGACAAACTTCTCATCTGAGTAGCAAAGAGACTGGAAAGTCAAGATGCCTATCTCTTCCTCCCATGCGGGAAGGCTCCCTCTGTTCCTTTTTCCCATCTCTTTCCCCTCCAGGCCTGAGAAGAACACAAGACACTTCAATTTGTCCCCTTCTCAAGGAATGAGTAATGCAAGGTACAACAAGAGGACCTGTGGAGTAACAATCCTTGGGGGTTTAAAGGTAGGCAGATAGACAGAAATGAGACTAGGGACCAGCACTGCCTTATCCTAAACTTATGGTGAGGAAGTAACATTATTTACAGAATTACAGCACACAGGCATGCACATTCCTGCAACACACACAGAGACCATGGCAAGGGGCAGACAGAGTTCGAAAATTAACAGCGAGCCCAAAACACAATATACTCTTTTAAAAAGCAAATATTCACATTTAGAGACCAGTCTCAAATTATGGGGCCTGACTCATGATTTTTTTGAAACTTTAGTATTAGCAGCACAGCCCTTTATGCTGTAATTACAGCACTCTTAATTAGATTGGAAGATTGCTCCAAGATTCCTAGGACAACTTCTGTAACAAATATAGACACCCTCAAGGCACTCATATACATTTATGGAAACAGCAATTTAAATAACAACTATAAATGGATCAAGTGGATCTGATGACATCATCATAATGAAAAATTATTCTTGACACCACCATATGAAAAGTTATTTTAAAAGTGAGTCATTCTTTTTTATTTTTCACTACATCAAAACACACTGATGTGATTTAAAATCACTCTTGAGGAAAACAAAGGCTGTTCTTTCACTCATCCTGATGAGTTGTAAAGTTAAAACCCAAGGCATCATTCCACTACAGCACACTTTCTGAATAGAAGTTTATAAAGTTGTGTTACACCAGAAATAGTTCTGCACACCCTTGTCAGACCAGTAGGAAGCTATTAAATGCAACCCTGATACTGTATTCTTTGCTTCACTTGCTCCATGCATGATGTTACCAGTTCACATGATGAGATTTTAAGCACATTTCTGTTTGCTCTTCTTGTTTTCCACTTCTTTCCTGGTGTTTATTTTGCTAGACAAATCTAGCTTGGTTTTAGCAAATATGAAACAAAGATTGTATTGCCTTGCCAAATTCCCTCCTACCAAATTACTGAATTACTGAAGGCAATCCCTGTTTCAGTAGACCTTGGTTGTTTTGCTTGACCTCCAGCAGGTGTCCAATTAAGTCTGAAAAATTTATATGATATTCCCTTTCCATTGATAGTTCTGGAATTAAACTGATGAGATCTCTAGAGAAGGATCATCAGTGTTACACCTTTCATCTTTAATTACACCAGTTGAAGATGAATGAATGTACCAGAAGGATCCCAGCTGGGAAGTAGCACACTTATTAGATAGTTGATAATTTAATATACACTCTGAATTCTGATTATTTTCTTAAAACATCTGAAGAGCTTTCAACATATCTTATGACAAAATCTTAGTATTTGTTCAGCTGGACATTGACAGTATTCTTTTCCTTTTAAAAAAATACTGCTCAGATGCAGGCAGAGAACTGTGACTGGCATTATAGAACAAAGAATTTTATACAAGGTGAGTTAAAGGTCCTGGTTAATGCATTCAGTCTTTTGTTTCTGACAATTGTGTGTACATCATCTAAGAGAGCACACAGAGAAGCAGAGCAGAAGACTCCTAGAGGACTCCCTGGAGCCCCACCATAGAAGAAGACTCTCAGTCACTCTGCTCCAGCACTGTAGCTCCAGCTGCTCCTCATGTATTTTACTTCTGAGAATGCTTCATTGAAAATGAAATGCTGAATGAGTTCAGCTTCAGAGTGAGTCACAGCAAAACAGACTTGCTAGGTAGAGTCTGTAATATAGACAGCCAACATTAGGTCTCAGCAACTGGAAGTTGAGAGCTACTTGTCTGGACTTCTTGTAGATTGTTGAGAGAAATAAATATGGAAATAACTCCTTTTGTCTTCAGAAAGAGGTAATAAAAGAGATCAGATAATACTGCAGAAGTACCATCCTCAGGGGCCAACATGAATGTTGCTGAATTATTTCAGTGTTGCACTCTCGAAAAATACTCAAGTCTTGCCCCAAGCCAGATGCAGTTAAGTACTACATTTTGTTCAGATATCTCAAGCTAAGTAAGAATGCTGTAGCAGGATGCTCTGCCTAAGGAGGGATACAGCAGCTCAAAACTTCTGTTTTTTACAGGTTGATAGCTTGAGTAGGGAGAGCTTTCTGTTTTTTGGTGCAAGGAGGGTCTGCTGATTTTAGTGTTGCTGACTGCTGAGATCAGTTTGACCAAGCCATCAGACCCCACCACAAGGATGTGTAAGACATGCTCCCTGAGGCTGGGACCAGCAAGGAACTGATACAAAACTGAGAGTCAGAAGTGTTGGGCAGAAACCAAAGAGCTGCTAATACCTTTTTGCAGCACAAAGAATTTTTTGCTGACTAAATCTGACAAAACATAATCTTAAAAATGTATGTGACTGACATACATTGTCCATCACTTTATGCCATAAAAGGCCAGTCTCAATTTGCACAGTGAGCATACATCCTTAAGGTGTGTGATGGTCCTTCCCTTGAGTGGGGACGTCCCTCAAGGTTACTTCTTGAGGCTGAGAGAGAGATTTGCCCACAGACATTAATAATTGGTTTTTCTAGTTTTAATATAACTGCTTTAATATAATTGCTTCAATATTACTTCAAAAATAGCACTATACTAGTAGTTATAGCAATCCATACTGCATAGGGAATAATTCTGATTAAGCTCTTTTTTTTTGTCTAATCCTTATATTTTTTTTTAATCAACTCAAAGAAATAATTCATGTTATTTATATAAACATATTTGAGTGGCCATCCTTAACCCTGCAGGACAGAGTTCTATAAAGGCTCAATTACACCTGTATAATCCCTTAGACATAAACTGTTGAGTGAGCCTGGGGTTAAGATTGGATCCAGTCACACCAAGGCTCCTCTCTGAGAGGAGTTACAAAAGCAAGAAGGTTCTTTCTGCACCTTGTGACTCAATGGGAGGACTTCTCTAATAAATTTTGTCTGAAGCTCCCACTCCGCCCCTGACAATCACATTGATTTTTTTACTTGAGTAAACTCACTGGCATATGAACAGTGCCTTTTCAGTTGTTCAGGGCTTGCCTTGGAAGGGAAAAGGTACAAACAACAGCCTCACACCTGTGCTCTGTCCTTCTAGACTCCAGTGCAGCGAAACTGAGCTGCTGCAGAAAGCATATCCTCCACATCAGAAACTAAAACTCAGATCTTCTACTTGCACATTAATTCATGGTTAGGCACAGCTCAGAACAGAGATGATTTGATACAGTTGTATGGGAAGCTTGAGTGGTCCTTCCACTGGGCATATTCCTTTGCTGTATTGTCATTTTCTTATTGATTTGCTGCTTCTTGTCCAAAAATGAGCCAACTCACAATACCAGGCAAAATCCTGATTAAAGATTACATATATTGAACTGAAACACATCCATAGAAAACTAAAAAGAAAGTCATGGATGATAGCACTAAGGTCTCACAACTTTGTTGATAGGTTGCATGATTCCATACACTCCAAATCCAGCCACAATATTCTTTACTTCTCTTGTACAGAGATGACAATCTTTTCTATCAAGTGGCAGGATTGGCTAGTAGTAAAAAAATTATCAGAAAACAATGAACCCTCTTTCTGCCTCTGGAAATCAAAGAACATTATGACGTTTCAAAGAAATATTGTGATGTTTGCTTCTTTTAAATTCTGAAGAACTTGGAAGTAGATATTGTCCAGAGCCATGTTCAAAGTAATCAGCCATAACATTGCTAGTACTTTGAGAAGCATGAAATGAGACCGTACATAGATGCACAGCAAGATTTACAGAAACTATAGAAACTATAGAAACGTAGCTGTAGACAGCTACAAGTGTCTTATGCTCTTTTTAAATTATTTTTCTGTACAGAAAGAATCCATTCTGTTATTTCAGATTCACTCTGTTATCAATTAAAAATGTTTTACAGCTCAAACACAAGATCAGTCAACCAAGGGGCTTAGTAAATGTGTTATTTATATAGTTATTTGTTAAAATGAGCTCCATTGCATTATAGAATGTTAAGACAAATTGTTGTGCCCTTTAGATTCATTACAGATGACAAAATACTAAATAAATCTTAAATAAGTATTCACCTTTCATCACACAGGAACAGAAATGGTTAGATCTTATCAACAGGGGAGTCTTTTTAATCTTCCTTTATTAACCATAGAAAAAAAAAATTGTTGTTTTTCCTGCCTTCTTTTTTAAAAAAGTCTGATAATTCTTGGCGTGGCGGGGGAGAGTTAAAGCAGATCATCTTTCAAGTAAGGAGCAAATCAGTCTCAGTGAAGGAAAGCCTAACCAGCCTTACTGACTCTGGCCTGCCAGGTACTGTCCTACAGAGAGACTTCAGTTAAGTGTCAAAGGCAAACCAGCACTTTCTAAGGGTACTTTATTGTGCAAAATCAAGGAGTGCATTATCTTATCATCTGGTTTTATAACTTCCTGCTTCATTGTGCTGCAGATTAAAAAAAAAAAAAA
>VWZT01000870.1:259252-323532 GCA_013397055.1 Pachycephala philippinensis
AAAAAAAGAGGACATAAATGTCATCTTCTGTGTCATTAACCTAAAATCTATTAGAATTTTATTAGAAAATAAGTAGCAAGACAGTACAGCTACATTTCCTCCCTTATGCTGTGCTAAATTGCTTGTGAAAGTGATATATTATGACTCTTACTCTACATCTATTGCAAAACATGCAATAGAAGCCCACATACTGTGTACATTAAATGGTAATGTTAAATTGGCAATGAAGCAATGAACATCTCCCTAAATCTCCAAGCAGGTTCTACAAACTTCCCTTTTGAAGGATAAAGATAAATACAGAAATTGTTTCCACCTAGGAATAAACAAATGACACTAGTAAGCTTCCTTGTTGATATACCCAGGTCACAAGCTATTAACCTTTTTTTTTAAGATACCCTTTTTTGAAGAATAACCAAAAAAGAAAATGCTCTTGTATTTGTCTGCTTGGGACAGGCAGTTCCTTCATTATTAAAAGTCAGAAGTCTTCAGAAAGAAAACAGATTTTTGAGCCAAGAATTTAGAGGCTATGAAATGTTATTAAGGTTTCTGCAAAACAGAAAAGGTCTCAGTTCATTTGCGTTTTTAAAATATACATATTGGAAAGCAGAATTCAGGAGGGATTCAATTTATTCCTGAGTAACTGGTCAGCACAAGGTTAAATAAAGAGGCAAATTATGTGTGGACTTCAGGCTCCCTCTTTAAGGGTCAGTTTTACCCAGAATGGAGCACATGAAGAAACTGAAAAGGGTAGATCCAAAAAGGCAAAACAGTACATCAGCAAGTAGCAGGCTTAAGCCTCTCTTGGGAGCTCTTTGCTCACAGGTAAATTTGTGTTGCTTTGTAAAGCAGTGTTGATTTTTCTGAATTAGTGAAGAAAACACCTCTATTCTTGTAATATGAAATCAAACCAAAGTCCTGCCTTTCAGAACATCTGCTGCAGGTCCCAGGCTTCACCTCCACAGCAGCCTGCAGACATCCAGAGCAGTTTCCACACACATCTAGCAAGGTAATCTCTGCCACCTTGAAATTTGGCCATTCTCCGAGCAGGACACAGGTAGCCTCTGTAAAGAGCCCATTTCTAACTCTCCTTCTCCCAAGGCTGTGGATGGTGATGATAGTCCATAAAGCACTCAAGCTGCACAAAAAGCACCAGGAGAAATTAAAGCTCTTCAGGCTGAAACTGCTGTTGCAGAATATAACTGACCCATCCTACACTGGCAGCTGCTTTCCAGACTCTGGAGATTTGAGCATGTGTAGTGGGACAGGGGTTTCAGAAATTGAAGCAGCCTGAAGGTACGAGCTGAACCAGCACATTTTCAATCCAGTCTTAGTTCAGTTTAAACTGGGACTAAAATCCCTCTAATTTGGATCCAAGTTCAGGCCCATAATTAACATGATTGGGCCCAAAAATCCCTCGGAGCATTTAACACAGAAAAATGCTGCATTTAAAAGTAGGAATGTGACAAAAGCATGTGACAAAGGTAAAGCCTCCAGTCGCAGCTCAGCCAGAGGGACAGCCCCTGCTCCCCCAGGAGCACAGGCACTCTTCACAATCATAGCACAATGCCAGTGTCCTTTTACCACTCATATCTGACTTGAGAAGATGGAGAGGTGCTGCAGTGCTGCATGGGTGCTGCTGTGATGTAGAAATCAAGCAGAATTGAAAGAAAAAAAAAAGTTCTCTGCCATCTGAATACATCCCAGATGAACAGAAACTCATACACATTTATACAGTGATGGACCCCACAGGACTGCCAAGGTTCAAAAGACATATAAAGGGCTCTGCTGTATAAAAAGGCACTGTTCCCTGTTGTAAAATAAAGAAGACCAAAAGAATAGAGCCAAGTGAGCACAAGAAGTACCTGAATTGATAAGTACCCATCTGCCAAGCACAATGGCCTTTTATCTTGGTGCAGAAATGAAGGGTTTTCCTGCCCACACCAGGGTTGGAGAGAGGCAGAGGAGGGTTAGGAGCAGCAGAGGCTCTACATGATGTGGCCTTGTATGCCCTAGAAGGTTTAGACAGCTCCTGTGCTCAATTGCACCCCAGCAGAAATGTCACTTTATGTTCAACTCAGTATTTTGAGGGGGTAACTATTTGCTGGTTCAGTCCCAAACTGACTATAATGATTTCAAAGTTACGGTTTTGTGTTTTTTTCTGTCTCAGGTAAAAAAACCCAAGATTTGAACCGTTTATATGCTTAGAGTCAGCTCTAGGTTTAGCCGGTTGTGAAGAAATGAGGGGATAAATACACCCATGTATGGAAAATTACATCCATTTTTCTTCACAGTTAACAAATTATACCTGATTCTCTTTGTCCAGAGACAGAAAAAATACCTGGGTCTTCAAAGGTACTGGCGTTGCTGCTGCTGTCAGAAAGGCTGTTGGTGAGCAGTGTTCATCAAAGGACATTTAATGTCTGCATGCACACCCTTCACATTCTGCTGCCAAAGCAATGTCAGGCTGGGTCATATGCCTTCAAGGCAACTTTAGCTTGGGCACAGTTCTTCAAAAGACACTAAAAATGATTTACATTTTTCCTTACTAAATCAGCATTTTTGGTATCTTTTGTGTCAGTGCCAACTTCCTCTCATTCTTCACCTCTATTCTGGCCCACCGTTCCCCTCCCTTGTGTGCTCCTGAATACCACTTGCATGCCAAGAAACCCATATTGATGAATGCAAAGTTTGTTCAGTTTATTAGAGAAAACTATATTGTACAGCCTCTTATGTAACCTACACTACAAATCTATCTAACATTGACTTAAATCTTTCAAAAATGGGAGTAATTTTTCTGAATAGAATTTTCTGAATAATACTTCCTTTACAAATGGCACATACCCCAGATTTGGACTTTTTTTCCTCATTACATTTTTTGACTCAAGCAGTTAGAGCCAAGATGACAGAAAGTGGCACACTGTGACCTCTATCCTGCCAGGAGGAGGCTGGGACTTGATGCAGAATTTTGGACTTGGAACAAGCACTCAGATACTGTGGTGATTATTTCGTACTGATTACTGTTCTTTATTGCTGATATTATTTTCCCTGACTGGTTAACTTTTGCCATCCATGTGCCTCTTCCATCAAGGTAAATTATTAAACAATTCATTTAGTTTGCTTGAGGGCTGTTGGTTTGGTTTGGGGTTGTTTTTCCTTTCCCAGAAACACATTCAATTTACCTTGCAGCAGTGTGCAGCAGAAATCACAGTGCAATTTCAGGAGGAGTTAACAGGCAAGGATTGCACATTATTCGTATCTCACAGAACTTGATAATAAGTTATTATTCCTCGCTCTCAGAGGGACAAACTGAGCCATGAGAAGTGATTGCTGAGATATTCCAGTGCTTCTGCAGGCACAATGGTGTGAATGTTTCCAGTGTGGCTCAGCACACTGTCTTCACTTACATTTACTGCCAATGCCAAGCACACAACATGAGGGCACCTAAGTCCTTTCAGATGTTGATGACTCACACTCTTTAAATACGTCACATGCCCCGACAAATCCACCTTCCCATAGAAGGCACCAAATGCCATTAGATGAAGCAGAGGTTTCTAGGCAACCTGACCATGACCGTGAAGTGACCCTCATCTATTTTGGATTTATCAAATCATCAAAGGCTCCAGCTCCTGCCAATAAGACTTGGGACAGGCGATTCAAAGTGGTCATTATATAATGACCAGCTGCCTGAGCCAACTGAGGCAGAAAATACTGCCTACAGGGGATCGGGGCTCTTCCTGAGGGAAGAGGAGCCCCCAGGAGCTGAGGAGACATGGAACAGCCAGTGTCCTCTTCTACCAGGCTGCTGACCTACCACACCGGAGAAGAGGGAGCCTGGTGACTGTGGCAGCCATCAACCAGCCGGGGACCATGGGACAAGGTGAATGAGTCACACCTGGGGTCTATGCAGGCAGACGTTTTGGGAACAGGGGGAGGCAGGGATGGCGACCTGACTGGAGCAGAGGTCTGGGGTCCCTCCAGAAAATCCCATCAGGAAGTCAAGACAGAAAGACTCTGAGCAACCCTCAATATTTCTCAGTAAGGAGTGGGGACCCGTACTGAAATGGAACTCCTTATCCACAGGCAGGGCATGCATGGGTGATAATAGAGGCATTTGGGTGCTCTTATGGCCCTGACAGCATCCTTCCCCTTTTAAAGGGCAGTAAATGCCAAGGTTAGCCAGCCAGCTTCCACAACGCTTTCTTATTGTACACACACCAGAACACAGGTAATCACAAACATCTGGAGAGTAGCAACTCCAGTCAGGCACCTAACACATCATACTAAATCTGATGCCAGTGTCAAAAACAGGCATTAAGGCAAAGAAAGGTCACTCAGCCTTTGCAATTTTATTCCAAAAAAATCCTGGATCCCCAAGATCTAGCAATACAACATTTTACCATAGAAAACCCATAGCCCACTTACTATGCAAAGATGCCCTAGCTGCAACCACAGAATTGCTAATAATGTCAAAGTGACAATGTAGAACACAGAGGAGGTAGTACTCCCAGACATTTACTCAGTAACCTATCAGGAGTGTTACATATGAATTATGTTGTGAAACAAGAGGTTAGCAGTGAAAAAAACTAGCTGATAAAGAAGTATTGTAGCAGTTTATTAGAATTGTGGGCTGTGTCAAACCCCTTATTGTAATTACAAATGGAATAGTTTCTATAGCTATGAGGGAGAAATGAAAGTAGATGACTGCACAGAAAAGACTCTTTACGGAGTGCTCAGGCACTAAGAACTGCTCAGCCAACAGTCCTTTTCTGCTTGAGTGCTATTTCCAAGTGCTTTATATTTTGCTCTCAGAGACTTACACGATCAAAGCCTGGAGCTAAGACGATGCTTCCACATCAGGCAAGTAGCTAAAGGTAGTTTTCAATCCCTTTATTAGGCACATTCTTTTTCAAAATGTATTAATCTTCTCGTTTACCAAATATTCACCACAAACAACTCCAAGCTATCAGCTGGGAGGAAAATGCTTTGATACCTAACATATCCTGTTGCCTTTGGGAATTTTATAGTGCTATAGTACTTTACCAATTCTGGTGTAAACAGGGGCAGCTCCCAAAAAAAAGGGCAAAATTGGCAATTAACTTGGGCAACAGTCTCTGAAAAGTGCAAATTTGCTATAAAATCAGGACTGATGTTGTCACTGTGGAGGAAGGGTGAGACTGCCTGGAGCAGGCAATTCCACAGGCTCAGCTGCTCCCCAGTCTCTGGTCTGCATCTCCCCCTGCTTCCTCACCCTTCCTTCCCCATCCTCTGTCTCTTCAGAAGCCACCTGCCCTCCCAGGGGCAAATCCTGCTGTGGATGCAGATGCTGCCCAGAAGACCAGAGCAGGTTCTTGGAGTGACAGGCAAGAACCACTACACTGAGTTTGGTGGAAATCTGCTGATGTGAGAGCAGCCTTCAGCGCTGCCACGCAGCATGCCGCTGTAACCCCAGTAATAACTGACTTGGCAAATTTCTTTTCCAGACAATCTAGCTCAAAAATGGCAAACAGACTCTCTCTCTGTGTTGTTTACCTGCTAGGAAGCATGGGATAAATGAAGCATGCATGTGCATGTGCACAACTTTTGTATATTGGGAAAGTTACCTGTCCTTCACTTTCTCATTTATTAAACTCTTACTTTGACAGGTTCTTGCACACATGCTTGGACAATTTTTAGAAGTATCATCAATCTAACTGCAGCTGAGTTGCTCTCTCGCCCCCCTGTTCAGACTTTGACTGAACAGTTTCTTTTAATAAATGAGTGATATGGCTGGGTGTTATCAACCTACTGTAACATTTAATAGATATTCATAACATATATTAATCATGAGCAAGTTTACAAAGGATTCAATCCTGCAAGGTGTGGAGAACACTCGATTCTCCTTGAAGTCAGTGAAAGCAGAAAGGGTGAGATTTTTGTCCTTCCGGGTTCTGTATTACAAATGCCAAGTTTTCCTTCTGGACATTAAAAAAGTGAGCACATCTTTCTGAAGCAATGCATGTGCCATATAGTCAGTTTGTTTTACCAGTACCCTGTTCTTTGTGGACAGAAAGATCTATTTTTGTTTTAAAAGTTTTACTACAAACAAAAGCCTTTCATCAAATTTATCCCAGGTACAGAAGTCTGCTCTTTAGCAGAACTTGCTGCATTTTCTCTGCCTGCTTTGAAGCACAGCAATACTGCTTGGCCTATAAACACCCACATAGAAAATGGCAGTGTTCATATTCCTTTCCATGTGCAGAACTCAGAAAAACTTAATGAATTAAAAACCAATCAAGTATATTGGAACAATAATACAGCTTCCTAAAATTTAGCAACCTATTAAAGTGAAATAGAGAATTACAATTAAGATTAATGGGAGACAACTAGAATGAATTTCAATCAGTTTTATTTCAAATGCATGTGGGATCCGGTTCATCATTTATATGACATTATCAAATATAACCTCATTACTGTTATTTCTTCCCTATATTAGAATTTTAAAAATAAAGTTCTAATTCCTAACATAAAATAGTAGGGAAAGCAAATAAGAATGTTTAATCCTAATAAAATACTGTTTGCTGAGATTTTTTTTCACAACAGCAAGATGGCACAGCTGCAATACACATAACTCTGTTCACTAAATATCCACCATTTTTTCTTGTTTGTTTACAGACATATTCATGCCCTGACAGCTGTTCAGCTACTTCTTGACATCATATTGTAATGTTAGATATTTCACAAAAGATCACAAAAGATACCACCCAAATTCTGTATACTGCAGCAAATGATGTTCTTTTCCCCCAAACTGCATCCCGGTTCTGTAATTCAGTTCCATCTTGAAAAATGTGATTTTCAGTACCATCTGCAGACTTGCAGCTCGGGTGTGGTAATGTGCTTCTTCACTTTCAAACTGAAGAGGTTACAGGTAAGGTCTTGTATCTCCACAGATTATATTGAACAACAAGCCTTTCATCTGAGAGGAAGTCTCGACTGGTGAGCATCTTCATCATAAGCAGTACTGAAATGCAAGTGTCTGAATGTTAGAAAATCTAAGTGATTTTCCAGTTACTTCATTCTTCTGAACATTTCTGAAAGAATTTAAAAATTATAAGAAGTATATACTTTCTCTTACATCACCAGTGTTAGTTAAAAATCACTGGATAGCAGTTGTCGTGTCTTAGGAATGGCACTCCCCAGTTTAGTGCCTTCTCCACCCCCCAAAACAAGACTTTCTGAAACCAGACACCATTTGCTTGCTCCCCACCCCACGCCCTCTCCCTTTCCACTCAGAGGATGGAGTTGAGAATTGGAGGCACAAAGAGGTGAAATTTACTGGCTAAGAAAAATTTACAGGAAACAGCAACGAGACAAGATAATGAACAGCAACAGCAACAAATTAATAACAAAAGGTATATGACAAAGAAAAAATTCACACAGAAAAATCACTACAAAATACCAACTTTCCCCCCCAAAATGCCAGTCCCTTAGTTCTGCCCCTTGCAAGTGTAAGATAGTATCAAATAAGATTATGCCCCTTCCTGGCTTCTACTAAAATATTAATCCTGTCCTGCCCAAAACTAGTTCACCAACACAGCTGTTTACTTTTCCAGACAGCAGAAGGTTGAACCTAAAACTAGGTATAAGCCTAGGAATGAGATACTTGGGCAGCTGAAGGAGGTAACACTATGGCTCCTGACCATTATTCAAAAATATTTTACTTTTTCTTCTTCTGTATTTATACTTTGGGCTCATTTGTTTGCAATGTTCTATGTTATAATTGTTTTGCCTCCACAGCCCATGATGAAATGTCAGATTAGATGATACTGTAAACTGGCAGAATATTTAACAGTCATGAAAAGATTTTCTTCACCCTTTTCTGGCTTCTATATGTTAATGTCTCCTTGTCTCCTTCAACATAATCTAGGCTATTTTAGGGGTTCTTTACCTCTGGACATGCTTTCAAATATCGTTATGCAAATCCGGCACATGACACATAAGCAAAAAAATATATTCGAGTTACTAGATGAGAAACCTGAATTCTTTTCAAGAAGGAGTTAAATACCCAGTAAGAGAAATTAGAACTGTTAACTGAGAGTCAATTTTCCAGCTGTCAGTTTAACAAACAACAACGAAAGTTTTTTAATCAATTCAGTTGGCTACCTGATGTTTCCTTCAACAAGAGGCATACTTCCCATGACAGGTTCTCGGGAGAAGGCATGACAAAACCCATATACACGGGCAGAATGCCTGTAATGGGAGACATCCTGCTAGCAGCAGCCCCTGGAAGATCCCAGGTCTGATGCCCTGCAAAGAGGTCAAACAGGAAGTAGAAGGTATCCAGGGCTGAGTGAGAAGAGGAAATGGGGGAACTATAGTCACAGCAAGCAGAAAAAAACAGATGGTGCCAGTAGGCTGTAGGATTGTTGATTTTGGTTTGTAATTACAACTGGCAATCATTTTGAACCACTGCTGTTTTTTCTAATTATTCCACTTTGATTGCAATAACCAGCCAAAATCAACAATCCTCGTAATAGAGCTCAAAGTCTTCTGAAGAAACAGTTAAACACCCAAGTGTTTGCAACCAGACCTTACATACCTGAAATTTAACAGGAAAACATATTAACAAGAAAACATTTTGGATCATAAATTGTATGCCAATGTGTTTGTAGCCTAGAACCATAAGAGTGAGAAGGTTACAGTGAGGATGGCTGAAACTCTCTTTTGGAAGCTGAATTACAGTCAGCAAAGCCAACACTTACCAAAGTGCAAACAATTTCATGCAGTTTTGCTGTAGAGCCTAATTTAAGGCAAATTAATGTCTCAAGATGAACCAAAGCCTGAGGTTTTCCAAAGCAGTGAAAAATTTTTAAAAGGTCATGTTGACTTCTAACTCATTGGAAACTGTGCCATGTATACTATAAAACTCATCAAATTTCTCAAGCATTTGCTAGTAGTGCAGGGGTATTTTGAAGTCCACCTACTAGGCTCAGCCAGCACCACAGGCTCACACAGGATGCAAAAAGTCCATTTTGAGCTTGTGAGATGTGATCATGAGCACATAAATGGAAATCAAGTCAAATTAATCTCTTTTTTCTGCTAAGCAATGTCTTTCACCTCACAGTTGCTCTTGAGAAGGAATCTCATCTTGAAAGGAAAACAAAAAGAAACTCAGCAAAAAAGTTTTAGAAAATCGTACTGAAATTACCTCAAGAGTACATCTAATCCTTCTCCTCACTGAACTACACCCAAGCCATGCCTGACAGACAAGTTCCTCAGGTGGAGATTCCACAATCTTTCACAGATTGTGCTAAAGTTTTTCTGTCTTTGTTCTCATTATATTATTCCTAACTTTCAGCAGGAATCCTCATTACACCAGTTAAAGCCTGTCACTTCTCGTTCTATCAAAAAAATGTGAAAGGAACAGTTTCCTACCCTCCTTTAAGTTGTGCAAAGACTGTTATGTTTCCTACTAATGTTTTTCTTTCTTTACTTAACCATCCAAATTTCTTAAGCCTTTCTTCATAAATCACATTTTCTGCTCCTACAATTGCTGTTTCCAGCAATCTCTCCAGTTGAGCCAGGTATTTGTCAGAAGTTAGTACTCAAAACTGGGCATAATATTCCAAATTAACCTTTACCAAAACTTAACAGACCAGGAGATGATTTCACATACCCTACAGGTAATACTCCTGTGTAACCACCCTATTAACTCACAACAAAATTACTTTTTCTTATCCTGTTCAGTAGGTGATTCACTGTGACGGGAGATTCAGCCTAACCTCTTATTCTCCAGTGAGGAGGATACTCAATTATCCAGCCTCTTATTCTCTCTCTCTGTGGATGTAAGAAGATTATTCCTGTCCAAACATAATATCTTGAAATTCTTCTTGTTGAACTGCTGCCTTAGACTGCATCTTTAACGTATCAAACTCTTTCTCAAAACTAATCCTGTCCTACTGTATGTTCCTTAAATGTTGGTATCATATGAAAGTTCACAAAAAATACTGAAAAGTGATAGTGAGCTTTAGATAACTTTTTAAATGCAGCTTTCCAAACAGAGTCCAACTAGTCTTATTATAATTAAATCTATAGAGCATTTTCTTAACTAGTTTATAAAATGTCATGAGAGATAAAATCAGAATTTGTCAGGAGAAAGCAGCATGTCATAGCCTGTTTCTTTCCTACCTATAAGGGTAGTTATTATTTAGCTCCAGAAAGAAATTAGAGAACTGACATAACCTGGTTTTAGCAAATCCATAATGGCTGTTAATTCATCTCTTCATCATCCTCTGGATCTTTAAAGATACTTTGAATATTTTTTCCAGTATTACTCCAGAAAATAAAGCCTAGCAGACCACCCTATGATTTTTAGTTCCTCATGTCACCCTTTTTCAAAGGCAGATGTTGTGATTTCTCTTTTCCAGTCTTCTGGGAGGCTATGCATCTTCCAAGAATTATCAAAGATAATCACTAGTATATCCATGGTTGTTTCTGCAAGGCTTCGTATCACAGTGAATTTCCTGAGACATGAAATTTGTTTTCTTCCTGAAAACACCCAAGAGCTAAATATTCTCTAAATGGCCTATCTCCTATCTTATTATTTTCTTCTGGGCTTAACTTTGTTAAATTTATGAGCACAACTGGTCACATTAGTGAAAACATGGAAAAAACCCCAAAACACTAAACTTGTCAACCATCTCAACCTTGACTTTTGTCATCTTGTTTTATTATTCTTTTAATAGTGAATCCAGTTTACTCATTGGTGTTCTTCTTGCTTCTAACATATTTGTGGAAAGCTTTCTTGCTAGCCTTTCTGTCCCTTGCTTCTTGAACGTGGTGATTGTAGAGAATGTAGTAACTGAAACATTAATTCAAAGAGCTGGTGTAAGAAGTACAAGGCACATCGTGGTACTTTCCAGTGCAGTTCTGGTTGGCTGGAGTGAGAAGCTGCACAGCAGTCAGACTTGCAGCAGCCACTGGCATTTAGGGGGTGTAGTGGAGCTTGTGGTTGTGAATGTTCACAAGTGGAATGAGAGCTGGGATCATGTCACATGCCAAGAAGAGCCACCACCAAAGACATCAGAAGAGCAGACAGCGCTCTAATGTACGTCACACCATCATCTCCCCTCTGCTCCTCATGTGCACGAAGGAGGTCAAATGTCAGACTGAAAAGTGGGGTAATGATGCATTCAGTGGGCTTACTGCACCCTGCACCTTGTGAGACATCCCACCCTGTCAAACCTACCTGCAGCTGCCCTTGCTGCAGCTGCTGATGGCTGCACTGTCAGCCTGCTTCTGCCCAAAGCCCCAGACACACCCAAAGGTGAACCGAATGGCTCCATTTCTCTCTGTTTTCTTCTCAGTTCCTCAGTCTGTAAATAATGAAATCTCTCTCTCCACCATGCCTCCCCCTTTCTCTGAGCAATGCAATTGGAGCTGTGTCAGGGCAGCCAGTCTTTTCTTTGCTCTGATTGAATAATAATGAAAGGATGGGAAACAAAGACTAGCAACTTTCGAGATTAATCCCCCTTCTGTTCTCAGCTGTCAGACTTACTTATTTTTCCTTTTTTCAGCTAAATCAGGTCATTATACTACAAATCTGTATTCTGAATGAAAGATTAAACTCAGGTATTTTATTTTCATCAGGCCATAATATTCAGCACAGAATAATTGGCTAGAGTTTCATCTGGATATTTGTATGGGGCCTCCTATCAAATTCCACTAAAACCTTACTGACTCTTTCCATTTTTTTTTAATTCCTTAGGATCTTACTGTAGTAGACTCCTGGCAAAAGGAACCTTTCACTCAGTTATACCTATCTCTACATCTGAGATGTCATGTTTTCATGAAGCCTCTTTAAACAATCAAGAGAATTAAAATGTCTTCAGGGTTACCTTGTAATAAAAACAGTAATAGAAAAGAAAAAAATCCATCACCTAAGCGTTTTGTCCTTGACACAGTATTTTTTCTACAATGAGAAGGAAAAAAGACAAAGGAAAAAAAAAGAAGCCGTAAATAAGAAAAGGCTTTCAGACTACATTCAACTGCTTTGAAGCCAACAATAAACTTACCACAGTTAAACCAGAAGACCAACAAGGCATAAGGTCATCAAAACCAAGGCTCATTGAGCCAGTGTATTTGGATAGACGCCATTTCCACTTTGTCAGTACAAAGACTGCTATATTGAACAGAGAGAACAGAGCTCATGCTGACATAAAATTAAAACCAAAAAACATCCAGTCTATTATGGTGATCTCACAAGAAGCAGGCAAGTTTGTTATGCATTAGTAAACTCTCTGGTGTGACTATTGGATCTACCTTGATGTTTCTTACTTTACTGATTACTTTATTGATAGTGCCTTTTCTTAAAAGACATTATCACAGAGGGAACATATTTTCTCAACTGAGAAAAACTGGCTTTATGCCACTTCTGCTCTACCCAAAATCGACCCAACAGTAGCTTTGGGATTTAATTTAAACAGAGAGAGACAAAGCATGACAAAAGCACAGGGCATAACAACCCAACATGGGCCTCTGCTAACACACAAATCTTTGCTGTTGCAACAAATCAGAATATTTCTAGACTTAGTGTTTCTGCTCATGTTTTGCTTTGTTTTCTCTTAAAAAAAATATTATCGAGTTAGAAGTAAAATTCTCCTATAAAATTCTCCTTCAGAGCCAATAAAAGGCAATGGGACTGACTGATATTTGGAGCCCTTGAAAATTTATGCCTTATATTAATGCCTAAAAATATTTATGAAGTATTTCAGGTTATTTCTCCCAGATGTATCAGATTTTCATTATATAAAGGTCATTGGAGGAGTTCATATCAAAATAGGTCCTGCACAGGCTATTTTGTTGAATCCTTTGCTCTTATGAATGGATAGCATTTCAGACACATTTTTAGTATATGCAGTGCAAAGGTAAGTTTAGTCCTTGTGCTCTATGATACAGGCAGTCCATTGACTTTGGGCAGGAGAGTCCTAATGAGAATTGCCAGAAATACTGCTTGGATCAGCAGTGGCACTAACAAGTTTGAAAGGTACAAGGCAAGCAGTGTCCTCTGAATGTGGAAATCTATAACTCACCTCTTCCTCAGGTTACTCATGTCTTGTCTGATTAATATCCTTCTGTGGTTTTTTTTCAGTTTTCTCCTTTGGTTGAGCTTAGTTTCTCTTGCACATACCACTGCTGGGAAACAAAATATTCCATCATGAGAAACATACAAATAGGAAACAGAACACGTCCAATGTCCCAGTGACAGCAATGGCAAAGCGTTGATCAAAGGATGATGCCAGACAGGGGCTGGAGATTCAACCATGGCACCTCAAAGTCACTGCTCTGGTAGGGCTGGGGAAAGCTTTCCACGTAGACCACCAGCATGCATGATCCTAAAAAGCCAAACTAACATTTACATCCAAAGTAATGAAGGCCTTTATCACCAGTGAGTGAGTGAACCACAGAGACAAATAAGTGAGGAAACCAGGATGTAGTCCTGAGCAACCTGGTTTAGTGGAAGGTGTCCCTGCCCATGGCAGGGGGATTGGAACAAGGTTATATTTAAGGTCCCTTTCAAACCAAATTATTCTAAGATTCTATATTACTCTGAGCTGGCTAAAAGCCACCCAAGATGTCCTGAACCTGAATAAGCAGTCCTTGGTTAGAGCAAGAGCAGGTTGCCCTGTTTTCATCCCATAGGCATGTCTAGCGACAGTTCTGAAAAATTTCAATGCAATTGCAGTTTCAAATGTACCCTAGAGAGCACTAGATTGCAGCGATATTAACAAACCCACCAAGCTCTGAGATCCTTTAAAAACTTGTGGGATTTGTGAATACAACAAACTTGCTTGCCTTTGAACATCTCAGGCAGGCAGGCAAACACGAAGCCACTATCAAAATTGCCGAATCAAATTTAAACACTACTGAAAACTTCATAAAAGTCAGTGAAGAAATCCTTCTGTTTATTATTAATGGTTGCAAGATAACCTTTATTTATAGTGCCTTGGGGACTTATTCAATAGGATGTAGTGACACTGATGAGAAGGATTATTTATTGTTTATACAGTTGCTTAAAGATGAAGGCACTGCATAAATACTCTGGGAAGTATAATTCCATGAAAAAGCTCTTCATAATGCATCAAAATACTTCCTGCATCAAAGTTATTCTGGACTCACTCTTTGCATCACAAGCTACATTTGCAATGCCCAGAAGGCCTGACTGTATCCTTTATCTCACAGTATCTGATATGCAGTCAATGTAAGAAAATCATCATTTCTGTCTGGTGTTCATGTAGTGCCAATAATCTGCAAGGCATATTGGCATCTTTTGAAAAACCAAGGAAGCAGTGGGCTTGTTTGACAGAGTTTAAAAGTTTCAAAAAGTACATTAATGGACCATAGAACTTGCATTCAGAAGTGATAAAATGGTCTGATAAGGACTACATGAGCAACAAAAACCTTCTCATTTTGTGTAACCACATTAAAATATACCATGTTATTACTAGGTTGTGCATAAGCTCAGAAATATCTTAAGTGATGACAGACACACTCGTGTCCATAATTTCCAAAACAAATGTAAAGAGAAATTTTATGCACCCAAGAGGCAGGTCAGACAACACAGAACATAATGCAAAACCTCTGGTCATCGCCTTCAACTCTTTCACTATCATCACTGGTACCCCAAGCAAATACGTCGATCACAGGATAGTTTCCACCACTTCTGTTCTCACTTTACACCAAGACCACCAACAACAGTGATTTAGTGCTCAGTTAGACATATGAACTACTCATATGACCTATAACAGAGCAATTCATGCCAGAAAACACTCACTGGAAGGAACTGCTGTTTGCCCCATGAGCCCTTTTGTCCTGTGTTCTGTGAATTAGGCTTCTATGAAAATTTGGCTTATTCAACTCTTTTACATCTACTGAATACAAATTTTTATATATTTGAAGCCTGTTATACCAAACACAACTGAAATCATTCTCCGTCACACTTCTTTTTTCTCTAAGCTCCAGGTTCCAAGGTCCAAATTTTCCCAGAGGTAATGTGCAGTCTAAGCTAGTTTTCAATGAATCAATAACCTCTAATCAATAGAGCATCTCTAGGGGTTGATTTTAAACACCTATCACTGGGTGAAATAAATCTGTCTCCGGAGGCACCCATTCCTCTGTGTCCACTGCAGAGTTGGCCACTGAGACCAGGCACCTGACTTCTGGTGTCCAGCATCAGGAAAACTGAGCGCCAACATCTCTGGGGTCAACTGAACTAAGCTACAGCAGTACTTAGCCCATAACCTATTACTGTTGCAGAAACTAGAATTTTGGGAAGCTGAAATGCTATCTTTCCGAAACCAGTAAATTAATCATAGAATGTTTAGGAGTTGCTATGGACGTTAAAGATCATCTAGTCCCAACCCCACTGCCATGTGCAGTGTGGGACATCTCCCACTCAACCAGGTTTTTCAAGGCTTTATCCAACCTGGCTTTGAACACCACCAGGGTTGGGGCATCTACAACCTCCCTGGGTTCAGGGAGGTTTAGACCTGTTCCAGTGTCTAACCACACCTCGCAATGAAAAATCTATATCTTTTTTAATGGAGGATTGGGAGAAAAAGTGTCTTTATCTTGTGGGAGTCATGGGAACAGAACAAAGAGCTTTTTTGGCTTTTCCTGCAGAAAGCAATCCTCAGTGATATAACTTCTCAGAAATTTTTTGTATGCTGAAAAAGATTTTCCGTTAAACTTTCCTGGGCAAATCCATCTGGGGTGTATTAAGACAAATCTAGTTACACTGATCTATTATTTCTGTCTGAGCACTTAGTTTTCTTCAATTTAAAAACAACATAAGGGAGTAGGAAAATCTTTAAGCAATGAGACATGACATACTATAGCATGCTGCACTGTTGATTAATGTGTATCCCAGGTGGATGGGGAGTAAGATAAGTGCCTACACCATATGTGGTGAGTGCATTAATCAATATTAACGTGTATTAACAGGTACAGAGAGAGGATACTGAAGAAGACCTGGTTTTGGAGCGCAATCCTGCTATGATGGCAATAGGGGATTGAATCTTGTTGACACGAGGAGTCAGCCCAACCTCTGAGGCTGTGACCTTAGAAAACCATGTGCATTTGATGGACTCCACACCACAGGACGTTGCAGAAGCTAAAAGCTTACATGGATCCAAAGAGAGGCAGGGAAAATTCACTGATCAGAAATATTTTCAGGCTGTAAATTCCAAGAAATATCTCCAGGTGAGGAAGTCTCTGAGCTGCAAATGATTGGAAGCAGGAAGAGTGCCTGTGGAAATATCTATCCTCTTTCACAGATACCTCTTTTTGATGGCTATCAGAGACAGGGCAGAGAGCTAGAGAGCCATGTGGTACAACCCCATTCAGTGCCCTTATAGTCTGGAGGTTTATGTCCTAAATTTACAGCGTACAACGAGTCCCCATTAAGTCTGTGCAAGCTGTTCAACATTCAGAGTGTAGCAGTATATGCAGCTGCATCCATACTTCCCTTGATCCACTGAACAGCATTGAGACTTAGGTAACTGCCTCACTGCAAACTCTGGCAGGAATTCAGCATGATCTTCTACCACAGAGACCTGATACCACCAAACCGGTGCTGCCAGTGATGCAGCATCTTCCTTGGCAAAGCTCTGGTGAGGCATGGAGGTAGAAAACCAGCAAAGAGACATAAGTCAGTGCAGTACAGGGCACTTCAGGAACCCCCCAGCAACACTGCTCCAGACACAGGAGAGGACCGGGATTTTCAGGAATGAGGCAGCAGCTCTTGTTCTCCACTGAGTTAAGAAACATCCCCATTTTCCACCCTGCCAGACAGAGACCTTATAACACAACTGCCGTGTTAGGGAAACCAAAGAAACAACAATAATATATTGCTTATTGGAGCATATTAACATGCCCCACAGCAGTCTCATTATGACTGTTAAACTTTTACCCAAGATACTGAAATAAAGGTCTTTTTTATTTATGGCCTCCTCTCTAGACTCTCTGTTATTTCCAGCCCTTCCTACCAGCACAGGAACCAGAGTGGTTCAACAGCACAACAGCCAAACAAGGTTGTCAACTGCCTACTTTCAAATTAAATCAAGCTTCTCTAATGCTTCTAATTTAATGTATTAATGCACATGACAAAAGCAAAGATTTTGGGTTGGCTTTTGTCTGATTCATGTAGTCCTGTGTTTCAAAATCTTTTTTGAAAGGCTGAGGTGGCTTTTAAATCATAATTTCAACTGATAAGTTAACCAACATATTTGAATGCTGATCCTTTTCCAGCACTATAATTTTGAATTTAAAGAACCTTCTATTTTAAAGGTGAAGAACTCTAAGAACTGCACACAGCAGTAAAACATCTCAACTATGTTTCATCCTTTGTCTCCATTCTAGGCAATATGAGGGAGCATCTGTAACTTACATCCAGCTATTAGGATCTGGCCCTCTGTTGATCAATAAAGACCTCACGACTTTACACTTCAGTTCCAAGCCTTAACTACTCAGTAGACAGCCTGTAATTTCAGCAAGGGAAGAGAGCACCTGCAGGTATTGAATTAATGCACCATGAAAGCAGAACTCTGCTGTGTTGCAATGGAGTTAAAATCAGGCTTCTCTGCTATTGCTGGCAGTGTTCAGCTCCCAGTGTATTTCTGACTTTGGATACAGAGGCTACCCAGTAATTTTGTCACATCTTGAAAATAGAGCAGAGAGAAAAATCCATTTAGAGTCTTACAGCCATAGGTCATATTTACTATTTGCTAACAGACTATTGTGTTGTGAAAGGAGCCTGCTTCTCCAGTCACACCACAGAAAGTTTCTATCATCTCACTAAAACTCTCAGAAAGAAACTCAATAACAAAAAAAGTCATTGATTTCTTAGGAAAATAATGTAAATTATGATGTTAACCAAAAAAACATCCTCAGTAAAAGTCAAAAGTTGGGAAAAAATATGTTTTGAAAAAAAAAGTTTTAATTATAATTTTTTTTAATTTTAAAATCAGAGCTAAAACATCATACTGAGTATTTTCAATGCCACTGATCATACTGACTTTGGATGAGGAAATTGACATAGGCAGTAAAGAAAAGCCATCATCAATGCAGCTGTTTTTTAAGCACACATCTGCTCAGCTATGCCTCTGTGGGTCACATCTAGTTGCCATTCCATATGTGTGACATTTCCGAGGCCAGATTGCAGCTTCATCTCCCAGTACCTCAGTAAAGCTGAGAAAATTTAGATGTCTTACTAAGGCCATGTTGACACCTGTCTCTGCTCCTAACCTGTGCCACTGAGTCACCCCACAGGGAGAAAGAGAAAAACCTGCAGTACTGAGGTGGAGATGAAGACGTCTGCTCAGTATTTTGAGTACAGCTGCTCTGTTCCCTGGAGCAAGATTGCAAGCCCTGGCTAGAGCTAGTCATCAAGGTGAGGTGATGTAGGCAGCTGCCTCAGGCAGCAGGCTGCCAGGTGGAAGTCAGCCTTTTCTGTGGCTACAGCTGGAAACATGAAGGGCAGCAGCTACTTCTGGGTGGGAGAATGAGGAGCCTTATTCAAGAAACAACTACCATTCCCCTCTTCCTCTCAGCAACAATGAATCAGGCTCCCCAGGGCTCTCCCTCTATTTTCTCCACCTTGGTTTTACCTCTCTACTTGCTAAGAAATTTCAGATACAAAGAGACAGGCTCTCCCCAAGTATTTGCTACAGATTTTGGTGTCCCAGTGAGTGATACAGCTTATGCTACCTGTGACCTTCTGCAAAGCCAGGCCAGGCCAAATGTTCTAGTTAACAAATCTACTCATTGTTTCAGTCCCCTAATATGCACTGGAGTTCACAGCCTTTTACAGTCAGAAGAGTGCAGGTCAGAAGGGGTCTCCCGAGGCCACCTTGTCCAACATCCCACTTTAAGTAGGGTCACCACAAGCACTAGATCAGCTTTGCCCATCTAGGGCAAATATCCAACAGTAGAGATCACACAATCTTTCTAAGCAACCTGCTCCAGTGTGGCACTTATGGCAAAAGCTTTTTTCTGATGACAAACCTGAATGCAGTCTCTCGCTGCTGCCCCTGGCTGTATGACCTGGCACCACTGTCAAGCACTGCTGATGTATCGTCTTTGTGACTGGCCTCCAACCAATCTACCTTGTTCTAGGTACAACCTCACCAGCAGGGACTGGGGAAAAGCTATTTTCCTTAGTCTACCCACAACACTCCTCCCAACATGCTCTGCATGATGTGCCTCCTTTTCAATGAGGCTGCATTGTCACCTGCTATTCATTTTGGTATCCACCTGGTCCTTTTCAGCAGAGTTACCACTTGGATAGTCAGTTCTCAGTATTATTGGTGAGCTTATTTTAAGCAGAGGAGCAGATCAGGAATAAAAATATGCAAAACACATCCATAGGAGTTCAAAAATAACATGTTCAGTTCCCATTACCCACTTGTTCTCCCTTCTGCACTCACACTGCCCACACTAGGCTCTGCCCCATGTTATTATTAAATTCAGCTGTTGGAACTGCCAGTACCAAAGCATTCACAGAGGCTTTTAAAAACAGGCTTAAAATCATGATGTTCCCAAATGTAAATGGGACAGCTACTATTGGTTTGATCATTATTTATACATGTTCATATAGCCAGAGTGTATTAGGATAAGAACATATATGCAGGGCAGGAGAAAGAGTCCCCAGTATATTTCCCTGCTATGTCCACACAAGTAAGAAGTGCAGCCCAATAAAGGGGGCTTTTTTTTGAGTGAAACAGTGCTGAAGACTCACTTTACACTCTATCAGAAGTTCAGGGCATTTTATTTCTGACTAGCTCCAGTCTATTCCTGTGGATTTGATCAGCCATGAACAAAGTGAATTAGGTACAAACAGAGAGCACATCTTTCATTTTACTTTCATGTACTCCAAGATGTCTCTACAATGTGAACCAAATATTGTAAACTGTAAAGATTATGATTTGTGCCCCAGAGGTATTCTCCTGATTTGAACTAAAATGCTAATGCAGAGATACCCGAGTTTCTTCTTTGTGCACTTCCTGACCCTAATCTTTGTCTCTCAACAGCAAGAAAAATACAATCATTTAGATTGGAAAATACCTTAAGATTATCAAGTCCAACCTTTGACCCATCACTTTCAAGTCCACCACTAGACAATGTCTCTAAGTGCCACATCTACACGTCTTTTAAATACATACAGGGATAGTGACTCCACCACAGGGCAGTCTGTTGAGGGAAAGGAGAAAGGTAGGTATTGCATGAAAAATACTTCTGGTAAAACACAGGAATTCTGACTGAAAATATTTCTATCAATGTGTGTTTCATTTTACTTTCCCCAGCCTAAGTTTGGTTTGTGCTCAATTACTCATTTTGCATCATTCAAACAGAAACAAAACCAATAAGAATGTTAAATATAATTATATAAAATGCCTTACTGTGAGGCCCAGAGAATCACTGTGATTACAAGAAAATTTCAGATGTTCGGTACCATTTTCTTTATCTCATGCCTTCAGTTCAAGAACCATTACTGTTTCATCTTTATTTCATGCCTTCAGTTCAAGAACCATTACTGTTTCCTTCTCTGCCTCACATATCTCATTGCCTCTTTTTTGCAACATGTATTAGTGCAAACTTACATACTTCCTGAAGCATTTGAAGGTTGCTCAGTTTATTTACATCCAGCAGTACATTAATATTTTCCACGGTGCAATATGAGGTCTTAGCTAATCCTTGGACACTAATTTAGTTGAATAGGATAGTTATAACTCTCTGACATTGTTAAAGTTAATGATCTGATACTTTACAAGACAAGAGACATTTCAAATCAAATTGATTGTATTAATAGTTTTATTGAGCAATATTAACAGAAGTGTGTTGTTCCACAGTGTCCTCAAGCAAAGCCTTTATTGGCACATTAATGGTGACAGAATGTCCAAGTCTATAGTAAGAAACACTTTTTATTTCTATAAAATACAATTATGGATAGCCTAAAATTCTACATTAGAAACTGATAACCATCCCACTCTTCTTGAAAGCCCTGCCTTCTGTGGGAATGTATGAATAACTGCTGCATGCAAATCACCCCACTTTATTGACAGATTCTCTGTGTTTCCAGCTGCCCGTGCTAGAGAGGAGGAATATCTGGTGGAAATGAGATGAATGAATTTGCTTCTGAGGTACTGAAGTGTCTGGGAGCCCATTTGATATTAGAAAGAGGAGAAGCTAGCCAGCATCTTGAAAAATTAAGACTTTTTCTAAGCAATAATATTAGAGCATTTCGAGTCTATGTGATGAGTGTTGAAAAAAACCTGGTGAGGAAGGCAAGAGGCAAGGGAGCTGGGAAGAGCAGGTGTACTATACCTGAGAGAGTCAAAATAGGCCAGTTTCACAGTCATGATTTAAAGCTGTTGAGAAGCAGCTCACACCTTACTTACTATCTCAGGCTACTGGACCTAAAAGGACTTAGTCAAGCCAAAGGTTTTCTCAGCTAGAGGAATGCTGCACTGGCCCACATGCATATGATCAAAGGATTAGTTTCTCACACAGATAACAGCTCAAATTCCATAATAAAGTTTTCTTCTCACCATAGCCATGTGATTTACATCAAGTTGAATGTCAAGTATCATTGAAAAATTGCAGAATTTTCAAGTTTAAAATTTTCTCCATGTCAGATTACAAAGTATCTAACCTGTGTTTCCAACTCATATACACAGACACCTTCTCTGAAGCTGCATACCTACATAAACAGCTATGATTAATCAACTAATGCCATATAACTTGCAGCCAGTTCAATGGGGTTATCTGGCACAGTTTAAGGTGTACTGATGAAGTGAGAATCTTCTGCTACATTACTTTAAGCATCCAAACAAAGGAAAGCAGAAGAGAGTACAGTTCAACAAAATCTTTCATCTCCATCTGCCCTTAGCATTGAGTGTATTTGCCTAACATGACACATCCAGGGCAGAAAACTGAGGTCATGTGTGATATAATAAAAATAATGAATTCCACCTGCAAAGTTCTATGTCAGACCACCACTCAGAAGGTTCTACCTCTGTGTAGAACGTGAGTGCTGTGACTGTTTTTCTCTGCTGTTGGCCTTAGTTTATCTCTATTGATAGCAAGCTGAATTGTACATCACTCCCTCAGTGTGAGACACCGTAGTAGTCACAAGTCTTACACTAGGCAAATACACCAAGCAGTCTGATTACCACAGAATCATAGAATCAAAGAATTGCTTGGGTTGGAAGGGACCTTAAACTTCATCTATGTCCAATCTCCTTCCCATGGACAGGGACACTTTCCACTTGACCAGGTTGCTCAAAGCCCCATCCAACCTGGTCTTGAACATTTCACAGATGGGGCATCCACAAATCTGGGCAACCTGTTCCAGTGCCTCACTACCCTCAAAATAAAGAATTTCTTCCTAATATCTAATCTACATTTACCCTATCACTCCAAAGAGATATTTTGGATGAGCTTTGAACCTTGTAGCCGTGGTCAAAACTGTGGCTTGAAAGGGCTTGAAGTTTTCAGCTTGTCATCTTTTATATTGTTTTGAAATAAAAGTGCCAGGCAGGCTGTGGGATGTGGCGAGCGTGCCCATAACCCACTGAAGCAAAAGGTTTGCGAGGCATTGCCTTGGAGGAGTAAGACTCTATCAAATTGCCTGAGCAGCCTTTAGTTACACAGAGTTTTGGCACCCTGCTAGATCAACAAATAGAGAAGGCAATAAAGACCATCCCAACTAATAGTATAAAGAAGCCTACATGGCAAACACTTCTGCCACCTCTTCTGTGTTTTGCTGCTTTCTCCCCAGGTACAAATGACTTCCTGTGCCTACAATTTTCAAGAGAGAGCCTTGGAAACTGTGTATGATGCAGCCAAGTTTGACAGCAATCCGGCAAGGTGGGCAGCTGAAAAAGGAGGCAGCAGCAATCAGGGGAGAACTGCAGACAATTGTTCCACAGCCCAATTGTAAGCCTGTGCTTGTGAACTAAAAAATCTATCTCAGATAATTGACATTTATTTGATTGAAACAGCAGGGTGCCCTCCATCAGAATGGGAGGAGACCATATGGAACAACAGTATGAGTGGAGATAATGTTTGTCTGCTGAGTGTGTCAATGTGTTTAGAGATTATTCATCGGGCTCTAGGGATTCCAGTATGGTAATGTTTCAGCTAAATTAGAATCAGATTAATTGCTCTAATCTAATGGAAAGACAATGTTTATCAAATTATTGCTCCTTCACCACACAATATTGTGGTGTCATTACTCTTTGAGTTAAAAAAAATAAAAAAATAAAAAGGCTCTCTTGTATCACATCTGCTCATGAGCTCCTTAACAGTGCTGATTTCTGCACAAGAGAGTTAGTGCAGTTTATAACTCTGTGAAGAAATTAATGAATTAGAGTGAAAGTTTTGTAGAAGACAAATTCTCCATACTGTGGGTAGACCTGAAACTACATTAATTGGAATGATTTTGCCTTGTTTTGGACTTAGGCTTTTTTGGAAGGGACCTTATTTTTGCTCAAATTTTGATACTTTTTTGCCTGTTTTAAATTTTATTTTAGTGGAATGAGCTTGGTTCTTTCATAGTAAGTAGCACTAAAACTGAAACATGCGGTAAAAAAATTAATGTTTTCCTCATTTTCTTTCATCTTCTTTAATTTAAATTGCATCTGAAAATTGTAATGAAATGAGTAAAAAACTGAATGTGCAGATAAAATGCCTAAAATCCTTCTGATATACTTGCCATTATTTAACACTTAGGGTCATTTTAGATCACCTGTCAAATGCCAACCCAGAGGAGATACAGAGCTCTTCAGCTACTTTAAAATGCGATGGAAATCTGCAGTTCTGGTAGCAGTGCACTGCAAGTGCTGAGTACCTCAGAAAGTCAGATACTCCTCTAATCTTTCCACAGCTTGAATGGTGCAATAGCCTCCAAAGATGTCTTTTAAAAGCTGATTCCAGGTTTTTTACCCTTGGCATTTTAGAACACTTTCAGTATATGTTATACATGCTAAAACACAGCATTAAAATATTAGCCCTTTTAAAACTTTATCTAGTAAGCACAATCCTCAAAAGGGGTAGAAACATGACCTCTTCTCAAAAGTGCTAATAAACCCACCAGGAATACCCCTCCAATCCGATTTTCCACTGTGTTGCCCTGACTTGATGCTACTGAAAAGCGCTGGGACATTTTCACAGGACTTTGTGTATCACATCAGAACAATAGAAGACAGTCAGGCACTTTGTCTCAGCTTAATTTATAATGGTGACACTGTGTTTGTGAGGCATTCAGGCTACGTGCTTAAGAGAGCACTGAACAAATATTTTCTAGGCTTCTATAGTAACTAATAGTTTTTCGTGCCTTAAAAGGGTCATATATCCTCTCAAGACATATTTCACTGAAATTCTATTTAATAAAAGTGAATACCTTTGTTAGTCAAGTGTTCATAATGCCTATTAAAACACATAGTTTATAAAAGTGGGCTAAACACAACCGCAAAATGATTGAACACTGAGCAGAAAGCACTGCTTACACATTCTGTCCCCACTAGCTTTCTCTCCCAGGTGCAATTCAGCACAAAGATGCCAAGTTTTTAAGGCCAGGACCCGTGCTGGCAGGATATTTGTTGTGCTAACATTTTAGGATTCAGTGTTTTCATAACCCATTTCCCTCCACATGCATTTTTCTCAGACATATACAGCTAAGTTTTCTAGCCTTCTGGAGAGACAAACTCTCCTTCAATCTTTCTTATTTGTGAGACATTAGAAGTTCATGGCAACTCTCCCACACAAAGCTTTGAGTTTTAAGCCTTACTTCATAAAACATAGATCAAAGGTGTAGTGACATGAGCAGTGTAAATTGGGCTGCATAAACCAAATGCACTCTGAAGCCATGATGACAAAGCCCTAGGCACTTGCTCTTTTCCAAGTTTCAGTACAAAGCTGTTGTTAAACCCTTTTTGGCTACCTAGTTTTTTATATATCTGTTGGAAACTAACAAACCATCTGCCCTCTTTCCCAGAGTCTTCCTATTACTTTTGAAGTGAGTAAGGCTCCAGAAGGAGCCATGGTGGATAGCAGACAGACACTTACTCTGTCAGCACTTGGTGCTTGGATCTAACTTCATACCTTTTGTTCCGAGAGCTCCAGCAATAGCTTCCCCATTGTTTGCCCTGCCGTAGGAGCTGTGAACCACCAGCCCAGCCACTCCCCACTGGGCTCCTGAGCTCTGTACAGCACAAAGATTCACAGTCCCATCGTGCTGGGCATGCAAACACACTTCTCACAGATATATATAACTTAAGGATGATGCGGCTTGCTGAGGAATACTGTGAGTCACTGAATAACCCACATCATAAAAACACTAGTCAAGAAAAATATACTAGTTTAGTATGGATCCATAAGCTTTGAAATACAGATGGCTAATCTAAATGCTTAATTTAAATAAATGACTTATTCATGATCTTTAAATTATCCACTACCATTATTTGGAAATGATTTAAAGTAGCTGTAGTCCCACACAGGAGAAATGGTAACATGCTGTCGGGGAACCTTTGTTGGTAAAATATATGGATTTATCTGTTTTGAAGCAAAAAAATGTTGTACACATAGGACACTCCATGTGGTAATGAATTAGAAGATTTGCAAACTAGCAGCAGGGGATAGTGTTTCTGAAGAAAAGTCCTTTACTACAATCGGCAGGGTACTTTAAAATTGCTATTATTACTATCTATTAAAAATCGCAGTGTTAAAAATGCATAGAATGCTCTACAAAAAGATTAATGTTATGGTTTATTCCTTGCTCCAAAGAATTTAAAACAAAGTTCTGCCTCTGGAGACATTGTTGCCGTACTCACAGAAGCCTGAAGGACCCAACAAAGTCGACAGAAGTTGCAGCCTATGATAAAGAGCATGGCTGGGCATTGATTTAATACAAGCAAAACAAGAAAAAAAATGCAAGAGAAGCAGGATATTCAGATCCGAGAATTTTGACCCTGACTCCTCTTATGGTCTGGTTTAATTGCACGGTATGAAATCCTGCTCTCATTGGGAGTCAATCCAAGTTTTATCATCTATTTAAATGCAAATTCAATTGGCTTCAAGGAAGTTTCCCCAGTTTAGTTAGTGTGTGTATGTATATACACACGTATTTGAAACAAACTACATAAGTAAATTTTGGAAAATAGAACTGTTTGCATTTTGATTTTGGCAGTACATTTCCTGCACCCAATCTTTGTCCAAACTAGTATGTACCAAGAAATTACACAACTTATACCTCTTAGGCTTATGTACCCAAGCAACAAGAGAGAAAGAAGATTCCCAGGTAATTAATTTTGATTACAGTTTTATTCCAAGTTGTCATTCATACATGCATACAAAATTCATAAAAATATGTGGTCTTCTCTATAGAAAGTCAGAGGTAGCTTTAGACCTAGCAATGGCTGCAGTGACAGAAGAATAAGGACTGCCACCGTACTTACTTTCCTGTAGTATTTCTTTATTTCTTTGGAGCTGTACCAGCAGAGCAGAAGCCAGTGCTGGCATGACTTGGTAAACATCTCACAACTTCAGTATTCAACCATGGCATCTGCAGGGCCATCACAAACTGTTGCATCAATATGCATGAAGATTTTCAATTTTCATTTTCATTTACATTTTCAATTACATATAACTTTTTTAATCTCTGACATAGATATGTAAAGTACTAAGGGAACAGGTTATATATATGCTATACAAGCAGCAGAGTAGTTTTGCAGCACAAGGGAAACTTTTCACTGTTGAATAACTCAATTTTTATCTAATTATCGCAAATTATAACACAATTTCTGAGCCAACAACATTGTTGTAACTGATTTTCTGCTTGAGCTGTACAAACACTAAAAAACACCTGAAACTGGCAAGCTCATGTGTGTAATTGAAAAAAAAAAACCAGTTTCTGGTAAACAAAATGTGCCAAGGTTTTTCACCTGGAGCAAATTATTACAGGTGTTAATAAAACCTATTTAAATAGCTTTCCTAATACATGAGAAACTGCTCCAATAGCTCTGGATGCAGCTCTTTAGTTTTGTGTTATGGGAGTAGCCTAGCAATTGCAGTAGAAATAAAGTGACCATAGAATTCAGTATTGCAGGGCTGGTGGGTCCTGAAAAGGGATAAACATTGCTGTTTGTCACAGTTGCAAACTTTGATAGACTCACTTGTACTTCTCATCTATGTCTAAAAAAAAGCCCCAAAAAACAAAAAAACTAAAAGGAGCCCACAACACTTCTTCAATTGATTTGCCCTTTGTCACTGTCACAGATATGTTTTCCCTATTTTGACAGGTAGTTGTAATTCTATTAGCAGCCCATCGACTGCCCCGTGAAATTGATCTGTGTTGGGCTAGCTGGGTCTTCTTAAACTAGGTGATTTATTGCTTCTGCCTGCTAAAAAAAAAAAAAATTAAAAATAACTAGAAGAGGGAAAAAAAAGAAGGTTTTTTGCCTCCATGGTGAACAAAGTACCTAAACAGTGTCTGAAAATGAATAATGTTAAGTTTGTCTGCTGGCTGTCCCAGTGGCAGACAAGCTGTGACCTCTTGCCAGCAGCTTTGCTGAGATGCCTCCTGGTGCTGGCAGGTATAAATGATTGTCAATTTCCCTTATTAATTTACCTGACTGCCTCATGTATAAACTAGATCTCATTCACCCTAAATGTCCTCAGCATCAATCTATCGTGTTTACCTAATTTTCTGATTTCTCACTGGGCTGCCCAACTCCCTGACACTGGGAAACCACTTGAAACCAATTCAATGCCTATCCACTGCTGCAGACGGAAGATTGGGGCACACAGGTGCATTTACCATTGTTGTCATTCTAGTTTAGGTCAGAGAAAGAGGTTAGCATCATACTCGTCTTATGCAGTGGCATCTGACTTACAATTTACCAGGGAGTAAAATGATGTCCTGGAACTTTAGATTATGTCCTGATATTTGCCTTGATTGCACTAGTTCTTTCCTCTGGATAGAAAAATAAATTAATTTTCTACTGGCCAAAAAGCAAATTTATGTTGTTTCAGGTTGTTTTGTGGAGCTTTTCTGTTATCTGAAAACACAAGTTTTTGACTGTGGATACAAAGAGATGAAGAATACTTTAATGTACTTGGTTATCTTAACCAAAAGTCAGTTTCTAGCTGCTTTTTCTAATAGGCTGTGTAATCAAAGCAGAGATTTAAAGAAGGAGAAATACTTTTTTCCAAATTTAGTACCCCTCCTTTTTACATAATGATAGTCATTTTTTCATCAAGCATGTGCAATTTGTTAATAAATCTTGAACTATTTTTATCGTGTACTAGAAAGGGTTACAACAGTACACAGATGCTGTATTGTAGGTGGTCATCAGGAAGAAAGCTGACCCACCCAAAATATTGCAGTAGTGAGTTCTTTCTCTCCCAGTCTTTTTTCCTTCTGACTCAATTTAAGATCCATTACGGATCTAAGAGAACACCTTAACGCTGACTCAAAAGGCCCAAGGGGTAAAAAAAAAAGTAACCCAGCAGTTGTGTGACTTTTTAAAAGGAGAAAGATGCCTAGAAGAAAGTACACAAGTATGCACTGAAGATAAAGGAAGAAAATTTGATAATATCCACTTGAAACAGAGCAAAATAATACTGCTGGAGGTAGCTATTAAAGTTGATACACCATACTTAGTAAAGAAAGAATATACCAAATAAAAGACTGAGATGAGTAGGGAAAGAAGAAGCTGTCTTGCAACACCTACATCAGAAAAAGGATCTAGGACATCTGGGCTTTATTTGGTCCTTTCAAATATTAAAGGCTAAAGAAAAACACAGACCATTGCTCAAGACAACACCTTTTACAAAGATACTGGCAGAACTAATTTGAACAAACTAGCAGAAATTTCTCAGGTAAGATTCCAATAAAACACCTCAGAACACAGTGATTGCAAGTACTTGTAGATAAAAGAAACATTACTAGTGAAAAAAGCACAGCCTGAAAAACATCACTCCGCAAAAAAGGGGTGCATTCAGGGCAGGTTTTGGACAGGACCACATCATCAACCTTCGTTCCACAAACACAAAGCTCCCTGCTGGCAAGACACCCCCAAAGACCTCAAATTGGATGGTAAAGCAAGCCCCTGAATAGAGACGACAATGGGATCTAGACCAGATGACCTCCCACTTTTCTGGTCTATTCACTTCCACCATAGCTCTTTTCTCTGTGGGTGTGGCCCAGGCTATGATTTTGTCAAAAGACAGGAAGACATTTCCCACCAGGACTTGGGGCTGGGGTGAGGGTCCTCAAAAAGTCTTCAAACCCCTACTTATTTTAAAACTAAGCGTTGACCTTCTCCCTTGAATTTTACATTGCCAGATGTAACAGTAATTTTGTTACAGAACACATTGACTGCCAGAGAACAGCCAGTGAGACATTCTGGATGAAACTGAATTGGGTTACTCATTATCACAGGAGAAGCTGTCCTTTTGAGAATTTATGGAATCCAATATTACTTGCAGAAGAAACCTTTTGTAATACTGATAAATGTCAACCATACATGGGAGTCTCCACAGAAAACAAGGACTTGCCAGCCCTGGCAGTTGCCCAGTATGGCATTTGACACTGACTTCAGCTGAGTATAAATATAGAATTGTGTATAAAGGACGTTGGCATCTCACAGCAAGGAGACTCTGTGTTGAATTTAGTTATAGAAAAAACAGGTTCTAAGGGAGACTGTGTTGCACAAAAAATTCTTCTTCCTTCCTTCTCTTTTCCCAGAGGATGAAACCATAAAGCAAACCTGTGTTTTTTCTTGTCTTGGAGGTGTGTGTAAGGATGTTAGACTGGAGAAATGTAGTGAAGAAAACACAAATGTGAGGATACCAGCAGGAGTTGTCACCACAAGGGGTGGGAGAAAATTGTAAAGTATCAACTTTACAGAACTAAAAGAGGCAGCAGGTCCAAAATGAGTAAAAGGGCAGGTGACAACAACAGCAAACTCTACCGATACTTGGGACACCTTTGCCACAAGAGGCAGTCATATCCCTGAACAACAGGCTCCTCCCATAATGGTGAACTTTAAAGAGCAATTCTACCTAACTTGTGTACCTGACTTTCACCTACATTTTCTGCACCAAAAGTAGCATTCATCTCATACCTTAGGTCTCCATAGCAGACGTGAGTATGTCTGAGTTTATCAGAGGAGTTCAGAAAGCAACTTGTTTGGCCTGTGTTTGGTCAGATGAATGAACTCCACTAATGATCTTGGTTAGATCAGGAGTGACCACAGCAACTAACTTGACACCTACTCAGCTGTGGACATTCCCACCTAAAATCAGACAAAATTAGTCAAGCAGTTCTCTGAAAGAAAGTGCCCAAGCTCATTGAGTAGTGGAGACACATCCTCTTAAGGGATTTTAGACTTAATTTAAAAGTCCTAGAGAAAAAAACTTGTTAGGACTGGTAAGGAAACAATGCAGATAGTGATTAATGGGGAGCTATAATCACAGCGTGCTTGATTTGTTTTGCAACACAGAACAAATCCTCAAGTTAGAACTGCAGTAAACGTCATCCAGCTTTTGAAGGGAATACAGTCTGTTTGTCTTCACTGAACTGAATCCTCAACATACAACAGCTAATTAAAGACTCCAAAAGTCTGTAAATACTTTGACAAATATTGATATATAAGCCTGAGATCCTCACTTGGCTAGTTGGCTAAGTCCTGTCTCATTTACTTCAGCAATGCTGCAAATGACTGTGGTGATTTCATCATCTGAAACTCCTCATAAAACATGTACTCCAAGACGCATGACAAGGATCTTCTTGATACAAAAACTGAAGAAATTACTTTTGATAAAAAAGGAAAAATGGAATCATTCCCTGTACATGCCTACTGTTGCAAGATATCTGGGAAGAATATTTCCCAAAACCCTTTTTATTAAAACGAACAATAAAACAAGTTATCTAATTCAGAGCTGACTCACAGCAGAGAAATATTATCAAGAATTGGACTCTGCCAGAGTCAAACTACTTACACCTCTTAGACCAATCTGGCCTAAAATACTTAAAACATGGTTAGTTGGATGCTTACACTCTGATGCCTCACATTATCGTGTAAGATTTACATCCTGAGGAATATTTTTTTCTATCCCTTTTCCTAATTCACAGTGCCACTGGCAGCAAATATCTAGACACCAATTTTTCAAATTACACCTAAAGTCTACCTATGGTATCAGTTTTTATTATTTTCCTATCCACCTGATGATAAACCTACCCAAAGATTATAAATATAACACAAGTTAGCAAGCAAAGGTGCATAATTAAGATGCATACAATATACCCCGTGCAGCAAGTAAACATTTTCTTTTTAATTATATTATTACCTGGGTTTATGTTACTAAATTGCTACACAATTTCATATATAATTGATTTTCCAAGAAAAGTATTACTGAAGTGATTCTGTAGTTCAAAACAGCAGGAACCTAATAATATACAAACAATTTCTATCTCACAACCTATAGTGCTGCATGATATCTGTAGGCTGAAAAAAAAATCCTTCATATTAACAGTAATTTTGAATGTAACATAAAAACTCATTGACTTTTTTCTCTTTATTTGTTAAGAAGAATACTAACAGTGCCTCCTGTGAGGATATATTTTGTAGGTGCTTTTGCAGATTATGAAAATAGTTTTGAGGAAATATTTGGATAAAGGAAGACAAAGCTCCAGGTAGCAATAGGTTTCATACTGAGTTGATAAATGCAATTAGGGATCAGAAGGATGAACAATTACTTCAGGGGAGTTTTGATACCAGAATGCAATATCAGATGATTAGAAAACTGGAAAAATATCATCTTTTTCCTATCGCAGACGCACCCAGCAGCCTCAGCACAAATGAGAAAACCGTTGTGCTATAGCAATGGATATTGCATGCCCTGAAGTGTTCACAGCCTCAGTAATCAAATATGAGCCTAAAGGAATACCTGCCAGATCTTGAGAAACTAAAAAGCTACATTACCCCAGCACAATGCAAGGAGTACTGTGAAGAGTTAAGATGAAGGAGATTTGAGGGGTATCCTCCTTGGCCCAGAGAGTTTGAGATAGATGGAAGCATTTCCCCCGTGCAAGATAAGGGCATGGATGCAGATAACACCACTACAGTTCTGATGAAAGGTAGATGCACTTCACAGCAATTTTAATGAAAGAACTATGAATGTACCAATGTTAATATCTTGCCAAACCAATTATAGCAATATCACAGGGTTTGTGTTACTAATTGCCAATATTTCTTGTCTAATTGATTTTCAGAGAGCAATATTGCCGGCAGCGTTCCACCGCTGCTGTGAGATGCTGAGCGCCTGGGCACTACCAACTGCCTGAGTTCCTGCCACCTACAGAGGATGCTCAGCCTCCACCAGACTCTGTGAGGCATGGGAGGGGTCCCTACTGTCTTCTGAGCTGAAGCTTTTGTTTTTGAAGAAAAATTAAACTGAACATGGTAACTTAACCTCTAATTTGGTCTCTTACAACTTGGAGGGAAAAAAAAAAAGAATGGGATAATAAAACCTGTGCTGATTAGCTAAGCAATGCTAACTCGGTTTTAGTTTCCATTATATGGCTAATAGTCTCTTCTGAACAGGTTTGATTCTTGTATCTGTTTGCATTAGAGTCAATTTGTGGTATGAGATTGGTATCATTTATTGAATGCTACACCCAGCTACAAAGTTAAAACTATGAAAAGCTTCTATGAATTTAATTACACTACTGAGAGACACAGAGTTGTATAGATGCTATAAATTAAGTTTAGCAAGTATGATTGGTGTGGTGAATGGTTAAATGGAGGTACCAGATCCACGAAGTTTCTCAGTCATTTCAAAAACTTTGTGGGCTGTTGTTTTGACCTGTGTTGACCAGACTTTTTGAACTTGTTTATTTTATGCAGGTAAACATTCAAAATCAAGTCAACTTTACCTAAATATGTAAGGCTAACCCAAACCTGAATATGTTCAAACTTGGAGGCAGGTTAGCATTCAGTATCACCAAACAATGTGACTGCATGCTGGTGACTCTTTAATATATTTGACACTGCAGATTTTTTTTTCATTACTAAACATACTTAGTATTCTGAAAGGCAGAATAAATTTGATAGCAACCAACAATAGCGACTTTTTCTATTTTGTCTAAACCCTTCTGCTCTAAATGCTACAGACAGTTTCTCTCTTCTTGTTCCAATATGTAATTGACAGCTCTGCCCAATGTCCTTCTCTACCTCTTGATTTTTCCCTGGCTGCTAATAGCATACACCATTTTATACAGCCTCAGTCTATTAACCAAGTGCCTGACCTTGTGGGATGCTGAACACCTGCTGGAATACACTCAGTGCCCGTAATTCTCATCGATTTCATTAGGAGAAGAGAGAACTTGCTCTCTCCCAGGTCATTTAGGCTGACCTCACTCGTAAAGACAGGGCTCATGGTGGACTCCTGCTGTTCCAGAAAGTTAGACCAACATCAGAGGTAGCTGCTTCCAGAGCATCCAACTTGGAACTGATGCCAAACAACATTAATTGTCAGGAAATAGAAATTAGGAGCACAGCTCCTTTTCACTCTTTACACTGTCAGTGGAGGGAAATGTTAAGAAGTGCCCCACTGGGCCTCACCAGAAATCCATTTACCCCAGTATCATGCTTCTGACTCGCACAAGAAGAGAGACACTACAAAGGAAAACACACAAGCCAGGCTGTTTCTATTGCCTTTTCTTTACGTAGCCCCAGCATGGAGAGCTGTTGCTGTCGGTGTGTCAGAAGGAATATTCCTAAGTATGATATTGTCCTCTACATCCAACAGTGCAGGGTTTGGTGAATAGCAGCAGTTTTGTCTTTATCTTGTCTAGTACCCTGGTGATTTCAGAAACCTCAGCCTTACCCCCAAGCCTTTTCCTCTCCAGCTGAAGTATCCCACATCTTTTAACCCCTCCTCATCAGGCAGCTGCTCCTGACTAGAATAATTAATTATTCTACTCACCCTCCTCTAAATTGCCTCCACCTCCTCTATGTCTTTCTTGACATAGGGCCAAAAATGGGGCACACCAAAGGTATGAGAGCAAAATGATGCATTCTGCTCATTCTGAGATGGAGGACCTAACCTGCAGATCTCTGTGTTTATATGCCAGTGAAGTGCAACAGCCATGTACATCCAAGCCAGACATCTCTACCTCCTCTTAGGAGTAGGTCCCTTCAGGCATGAGTCATCTGATTTACATTTTCATCTATTTTAAGATGAAATAAACAGTACCTTCCAGATGCTTGCTCCTTCCTGCTGTCTGTAAAAGTAGGTTACACAGCCAAGGCAGGTATAGATGCCTGGGCTATGGCTGTGTACTGTTGACCATAAGAACCTCTTCTGGTGTGCCTCTGATTTCCACAGCCACTCCCTGCCTCCTTGCACTGTGATATGGGGAGAAGCAATCTAAGGGATGGAGTCCTGAAGAATCCTTCAGTGAATTAAAACTTGCTTTGACCCAGGCAGATGCTAGAGAAAAATGGGGGATGTTCATGTAGGCTACAGGTTTTCTGGGCAGGTGTGCCTTGGGCCAGGCTTGGTTAAAAGGCAGGGGTTTTGGAAAACAAACAAACAAACAAACAAACCCCGCATGTGAAGCATTAAGTTTGTTGAGTGATGTGAATGAGAATATAAACTAGTGATAAAGGAATACTGAAATATGTTCTAATGAAAGCTGCAACTAAGAACAATGAAAGCGGAAAAAACAGATAAATAGCATTTTCTTTTGCTTTACCCTTTTCTGGAGAATATGTTTTTCGTTTCAGGAATATGACTAGTTTATAATAAAGTGTGGGAAGTGCCAGAGAGAAGAAAAGGTTGAGTGCTAACTGCTTTATGCTAACTGATTAATACCTATTATTTTATGTCCGATTCATTATTGCAAGAGCAACTCTTCCTGCTTTACTTTACATGCATAAATTTGGCACTACTCAAGAAAATAATTTTGAGGGTTCAGTTTAAAAAGAAAGAAGAATTAGTATATAAAAAGATAAAAAACTACCGCTGCACTCCAGTCCAGCCTTGTTTAAGTATCCTTTAAGCTTGAACAGTGAATTAACCTCCACCAAGACACTTCATGCGTGATTTATTACGCACCTGGCTTTGGTTTTAGTGAACTTTCCTGTGAGGGAGCACAGGAAATGAGGGACATCATAATCAACTTTGGAACACAGAGTTAGTCACAACCTCTAACTATGGAGACACAAGCATCTCTTCCTAATATTTACTTACTCATTTATTTGCAATTCTCAAGGTAGTAAACTAATAAGCTCCCACGAGGCCACTGAAAGTGATAATATCCTTTCACTGGCATCACTAAATCATGTAATAATGAACTATAAAGTTTTAAAAACCTAGAAATTGCAAAGATCAAAGGTGAAAGCTAAGAAGTACATATTAGAAATAACAACAGATGACCCCAGAATGAAAACAAAAGGAGTTTGTAGTATATGACTTGAGAGCTGCTCCAGAAAAGTAAAATCTTGTATTCACTATATGTAATCATTATTTGTATCAAATTCTTTACATAAATTATATCAAATTCTAATAGTAAAAAATATTTGAAAATTTACTTGTTGAAATTTAAGATGTAGTTACTAGCAACTATTTGTTCCCACGTGGTTTGTTAGCTATGAACCTGTAACACAGCATTCACCTCACAATATGATAGCACATGTACCAATATTCAATCACAAATGCAGTGGTGACATCTGCACTGTACAGTATTCCTTCTTAGCAGGTCCAGACAAGCCTGTTGCATCCTTCCCAGCAGATGTGAAATAAGGAATGAAGAATGGCTAACAAAATGGCTTATGCCAATCACACGTGCTATTTTCTCTTCCCATTTGTAACTGAATGAGTAAAACCAAAAGTCAACAAAAGCAGTACAGCTGTCCACATGCTATTCTGTTCCTTCATTTCTTGGGGGGTTTTCTGCCCTGATTCTAGAGAGGGTTAGGTTGGAACATTACACCACAAAGAAATGTATTGACTCACTGAGCACCTATGACTAGAAGTTATCTCCTGTAAACATTAAGAATTTCCAAGACTTGTTCATCACAGCAGTATATTTCCACTTGATGTCCGGGAAGTTGATATCTCCTACAAGGAGAAGGGCTACTGATTCAGAATTCTTTCCTAATTGTCTGTAGAATCATCAGTGCTTTCATTCTGGCTGGGCAATCAGTTGTAGGCACCCACCAAAACATTTCCTTTGTTTTCCTTCTCCATAATTCTCACTCAGAGGCCCCTCACTACATCATCACTAACTGTAAGGACTGTGCAGTCAAACCTCTTACATGCAGTGCAAGACTTGCTTGCCCTGCCTATTCCTCCTGAAAAACCTGTAGCACTCCATCCCAGCATTCCAGTCACAGGACTCATTCCACCAAGTCTCACTAACACCAGTGATGTCATGGGTCAGGAAGCTGACAAATGCTTCCAGATTATCCTCTGTATTCCTCAAATGCACTTCTGAAAATTCGTATCATGCCAGTATTACTGCATTTTTCCCTCTTTTTGACTGATGAATAAGTATTTTAGGGAGTCTCTGTCACCGTACACCAGGGCAACATAGTTCCAGATATTGCCTTACACCGGGCCAGCATAGTTTGCAGTATAACATTGGGGCACCATCTGCAGTAATCACGCATGGGAAGAGCTACAACGGCTCACCGACCTTATGGGCAAGAGCTACAGCGGCTCACCATCCCTCTCAGAGGCACGGTCACCCATAAAGCAGTCCAATCCCAGACTTGCTTGGGCAAGAGCTACAGCGGCTCACCGTCCTTCCCAGAGGCACGGTCGCCCAAGGCAGTCCAATCCTGGACTTACATGCGTAGGCTACTCACGGCTCTCCTGGGCACACCCCCGCCCAGGGATTACGTACCGGCCGGCTTTTCCACTTCCCCCAAGTGGATTGCAGTCCGTGAGGCTCATACTGCCAGAGGCTTTCAAGAGCTTCTAAGGCTCAGCCAGTTATCACCGCAATACATGCAAACACAGGGTACCAGACATCAGAGTCTAAAGAGTCCAGCATGGCGTAGGGTAGCAGGCATCAGCAGCCAGAGGCAGGCAGTGGCAGAGGAAGATGGCAGGCAGAGGCAGGCATCAGCAAGCAGTGGCAGACATCCACAGGCACCAGCTCAGCATCCACCCAGTCAGCTCCAACTCAGCTCAGTATCTGCTGCTCTGTGATCCTACAGCACAGCCCTTTATACCCATCATCCCTTGGGCTACTCATGTGCCTCTTGTTACAGGAATCACCACACCTGCATTCAGTGCTGGCCTTCCCTCCTCCCAAGGACACAGCCGCAAGCCATGAGGCCAAAGCTGCCTACAGCCCACTCTTGTAACCGCACAAGTCTCCTCTTCAAACTTTAGCAAAGCTGACATGGACAGTACAATTATTGCGGAAAAAGTGAGTGATTGCTATCAATCTGTCCTTCGGTCTATAAACAATTAGAGTAGTGAGTGAAGCTGCTGAATCTGCTAATCATATGCCAAGTATTCACATTTTTTCTTCTCTTGTTTTCATGGGACTTTTCCCCCAATTGTTACCGGAATTCAATAGGGTTTTTCCACTGACAATTGAAAATACTCCCTGAAATGCCCTGAGCTGCTATGCAGAAATTTCTTACTATAGAGAAAGAAGAGAAACGCCAAGCTAAGTAAAGAAGCTCATTTTGTTCAGACAAGAAACAAAGTGTACTTTTTCTTCCCCTAAACAAAGCATTTTTAAGAGCAGGATAGAGGACGCTTAAATCAATAACCATTAAGAAGCACAAAGCTGCTAAAAGAATATATCTTTGGAGAAAGAAATTATCAGGCTCAGCACAGAAATTACTGGGTGAAATTCTATTTATGCAGGAGGGGTCCAAATTAGATGATCCTATTAGGCCTTTTTTGGCACTGCAGTCTGAGAAACTATGAAACATAAGAACAAAATAAATATTGCTCATCCCTGTCACAGCTTTTACAGAACGCTTCCCCAGTGACAAAAAAACTTCAGTCATTCGCTTACTGCATTGAATTTATTGTTTTTCTACATATAGTTTATTAGATTAAGTTTTTCAAATTGTCAAAATCATGGTTTTGATGACTTAAATTCCAAGTCATTCTCTTCTTTTCAAAGTGAAATATAGAAGAGAGTAAACACAACAGCCACATCAACTGACAGCATTGTCAAGAGCCTGAGACAAAAGAGGGAATAGGGGCAGGAAAGGTAAATAATGCTACCAGGAGTAAAGGCTGTTCAATAGACATCAGAGTAACCACAAGAGCCTGGAAGCTTCCTCACAGGCAAAGGAGAGCCACAATCAACTGAGAGTACCCAAAGCACAAGAGGAAATAAGCTGATCCTACAGATAGCCATGGGAGTTTTGCTATTCATTGAGGTGAGCTTTATACTATTAAATGCTGAATAACTACTTTAATTGCCATATGAAAAGTGTTAAAACACGGAACTAGATCCTGCCTAGGTCAATACTAAAAGACTTATATAGTCAAGAAAATATCCAGTCTCAAACATCTGTAAATCTCACTCTTTGTCCATTAATGACTGGATTTCCAAGGTCTTCATAAAAATCCTATTTTTCTGTGAAAGATGAAGGGACCATCCCCTGCTATGCCTCCATGGTAAGGTAGCATTTCTCTTTCTGCCTGATGCATGTGCTCTACAGCTGCTACAAGAAAATGGGCTATGACATTCTACAGCCTGGCCTGTAGAAGAAGGTAAAACATAAATGGCCTCTGTGGCGGCTGTAAACAGTTCCTTCCTCCCCCTGTTCCCACCCTAGTGGGTTACCATGTACTTGCCTCTAGAGCTAAGCAAATACTTGCAGGCCTACCTCAGGAAAGGCCATTTCACTTCCTATGGCGAATTCCCAGAAGATGCGCAAACACTCGATACTTCTGCTGGAACAGTTCAGGAGAGTTAAGTTTTCCAGGAAACACTCTCAGTGCTGTGCTTCTGTGTAGCTGACCAAGCATCAGGAGACTTATATCAATGTACAGGTATCAGTTTAGCTTCCCCAAGTGCCTCTGCATCTCAGGGTTAAAAGCAGTATGACATAAGCCTCACATTTCTTCTTAAATTCCATAAAGGATACCTAAATACATGTAATCCCTCCGTAACACAATGACACAGAAGATATTGCTGTGCTCAGGGTCTAAGAATATATTGCTTCTGTTCACTGGTAATACGACAAAATCTTTAGAATTAGAAATCCCCCCCCCCGCCCTTATTTTAGGCAATGGCTTACTTGTAAAACAAAAACCATGTATTGATCATTTGGAAATGGGGAGTGCACTGTTCTGGGACACAACATTTTCATGCCATAAATTGCATTCCAAAGCAAATGAAGATTGAGGTTTCCTCACAAGTAAGAGCACTGTGATGTGAATGCATTCATCACAGATGGGGGCTATTTCAAGATCTTGCAAGCATAATTTTTAGTGTAAAATCGACTATTGGAATTTCATTAAGCTTAAAATTAACACAATTTATTTCCAAACAGTATCAATCATAGTTACTATAGTTCTGCTTCTGATTGCTCTGATACATTCATCACCCATTTGGAGCCTAAATTAAAACGTAACATACTTACAATTGTTTGTTGTCAATTAACAAAGATATTACTGAAACAAAACAAAAAAATTAAGTTGAAGCTTGAAATGATAAAAACAGTATAATCAATATTTCAGCCATGGTTGAAAAGTCTGACTGATTACATAAAGGTATGTTATCAGAGTGGAAGTAGAGGCATGGGGAGACAAACAGCATCTAATCCCTCTGTGAAGTAACTTCAATAAACTTCACTGTAGTTATTCCACTGCCAGGATTAGCCCACAAACTTTGAATTAAAGTATGAACCATGCTCTGACAACATTATTGTAATTTTTTTCATTTTAATCCTTGATGAGAGAAAGAAATTGTACAGACTCCAGGAGCACAAAAATAATTGTTACATTTATGATTCTCCAATTATGGCTTACGGGGACTGTTTCTTAGCCATCTCTATGGTCTTATGAAGGTTTTATTAACAAGGCTTTTGAATAAAACAAGTGTTTTCAATAGCACCAGCAAAATAATGACATACTTTTGCAAAGGAGGAATTTTCATTTTGCTTTGATTCATGTTACAACTTATAGAGAATCAACCTTCTATTTGTTCAGATAGCCTAATCCTCACTTATGTTCTTAGTTTAAGTGGATACAAAGAAAAAACCCTCCTAGGACTGGTCTTTTCTGTTTCCACTTCTCCCTAAAGCATTGTTTGAAAGAGGACATACTTTAAAAGGAATGAAGTCTTAAACAGAGAAGAAATGCAAATAGTGTTGTATACTCTGCTCAGCCTGAACTACTCTCATAGGGGTCCAGGCTAGAAAAATGTCTTCTTTACATCTCAGTGTAGGCTGAGACAGTCAACCCTGAACCCAGTCACAAGTTATCATGTCAGCTGACCTCTTGGTCAGGTCAGCAGGAAGGGATTGCTAAGGGTTTCAACACCCATTTGCTTTACAGTTGATGTTGACTCCTTCAGAAAAGCAGAAAAATTAGTAGTTCACAAATTTTCCCAAGAAATTTTGCTGACTCTCTGACTGATCTGATAGACTATTCTGCATGAAGATTCTACACCCAAACACAGATAAATACAGGAATCAAAACGTAGAACTGGCCAAGTTTACATAATTTATTCATAAATTACAAGATTATTCATAAATCATAGATGATATTATATATGATATGATGAGTTAATCTGACTTTTCCCCACAGAACTTTAATAACAGATTTCTATACCAAGTCTACAATGTCTCAGTGAGCTGTAGCCTATATCTGAGAAATATATTTACTATTGATTCAAAGAATCAGGCATTTGAGAAGATATCATATTCCAAGGTAAGTAGATTTGTGGATTAATCACCCTCAATACTAAAACCACACATCTTGTTTGTTCATCTTATCTTCTGACTATTGGATCCCATTATGGCTTTCCACTGCATTAAAGACCTATCTCCACAAATATCTTCCTTACATAAGTGTAAATCATAATCAGTTCACCTCTTAATAACTTATTTGGAGAAGCAAAATACATGCAGTTTTTTACATCTCTAAATTCATGGTATATTTACAGACTTGAAACTTTTTTTGTTAAAGCTTGGTGAAAAATTTGTGACAAGGGCCCTAAGATTTCCCTGGTTTTCAGTATCCTTCTTGAAGATATTCCAGCCTGATTTATTATTAGTCCCATAAATATCTCCCCAGCACTGAACAATGTGGAACACCAATTTCCTGTTGATACTTGACATTCCTTCCTTACACACCTAAATGTTGTGTTTGCCCTCTGTCCCTAGCACTTCCCAGTGAGTTCCCCATTCAGTGTCTAAGCATATCATTAACCTTTTTTCAGCCACACACATTTTAGGATATAACACTTGTTTGTTTTTTTTTTACCACAATTGGCCCAATTTTGCTAACACGAGTCATTCTGATGAAACTCTGCTATTAAACAGGCACAACTCAAAGAGCCAGGTCCCAACCAGCATCAATGTACAGAGCTCCCCTTGCCATCAGCTGGTGTTACACCAGCTGACACAAATGCAAGATCTGGCCTCATGCATTCAACACAAGCCATTCTTAAAGCCATTTCTCCCACAATCCTTCTCATCCTTTTCTACCAGACAGGACAGAAAGAGGGCAAGAGTTCCACTGAGTTTCCCCCCAAACACACCTGGAATGTAGGCAGAGGACCTGCTTGTCACCATCTAGGAGACCTGACCTGCTGACGTGGAGGCTCAATTAACTGCTAGGAAAGAAGGATACTGCAGATTTCTGTCCTTTAGTGGAGCAAAACGTATTGATTCTGCCTAGCACTTCATCCACCATGCAGAAAAAATACTAAGGAAAAAATCATCTAAACTTATGTCATCCTTATATTTATGCACCCCAGTGCACAATGACAGCTTTTCTTTTTTGTGCCCTGATAGTTACTTTAAGTTCTAAAAAAAACCCACATTTTTGTAACATGCCGCTTTCTAACCTGATAAGTTTTTCAGCTCTAGAAATTCTTTTGGTGAATAAGGGTCATCAGTGGGGACTAAAGAGGGACAAAGAGGGATTTTAATGTGAAATCAGAGACAGCAATGAGAAGCAAGACACTTGAGAAGTCTGCCAATGTTCATGCCATAGAAAATAATGGGCCTACATTTAAAAATTATAGCCCTATTAAAGCACGGAGATATTGCACTAAAGGTGTTAAAATAACCAATTAAACATGCAGTTTTACTCCTGCAAAAATACAGAGCATTTCTGTGGAAAAAAAAAAGCACTGACAAGAATTCACTGTGACTGCTAGAAATCAAAATAAATAAATAGCTTTAATTGGAAAAAGAATATTTGAAACCACAGTGCACAGTTTTGTGGGCAAAGCAAATCTGTTAGCCAGTCTTTTAATAAGCCCACATTGTACTGGATTCAATTTAGCTTTTCTGTGAACATGGACATAACCTGTTAATAATTTAACACACCTCTGGTAAAGCAGGAATGCTGTAAATAAAAGGTAAACTAATAAAACAAAACCAGTGCTTTGTTTTTGCAACTAGATGGTAAATTAATGGAAAAGATTGCTATCACAGCACAAATTCTGAAAATGTTATACACACAGAAATCATGAGATCAAAAATTTACGATTCCAAGAGAGGTATTAGCTTTATCATGTTGCATAATGCAAATGACATGTTTTTCTTCTGGAATGGTTTTTATGTAAAGTGTGTGCTCTCAGTCCAGCTCAGCAGCATTGCTGTGGGAATTTTGCTTTATGAAATTCTTCACTTCATTTCACTACAATTCTTTCTCTAGAAAGAATTTATTTTTTTCTCTAGACAGAAGCAGTGCGTATGTGATATATGTTCTGAGTGCATGATTGAGGAACATGAATGCAAGGTCAAACCAGAGCTTTCATACACTCTGTTGTAGGTATTGCATGTTAGTGTGACAACATTTAACGTATTTATTTAAGTGAAGAATGAGCGATAGCTGATAATTGCATCAGGGGTGGAAAAGTGCTTTGCATTAGTTAATCTGCCTTGGTATGTTACAGGTTTCACTTGCTGATTATTCCAAGCTTTGCACTGAGTGAAGGTGACAGAGGCTATGGAGCACCAGCCCACAGAGGCATGAACAGCCAGCTGCTGGGGTCACCCCCTGCTCTCCTAAATTTCTCTGTCTGAGCAGCTCCTAGGGCTAACCCAGGCCACAACACTGGCAAGCTGCACTGAATACATTTGCTGCATTAGCAAGAGCAGCATAGCCCCATTAGGCCGATGCCAGCTGGTGAGGGACGCACGGTGTGAGTGTGTCTGCTGAGGCTGACTGAGCTGCAGGCAGCTCCGCACACCTTCCCTTCCAAAGGCTCCTGGGGGGCTGTCCCTGAAGGCAGCAGGACACCAAATCTGCTCCCTCCTGACCCCTCAGGGCACCAAGCCCCACCCTGAGTCAGACCAACAAGCCTAGACACTGACTGGCCCCTTTCCTGGAGATCCGACAGCCTCCCTGGGCTCCATCGGTTCCCAGCATTCAGTCCAGACAGCCCAGGCACCTTCTTCACCTGAAGTTCCCCCCACAATTGCCCTTCAATCCCACTATTCTCTGTCTAGAAGCAGCTTACAGGCCCAGGGAGGTTCCAGCTGCCAGCACATTTCTGGCTGCATTTGTCACACTCCCACAGCACTGTGGGTCTGCAGACAGACCCCTTTTGAACAATCCCGGAGGCCAGTGCTGCTCTGGCTCAAAGGAAAGGCAGTCTGAGGAGCACAGGCATCCTCTATGGGATAATTCCCCTATTTGTCAAGCTCTCATTACCTTCCTTCCATAAATCTTTCCAGCTTCCTTTCCACACACAGTGGAAACTTAAACTGGGCCTGCCTCCACTGTTAAACTTCCACTGAAGGCAAAACTTTGAGTTTATTATATTCTGCCACTTGAGAAAAGCAAGGATTTGAATACTAAATAGAGCTCCATAATCCGTAGCCATGTAATTGTATGTTACGCCAGTAACTTCTGTTAACAACGGAATTCAGGCAGAGGCACCAAGCTGACATGGAGACAGGGGCTGCTGCTGGGAAAATGAGGGGAAAAAAGGATGTTGAGGAGGAAAGGGGGAGGGAGAAAAGAGGAGTGTTGCTGAGAAATATGTGAGTCCTGGAAAAGCAGTAACAGAGAGCTGCTGAGAAAGTAAGAGGCGAAGACAGACTGGTCAAGGAGGCTTTGTGGCAACATTGTGATGGGAATCCTGGAAGAGCCTGCTGGAGTAGGTGGCTGATGGCACCCAGAGAGACTTCAGCAGGAAAACACACGGACTGGAGCACTGTTTTGGTAGCTTGTTCCCCTGAAAGTCTCACCTACACTCAGAGGGAATCTGTGAAGTTGAAAAAAGTCAGTCAAGTGTATCATATCTTTATTGCGTGATGCACTTCTCCAGCAGATGTGGAAGAGTTTTAGACAACTAGTAGTGCAAGGCCATATGGTAGGAGAAAGGCAGACGAGCTCCTTGGTGAGGAACTCGAGCAGAGGCAGAAATAAGCTCGAGAGCTGCTGCCTTCTGACCTGTCCAGCATGGAGTACCCACAGAGGCTGCGATGTGTTCATTTACACCAGGATTCAGGTGCTGTGGGAAGATGGTGGGCCAGACGTCAGCAGAAAAGGCAAGATTTGCTTGCAGAGTTGTGAGCTTTGCCAGGCATTTGGGCTGAGCTTTGCTATAGGGTTGCAGATTCTGCATTTCCCATATGGTAATAAGCTCACACAAGCAGCAGTGAAGGCAGTGGAATATGTCTGCGTTTCTTATTTCTTTTATCCTATATGTCCCTTCTCATTAGACATGAGAGGATCACATTTCCAGTTTAGGATGCATGAGTGAGAACAAGGACAGGAAGATAAGAGAATTGTGCAAAGCCTCATCCTTCTGCTTTTTATTACCCTTGTCATCTATCAAGAGACTGACTGCTTCTCTTGCTTTTGCTTTTTTTTTTTCCTCCAGCATATTTGTAAATGTTATTTACTTATTGTCAGTAGCTCCTTCGGGCTGTCTGCTTTAATTTTATATCACAAATTGTGACCGGCAGCATTTTGTTGCTCCTTCTTTCTTTATTAATTTGTATCTTACTGCTCCAGCAACAATAAACAGTCTTCAGCCCTCCCATAATTTGTGCTCCATTTTGGATCAAGATCTCACAGGAATATTGACAGAATTCCAAGCTTAGAAGGGATGAGAATGTACTGTGAGCATTGCTATGGCATACCCACACTTCTGGTTACAAATCCTGGCCTCTTTTACACAGAGGAAAAGATTATGCAACAGTATCATTATCAGCACTATCACACTTCACATCACTAAGCATCATCATTGGCACATTCTGAAAAATTTTGCTAGAATTTAGAGCTTCCATAGTTCAAGTATGCTACATAGACCTAAAAATAATGCTGTACCCTTTAAGCACTTTGGACAGAAATTTTTTCTGATTCTTGAGCAGTTCAGAAAATCTTCCTTGAGCCAATTTACCATGCAGGGTTTATGCCATCAGAATTATTATTCTACTCATGTGACTGGCCTTGCCAACTTTCTCTAGAGTCAACATGTCCATGTTTATGTACCACTGAATTGACTATCTTTTATCTGTGAATACGGTAATGGGATTAGAGGCTTGACTCTTTCCCTGTTTAACACTGTTTCTGACAGTTCTCATTCCTAATTCTCTTAATTTGGACCATCACATTATCTACAACCAGCCTGTAAACCTGAATGTGATGGTCTGATTACTAAAAATTATTGAAATCGTCTTCTCTTTCCACACTTGATCTTCTTTAAATACCCATGTCTCACCACAAATAAAATCTGTAAGAGCAATTCTTAGTCCTGTCTTTGTGCAGTAGTGCTAATAAAAGCAATAAAGAAAGTAGTTTTTGTCATGAAAAACTTGTTTGTGTGTGCAGAGTAGGTATTTAACCATATTATGGGACGTTTATTCATGTCTCTTACTAGTAATAATGAAGAAGCTATATTCTATGAAGGGAAGTTCTCCAGACACATTTGGCTACAGGGAACCCCAGAAGGCACACAGTATTGCAGCAGCTCTGGATTTCTATTCTTTTTCAGTAGCATGAATTGAAACTACAGCCTCTACAGTACAATATATTACATTAAAACATAAAACAGATTTAGCTGAGGGGAATAAGAGGAAGGAAGAAAGGCCAGAAATCTGTGACATTAACCCAAAAGAATTAACTTGTTTTCAAATGTGTTAATTCCTATAGGCTTGAGTTACCATGTTTTAAAGCACCACTCTTTTTCTTAAAGGTATTAGTCAGGGTACAGGAGCTGCGAGATAAAAATAAGATTGGATAAATATGCCTGTGGCTCAGATCAACACCCATTAAGCAAAAATCTGCCTGTCATTATGCCTGCTTTGTATGCCATCACTGTTGATCCCTGAGTGCAAGGATTCATGGCATTATCACAGCTTCTTTCTCTAGACCTAAATGCTGGCTTCACCACCATTTGTTTTTTTATTATTATATAGTAGGAAAATTGAACGACTCACACTGCCCACACACACCCGCTGATGCATTTGTACTCAGCAGTCAGAGCCAAAGGTTGTCTAAATGATACACAGAGTGATGCTTTGAAAATTCACGATAAAATGAGATCCCCCTCTCATTTCTAAATTACTGTTCTTCCTACTTGCAAATGCATATGAGGCATCCACACTAGGAAACAAGCTTTTTTGCTATGCCAGGGCTGACCATTCAAATGAGGACTTTTTTTCCCTATCACATCATCAATTTAAAGAGAAAAAAACCCCTCTCTGTAGGATTTGTTGCACTAGAAATACATAGCAAAAACATCATAAAAAGGCTATTAATGACTGTTAATTCTTACGGGTTTTAAAGTAATTTCTGTAAAGCACTATTACATTTTTATTGAACTTGTTAAGGTTTTTTTAATAAAATTTAAGGCTAGAAGGGACTACCAAATCATTTAATCTGACCTCCTGTATTACTCATAAAATAACATCCAGTTAGTCCTGTCTTGAGCCCACTGCATTTGTCTGAGTCACACACACCTTTCAGTTTCAGCTCATTTATTCTGAGGGATTCCTGGGCAGAATTGCCTTTTCAAAATATGGGTGGAAGTCACATTTGAATTAGAAAGAAAAAAATCCTGTCGCTGCTTTTTTCTAGAGAAAAAAAAGACAAAAATTATGAGAAATACAATTCCTGTAAAGCATTTGAAAACATGGAAATATTGATTACCAGTATTCCTCTTAGCAAGTAAAGCTATAAATTGTTTTCTGTTGTCCCTTAGGCCTTAACACTCTGTCCCTTGGCCTGAATTAATTATAGTGATCTAATTAGGTCACAATTTTTGAAACTAGCAAGTCTCAAGACCTCTTGTATTTTTGAGGTATCTCCTTTGGTATGAAACAAATTGCATCCCAGAAGTGCCTAGTTTTCTTCATTAATTAATGAAGAAAGACGATTAGCTCAGTTACAGACAGCTGTGCTTGGGCAGATGAGTCTTATTCACAATTACTTGGTATTTAGCTGTCAAAAGGAACAAAAATTAGAAGAGCATTATGTAGCATTTCTGTGCTTCACATAAAGCTCAAGGGATCTTCAATACAGTGAGTATGAGAACCTAGGATAAACTGCAAATTTAACCTGTTAAAAGGTCTGACAGATGTTGCTGTCCTGCCTAGAAGAAGAAGTCATCATGAGGAACAGGTTAAAACAGTTGCTTATTCAGGGTTGGAAGCACCTAACAAGTACCAATGAGAAAAATGCTTATCTTTCAACTGAATTCTTAAAAGACAGGGCTCTGCAGGAAATAATTCTCTCTCAAGACTTTGTTAGCATCTATGTGCAGCCATGAAATCGGTGGACCAGAAAATACAGGCAATAATCCAGCAGCAACACACGGCACAGTGCAGCCTTCATTATCCACCAGCCTTGCTCAAATCACAGCTGCACCTTCGTGGTGGCTGAGCCCACTGACAGCAACCCCAAACTGCTAATGGGTCACACACCATCATAAAGTGGAAAAGATGCCACAAGTGGCCATACCTCTGCTACTGTTAAGAAAAATGCTGGGCAATAGGGGAAGGCAAATTTACTGGCCTCTCACCCCCACAAGCCAAAAATAGCTTGTATTTGAAAAGTGACTGGACAACCTGGAATCTGTGAGACACAGAGGATTATGTTGGAGGCTCTGCAGCAGAGTTCAAAAAGTTTTAGTCACTATGCAATAACCTTTCTTTGACACTGCATGCCCCCAGTATTTAGTTTAGGTTTGGATTTCTCACTCACACCAAGCTCCCAAGGAGCCGTTTCCATCGATAATGCTTTGTTTTATCTCTGATTGGTTAAAAAACTCCATCCTAAGCAAGTCCATCTTAGTTATATATGCCATCATCAACTCCCATCTGGATTGTACCGGTGCATTTTATTTGAACATGAAGTAATCAGACCTTCAGAGATACCTACTAGCTGATTACAGTGAACAAATTACATTACTTTCTCCACTGACTCTGCAAAATATTGAATTAAGCTCAAGACTGCAGTGTTTATATTCAAAGTACTCCTGGGACCTCACAAAGTTCTGTCACAATGAAGCCTTATGGGGTAAGAAGAAAAGCTATTTGCCTGAAAAAGAACGGCCTTGTGGTCTAATTTGCATCTCCCGAATCCCACCAATCATCCCAGCATTTCCTCTGAAGTGTATTTTATACTTACCTAAAAAAATAAAGATTCTACAAAAAAAAAAAAAAAGCTCATGAACATCCACCCCTTTTCCCCAGGGGTGAACTGGGAGAGCAAATGTTATTTGTGGTGGAAAATACTTCAGGATTTTGATGACAGTAAAACTGCTACCACAGTGAACACATTCTAGATGTTGCCATCTGACAAAAACTGTCATCTTCAGATGGATTAATAATCATAGAAATTACATTAATTCTTCTTCCTTTGCTACGTATTATTCAGCTACTCTTTTCCTGACTTTTATTGCAGTCAGAGCTCTGAAATGGACCAGAGAAAGTATACGCAAATAATCTCTTCTACTCATAATGAAATAAAATGGCAATATATACTGTGACTAACTTGCTTCTGTTAGAAGTCCCAGTTTCTCAGGCAGACACATGAAGGACAGATTTTCCCCAGTTTACTTCTGCTTAGGAAAGACTCACTTGTCCCCCTTCTCCACCAGACCACTCCTGAGGTTTATTACTAACTGAAAGATTATATCTGTAATAATATTATTTTCCTACAAGGTAGTGCCCACCAGGAATAACAGATTAAATCGTGTTTGAGCTTAGACAACTGTTGGCACACACCACAAGAATTCATTCCTGCCAGTTTTAATGATTCTGTCCAAGTGTTTACAGAGCCTGTTTCACAGAAGTGCTAACTTGCTTTGCAAACCTTTTGCATGTAAGAAACTGGGGAAGGGGGGAAGAGAGAGAAAAAGAAAAAAACAATTTTCCACACACAGAACAAAGATGCAAAAATTTTACTGTCTGTAAGTGAAATACTGGTACTAGTTGTGCATAGGGATTTTGGGGAATTTGCAAGGATCATCTCCCCCAAAACAGATTCTATGCTTTCCTCTTGTTTTAACCACCTTTAGGAGAGTATTAGCTCCAAAGTCTGGATTTCTAATTGTCCAGTGATGAGGGGCAAGGCAGAGTGACCCTCTGGTGGGGAGGACAGTAAGTGGGGGACCTGCCAGCCATCAGAGCACAACAACCATTAACAGCACTTCCCAAAGAGCCAAGGCAGGGGAACAGCAAGCACTGTTCCTGAAACCAAATTCATCAATGTCAGTGTTGTCCTTGCTAGCTCAGATGCACAGCTTTCAGCTGGCATATTTATTATTAATTATTATTAAATTTATTTATTTAAGTGTGCTTTGCATAGATAGACACATTGTCAGTCACCAAGGACTTAATATCTAAATTAGTTAGGACAAACAAACACGAGATGAAACAACACTGTAACGAAGAGCATGTGAGGGGATTACTAATGAAGAGAGAAAGAGAGAAGTAATTGTTTGAAGTGGTGAGTTAAGTGAGTCTCTAAAGAAGAACCCATGGATTTTAAAACCAGTAATTATGTTCATTAAAACAATCTAGGACAACCATTGTATATGATGCCAAGAACAGGCTGTAATGTCAAAATGGACATTCACTGAAATATTTCAACCTAGGTCTTGAACCCACCTTACAGGTGGAATTCAATTCCGTGTCTATTCACCTCTTTCTGTGATTATTTTATTTCCTGAAGAATAGGCAAAAAAATATTCAGAAGACAATTTCCTGAGAAATTTAACGAGGTTTTCCTGGTACTGGAAAAGAGATCCAAATTCTAAAGAGCAGCAAGAAGAAAAGATAAGGCAAGGGAATAAATGGAGCAAGTGGATTTAGAGGGAAGCAGAGTATGTCTGATCAGGTAAGAAACACATAAGGTGATCATAGGGTAATTAGCCTTACAGGGTTTTAGTGAGCTAACTATTAAAAGGGCTGGAGGTAGAAAGACAGTGCAGAATTAATATTATATGTTTAGAGTAGCTGAGAATTATAATAACTGTATCAGCAAAGTACCACGAGGTAAAACGACAAGGAATGAGTAGGACATGTTGGCCAAATGAGATCTAAAATGTCTTTGGCTCCTTAAAAAAGAGAGGCTTTTATCTGAGGTCTTTTCCATTTCCAGATAGAATAGACCAGCAATTTCTATCATATATTAGATAAACCAGAATCCATTCTTCAGTGGGTGACTAGATATATGTTTGAATTCTTCCAAAAAAATGATAAAAGCGGAAGAGGAAAGTACAAGGACTCCCAAGCTTTGAAGGTCAGCTACTTCACCCTGGAACATCAGGTCGACTTGGTTAAAGCAACTGACAAAGAAATTACAGGAGAATAAGAGACTTTTCAAAGGTCATTTTATTGGATCTATTCCCTCTTAAGTACATTATTAAAAGATTTCTTTTAATCTTGATCCTGCTGTCCCCTTTGGTGGTCACCTCAAATTGGCAACCCTTCAATTTCTTTCCATAATACCAAAGCTGTGCTTTAGTAGAGGTTCCCTAAAGCCCAAAGTGGCTCATAAAACACTGGGGTTTCTGGTTGCTTTACATCAGAGTCTGCAGATGTTTCAGAGTGCATGTGAGCTGAGTCTGGCCTGTGCAGGTGTGAGTCCAGCTTAATAGTTTTCTTAGGCTTCAGAAAAGGACCATTTAGGAATAGAAACCAAAACTGGGAGCCAGAGGGCAAATATTTTCAATGTCTGCTACTCTTTGTGTGATATTCCTCTGCTTTCAGGAGTAGGATTCTTAAAATTGTCTTGTATGGCTTTGATTCAATCTCTGAAGTGCATTTCTGTAACAAAGAAACACTGTTACTGGGATCTAGTGTCATGGGAAACAAGATTCTCAGATTATAAGGCATAGGCACACCTCCCTTTCCTGCTTGTAGCTATGTAGCTTACTTTTCCCCTTGCAAAGATGACTTGTGGCACTGACAGCAAATTCTGACATAGAAAAATGATGTCAGAGAAGCATTTAATCTCTTTTCACCTGTTCTTTATGAACTCTAAGTCCTGGAAACAAGAACCATACCCGTGTTATTAAATATCCCTACCAGCAATCCTATCTATGTACTACTGGCGAACCACTTCAGTGTGATTCCTTCGAGCGTCCTGCAGTCTCAACAGCCTGCCTAAGACACATGCTTATTCTTGTTAGATCTCATTCAAACACATTTGAGACATTGCTCCCAGGTCCAGAACACTTTTCCCATGGCACTGGATATATTTTTCTCTCGTGAAGAATTAATATTATTATCTCCATCAAGAAAAAAATGGAAATCTAAAAAAAGCCCACAGAAAGTGTTATTTTAAGCATCCACATTTGCAGGAAAGTCCCAAAATTCAGGGAACTTCTTTGTGATAAGGGAAAATAGTAGGAAGAAAGAAGCCTTTATCAACAGTAATAGATGGAGATTGTTCAAAAGCAGAGCCAAAAGCTGAAAATGCTGATAGGTCATTTTCCAAGTAGGGTGTACAGACATCTAATAGACCGTAACTTTATGCTTTGAGAAGATATAATCACAGAGAAATTCTTTGCTCAGGATCTGATGCCTAAAGAAAGGGTGCCCATTTGTAAATGTACAGAATGTCTGAGCAGAAGTGCCTTGTGTACCTCTTCCAATCCTGCTCTCATGTTACCTCTGGCACAATAATATGACCATAATACTGGTAACAGACCCCACAGATCTGCTTTGCAAGCACTACTTGCCAGGAGACTAATGTCCCTTCAGTTTTTTTAGCCCCTGTCTGGTGTTCCCATGCCTCCCACACCCTCATCTCAGTGTTGGAAAGTCACATATTCCAAAAAGAGGAGTATCTTCTGTCCTGTTTTAACCGCAGCAGGACTAGTTCTATCCTCTGACCTAGAGGCCATGAAGGGCAAGCTGTGAATTTTGACAAGTCCAGCTTGTGGATTCAAGGCAATCACTCTGCCTCCATACAGATTGTATGGTACCACATGATTGCACCCCCTTAATGTGGGACTCGCTTGTGGTTTCTCACTTTCCTGATGCACCTTGTTGTCCCTGGCCATGGAGCACAGGAACTTGGAGCGGGATGCTGTTTGAAGGAAGGTTTGAAAGATAATAGCCACACCCAGCTCTCCAATCCATTCATGAATATAGAGGAAACCCAGAGAAAACTAAGCAACTTACTCTTAGAAAGCTCTTAGATATCACTAAATAAGGCACGGACCATTGAACATTTTTTTAATAGCAATTAAATGAGAGCCTCCATATGTATTCATTTTTCATTATTATTTTACATAACTGGAGCCCATTTTGATGTTCCCTCCTGCTTTTAAGTACAGATTCTGGGTGACACTCGATAACTTGTACATCCTGTAGGGTAATGACTTTATCAAGCTGCCTATGGCATATCCATGCACAGGGGTGAATAGAAACAGCCACATGGAGAAACATAATGGATGAAAAAGCTGGGCCATAAAAACAGCAGTTTGTGTTTCTAAAACTGAGCAAAAACCTACCTGAGTCCCTCCTTAGCTTTGAACATAAGGATGACTCACTGGATGCTGGTGGCTACATTGATACTGATGAATGAAATGGACCAAGGCCTGTCCTCTGGTCTTAGACCAATAATCCCTGCACATATCAATACAGCTGAACTCTCTTCCACGTAAAGTACAGGCTACAGCCAAACCCTGATGGGGATTCTGGGTTTGGAGAGTCCTTAGCCCTGCCAAGGACTTTGCTGACCATTTAGCAGCATGCAGACCCCCAGATCAGGGCTCAGGCATCTCTACTAACCTTATTCCACTTTCTAATATAAGCTATAAACTTAAACTACAGTAGTATAAAACTATAGACATGACCACGGAAATTACACAAGCTGCCAAATGCAATGGTGGGGTGCAAATACATAGAGCTGTTCACAATAGATCCTACAGACCTCTGCAAGCAACTGGAAGAACCCCATGTACTTCCACAGAGAGTGATTAAAATGATTAATTATGTTTTGTTCCTGTTCTTGAATGTGGTTAGGTCTGTTTTCAGGGGGAAAAAAACCTGCATTCTCCTAAATACTTAATGTTTTTAATTTATTTTCACGTCTGTAATTAATTGTAGGTATCTCTTTACTTACGTGTAACTAAAGGGGACAAAAAAGAGATTAATTTCTGAACAAACTTACAAGACCTATTGTTTTAGTTTTAGTTGAGTCTGAAGCAGAGTTGTTATATTTTTTAAAATGCAATAAAAGGTGAAAAAGTCCAAAGAACAATAATGGAGATTTTCTGACAATCACAACTTGCAATAAAATCTATTTTTAAGGGGGGGGGAAGAAAGTTGGAAAAAAGTGCATTAAAAAAAGAGTCTTAAGAACATTGTGCTACGGAATTTGATTTTAACACTGAAATTTTCTTCTCTGCAAACTAAAATCTGTCTTTAAAACATGTGCAGAAGGGGGTGCAGATATAAATCAACTACAGCCGAAAGAAGAGCTGTATAGTCAGTACCACAGCACCACCTTGTGGGGAAATAAAAATGGCTTCAGTATTGACTTCTTCCACTGCACAGTTTCAGGAAACACCCATCATATAAACATAAAATTATAACTAAGACAAATGAAACAGACCCAGACATCAGCAATGTATGTGATGCATGATTTCTTCCAGTGTCAAATTACTCTTTTTGAAGAATCCATGTTCCAGATAAAATCTTTCAGAAGTCTTCTGTAAAAACTTCCTGGAAGAAAAATGTCTCCTTTTACATTTGCTTGCATTCTTTACTTGACTCCCATTTGCTGCAAATTTATTTCTCTAGTTACACTGAATCAAGACAACAATTGCATCAGGCATGTCAAATTCCACCCACACAAAATGCTTCATAAAGTTAAAGGCTATGACACAAATAAACTAGTGCCAGGATCTTTGAGATGACTTTTTTTATTGCTTTACTGCAACTGATGTAGATATTAGAGACAGTAATATTCCCGACTACATCTGAAGAAATAAGGTTATCAAATCCTCAGATCCCCAAAGGGACTTATCATCTGCTTTTCTCCATTTCTTTCACATAGTGAAAGAAATTTGTATGATTAAGTAATTGCTGGTTGTCAGGAGAAATAGTTGCCCAGCCATCATATTTTAAGAGCTGTATTAAATGCAATTTTCACCCTTTCAAATATACCTTCTTTTAGGCATCTCTGAATTTAATGTCTCTAATAAAGCAGAGCAACTAGTTCTTTCTTTCCCAAGTTGTTGAGTGTTGACCGACAGGGGAGGGGAGGGCAAGGGGGAGAGAGGAATGGGGAGGGGAGTATTCTTTTGGGGATTTTGTTGGGCTATTTTATATTTTCTTCCAATATAAAAACGAAGTTTAAACTTGCTTGTCTTCTTGCTGTGGAGAACCTGCCATTAATGGGAACAATGCGGGAACAAACTCACAAGAAATTAAACAAAATTGTACTCAGGTTTACTCCTTACACAAAGCTAGGCTGTGACATTTAGGCATCTAGAGTTTGAGGACTCACCCACCTACAGCTCTCCTACTAAAACTGATACTGGCTTTAGCTGGGCTGGGGTCAGATCCCAATAGTAGGGCTCCCCTCACCTTACTTTAAGTAAGAAATTGGGTGAGCAGTCCAGTTGCCCATACACACCTATCTAACATCTTACATTCCCCGGAATATGCTTCCAGGACCTTCAGCTCATGACCTGCAGCACATTTACCAGCCCCATGCAGAGGTCACAGAATCCCTGGGGGGTCTCCAAAGTCGCTAAATGGCTATTAGTGGCAAGCTGAACCAAGCCCTAGGAGTCTCACTGAAGTTTGTCACATGGGGTTGCAGTAGAGAAAAAGACATCACCAAAGAGTAATTCATCATGTCCTAACATATTGGGAAGAAATGCCCTCTGAAGACGGCTGTCTCTCCTTACTGATCAAAGAAGGCGCTTTGAAACCATCTAACTTTCAGGAGATCACATTTTGATGAGATTAAACTGAAAGTTAATGTGTAGCAGATTATACACTTTCCCTATTTTTGCATGCTGACAATATCAGCAGTGTTCGTTGCTGTTTGCGTTGCACACTGTACACATTATTTGCATAACGTGACCTGACCTATAATGCATACATTATTCCAAGATACCAGTCAGCTCAGATGCCATTAGAGGTGGCAGTACCAGCAACTGAGGTCTGATTGCCAGCGACTGTTCATGTGCACAAACAGTGCCTCTGCACACAGCTGCTCTTTTAGGATCACACGCTCTCTTCCCAAGGAAGGCAGCACCCCTCTACTCCAAACACGCATTTCATTTGCCAGAAAGACAGAAAAAAATTCTGCCTCCCTCTCAGCATGTTCTCCAGCTCCACAAACCAACACCCCAAAGTCATGGCATCACACAAATTCGCCAAGTTCAATCTCCACATTCCCAGACTCCCTCAGGGTGGATCTGGCACACATCCCAGAAGTAGATGTCTTTCTAGAAGATGCCACCACCAGGCACACTGACCTTGGAGGGCCTGCCGTGCCACTAGCCATGTATGCCCCACAGTCTGGGAGACTCACAGACATTCTCAGATAAAAAATATGCAAGTCTTGAAGTTACCATTTCTGGCTAGCTTTGAAGCTATAGTTTGAGTTTTCCACCACAAAACCACGAGATCTATGTATTTATTTTTTTTTAAAAAGTTCATTTTCCTTCCTCTTCATGAGTAGGGACCAATGGACAGATTGAGATTCCCAAGACGGCACACACCTCCAGGTCTCATAAAGGTAAATGAATTAGACAATGAAATGCTGAGATTATGCCAAAAGTTAGGCCTTAGCAAGTTAACTGGCTCATCACATCTATTACATTGATCTGTTGAAGCAACAGCTACAGTTATGGCCTGAAGAAGGCTGCCTTTATGAAACAGAACTAGAAGCTTCCAGAGGAAACACGAAAAATTTTGGTGATTTATCACTTCCCGATTTACTGTGACTTTTGCTTCTATATGATCTCATTTAATTGGGAGCATCATATATAAAACAGAAGACAATGTCTGTATTCCATTACCAAACAAGTGATACAATGATATAAACAGTTTATTTCCTTCTCCTATAATTTTATCTGCTTTATTCTTCCACTGATAAAAATGTGTTGTCTTGATTACAGATGATTTTGACTGATCTTTTTTTTAAGATACCTTCTAGAAAGAAATACCATCCTAATGATGCATAGCAAAGCATGCTAACAAGTACCTCTTTAAAAGAACCAGATCTTTGTGATTTTTATTTTACGTTACAGAACACTGACTTTCAGCACACATAACATATGATTCACATATCAATTAGAAATATGATTATCTGTTGGCATCTTTGGGTCCTCCATGTGCATTCAGAAGCTGTTTTCCAGACACACACACACAAGCAACCAGAAGGCAGAGCCACACAGAGGACATGCCTGTGCACCCAACCAGGCTGGAGCTGCAGGTCTGTGTTCCACATTCGTGCCTCTGGTTATTGCAAACCACACACAGAATCAGGGTGACCTCTGTGAGGTATTTCCAGCCTGCTAGCATATTTCCTAGGAACATAGTACAGCCGAGGTTGGAAGCAACTTTGAAACATTATCTGGTCCAACTTTGTGCAGGAAAGGGAGGCTAGATGAGATTATCTAGCACCCTGTCTATGGGGATACAAGAGTAGGCTGCAGGTAGCCTTGGCCTTGATGGCTTACAGCTGTGTCCCTGGGAGGAGGGAAGGCCAGCATTGAACGCAGGTGTGGCAATTCCTGTAATAAGAAGCACGTGAGTAACCCAAGAGATGGGTATAAAAGGCTGGACTGCAGGATCACAAGGGCAGATACCAAGCTGCAGCTGAGCTGATGCTGCCTCCGCCTGCCTCCCGCCACTGCCTGATGCCTGTCACCCTGCTCTATGCTGGACCTTTTTGGACTCTTACATCTGGTGCCCCGTGTTTGTATGTATCACGGCGATAATTGGCTTTGAGCCTTAGAAGTTCTTGGAAGCCTCCAACAGTATGAGCCTCATGGACTGCAATCCACTTGGGGGAAGTGGAAAAGCCGGCTGGCGTGTAATCCCTGGGCGGGGGTGTGCCCAGGAGAGCCGTGAGTCGCCTACGCATGTAAGTCCAGGACTGGACTGCTTTATGGACAACCGTGCCTCTAAGAGGGATGGTGAGCTGCTGTAGCTCTTGCCCATAAGATCGGTGAGCCATTGTAGCTCTTCCCGTGCGTGATTACTGCAAATGGTGCCGCAATTTTATACTGCAAACTATGTTGGCTTGGTGTGAGTCAACATCTGGAACTATGTTGGCCTTTGTGTATGCCAACACCTGTCCAGTAGAGTCTTGAAAACCTCCAGTGAAGGGAACTTCACCATGAACCTGGATATGTTGTTACAGTCAATGATTATTCTCACTGTAAAAAAATTCTCTCTTGTGTCAAGATGAAACCTCCGCTGGCACTAGTTCCCACTGCACCTTTTCTTCTCTACGAAGAGAGACTCCATCCTCTCTGGAGAAGCTCTTTAACTACTAGAATACTAGTACCAGAGATTTTCTCTTGAGCCTTCTCTTCTCAGGGAGAAAAGAACTAACTGCTTCAGACTTTCCTCATAGGCAAGTTCTCCATTTGACTGAGAGCTCTATATGTTCCTTGTTTCCGTCAGTTCTAATTGGTATGAAACCAGAAAGTAACCACATAGAGAATCTATTCCTGTTTCTCATTTAAATAGCAGAATAGATCTTCTAGAAAAAAAACTTTGAAGATAAGTTCCTCATACACAGGAGCCTTAGTGTACATGTTCTCAGACTACATTAGTCTTTATCCTCATTATGTGATGAAGGTCATGAACAGTTTACTCTTATTTCCAGTCTGCTGCTCCTGTGCTTTGTGATACTCCACTCACTTGTATGTCTTGTAAAAAACATACAAGGCTGTCAACTTCATTTCCCAATATTGTTTAAAAATCATACCTGAAACAATTTCCTTCACTTGCTCTGATTCATGAGTTAGAAGCTTTAAAATATGAAAGATAATGATATTACTTCTCCAAGAAATAAAACACCAAAAATTTCTCCTTCCTCCAAAGTTCACTTCCTTCTTTAGAACACAGCCTTAACTTGCACAATCCAATGCAATTTTTACTTAATCTTATACAATTTATTTCAATCTATACGCAGGTGAAGAAATATTAAGAAATATATATAACAAATTATAAGAATCTGTTATATTATTTACACTTTTAATAGCACTTTCTTGGTCAACATATGATTAGAAGATACCTCCTTAGGCAATGAATACAATACTCTGCTTTCACAGATAGTTATGACAAATAAATGAGTTCACTTATCAGGACCATCCAGTAAAGTGACTTGCCCAATTTGCAAGGAGTATTTACAGGTCTCCAATCTGCATGCATTAACAGGGTTCTTGTGCAAAAAGAAGTTTCCTTTTACATGAATATCACTTTCCATCAGTACTGTTTACCTTCACAATATCTTTATCTTTCCAATCTCTTTAAACAGGGGCAATATATATCCTCTCTGTCTTTGTTTCACAAGATTAAACATGCCAAGTTGTTTTATACTCCCTTCCATGGTAAGCTCTCTCTTATCTTCACCATCTTTGTAGCTTTTCTCTGCAACTACTTAGGTCTCAATTCATCTCTCTTGGAAAGCAGGTACCAACACGGTAGAGCCTTTCAGATGAGGTCTGCATAAACTTGTATAGCTTTATTGGATATATCATGCAGGATATATAAGCTTGCACATTTTCTACATGCATTACCAACAAGACTCACAGTCCTAAAACCAGTTAAAACATGCAAGTTGTAATCTTCTTCACCTCTTCCTCGTCTTTTACAGAATAACAAGATGTTATGAGTTCTCAAATTAATTCATGAACTTGCACTCCAATATTTTAAATACTAGCCACTTTATTTCTCTTATCCTTGGAGTCATCTAATTTTTCCCATTTGATATTCTTATCCTTCTCTCCATTAACTATGCTGTCTAAACTTGTGTCTTCACAATCACTGTCACACTCCTAATTCTCTTATCAACACCGTTAATGAAATTACTAAGAAGCTTCCTCTCAAAATTCAATCTTGAAAAAAAAAATCTATTAGTAACTTCATTCCAATACTTCCCTTTTGATAGTCTCTACTGTCTCCTAACTACTCCCCTACTCTCCTTACCCACTTTCAGTTCTTTTAATGATTCTTATCATGTCCTGCTTAATTAACGATTTCCCACAAGACAATATATCAAACACATTCAAGATAGAATAGTTCTACCCATTCCCCTTGCCTAAAAATACCACTGAATTTATCAAAAATGATCTTTTGTTAATCTGAGATAATCTACCTTTGATTAAAAAGATGTGACATTTCATTCCATTTACCTCCATGCTCTCTATTATTCTCTCCATCACACTTTATTTTAAAGCCTACTCAGAGCAGACCAAAAGACAGATGTCTGGATCTGGTTTTGCACCTTTCTAAAATACCTTTGCTACTTTATAGCTACCTACATTTATGCCTTTTTCTAACACATCTTCTATCAGCAATTTCATGTACCATATCTTTCAGACCTCTCAGTTCAAGATCAGCCAGTCTACAGCCATCTGTCTCACTCTTCTCCGTGCTAAATTTGTTACTATCTTTTTCCCCCGGCCACTTAGCCAAGCCCAGCTGCTGATAGCTGCAACAGAGGAAATGCGTTTATTTGGTTTCAGGACTGAATCTAGATAGTCTCTCACCTTTACTTTGCCCTTACTGCACAGTGGCTGCGTTACTTGTCTTTCCTGGCTCTCTTGGTGGTTTAGACTGCTGGAAAACTCTGGGAGATCTAACACACCACAGATTAGGAGGTAAAATAAGGTTCAGAAACAACTGCGATCATTTGAGTTTCTGTCATACTCATACAATACAACTTTTCCTTTTACCAAAGTGAATACAATTCCTTGCATACAACTGAGTTTGGTAGTTAGCAAAGCATCTCATGCATTTATTTTGCAAGACTTTTTTTAGGGATTTTTTTTAATATATGTATTTTTTCACAAATAATAAGGAACACCACCACTGAAGGAATTAATAGCTATTTAGAAGATTTTACATACTGTGTGGAAGTCTTCCCAGAAAGCAAAAGAAGCAATAAAAATACAGGAAGCATGCTGGGGCTGCTATCTCAGTGTGTTTGGCAGAAGACACCCTTGTGCTGTTCTCCAAGACTTCGCAAACCATTAATGCAAGACAGAATTGAAGAAATCATTGAGATTCAAAGTGGCATCTAACACACACAATATTGCAACTTGCTCTTGGGAAATATTAATGTACAAGCCAAAGGAGTTGCATGAGAAGAGAGGATTAGGCAACAACTTGGCCATGCTGAGAAATGGAAATCTTTCAATATCATCACAGTGATTTGTCCTCATGAAATATTTTCACTGTACCTGCACTGGAACAAGCACCAGGCTCCTCCCATGTCCCTCCCAGCTTGGACATGAATTTGTAGGATACATGTGTTCCATAGTGTTCTCCATACTACCGTCACCAGGAGCCTGCTCTGGCCTCACACTTGGAAGGCAATGCGCATGGGAGTTCATCCACCAATTCCTGTCACACAGTTATCCAGGCTAATTCCACTCCTTTTAATTCCTGCAGGTTGCCTATGAATAGCACACACCCCGGCACTTTGCAACACATAGGCTGATGACTCACAATCAGTTCTAAAGGTGGAGTCAAGATCTTTAATCACAGTGGGTTCCCACAAACTGAAATGACATAACTCCATATTTACAGGATAATATTTAACAGGGACAAAATAGAGTCAGACTTGGCAGACTCCTGTGCTTAATCTAGAAGGGAACCCCTTTTGTTGTAGGCATTCCAGTTGTAGTTACCATCCAACATGTTCCACCACTGTTTTCCAGCATCAATCTTCAATCGCTTAAAGTGAGACATTTTAACCAACTTTTTTAAAAATTGCATATACTGAGAAAACAACACAAGTTAAAGTCTTTTGAAAGAAGAAATCACTTAGCTTTTTTCTAAATTAAGTTAGTGGAAAATAATGCTGGTTCACTCCTGTTAAAAAATTCCTACAACTGTCAGAGTAATTTCGAGAGAGCTGGACAAAGGGTAGCCAGGATAATGTATCTGTGCCTTTGTCTGTATTCATGAAAATGTGTCCAAATTCTAAGCTATACAATTCTGTATATGTTGGATAAATTTTCATTAGGATATTCAGATATTAGGGCTAAGTCTCAGGTCTGTTAAGCTGTCCAGGTAGATTTTGTTTATATTTTGCATCAGACTTAACTGCTCTGTCTCTTCTGAAAAAAGACAGCTCTATGCTCTAGGACGGGTGTGACAAAGAGCTCCACAGCAGCTGTCTCAGGTTTGAGTGTTTGTGCATGCTCTGGCCATGGTACAGATGTTTCCAACGATCTTTAAGTGATCACCTTCCAGGCAGTGTAACTGCTTTCCAAAGTTAGAGAGAGGCGACTGAGACCCAGAATGTGGGCTTTCCAGGTTCTAGCTTTTTCTTCTATACACGAGAGCAGCTTTTCTCCAAGATAAACACAGCAGGTGCAGCTTTTAGTTTCCTTTTTCTCCTGTATTTGTTGAATAAGTATTTTGGGGCTGTACAACCAATACCCAGTCCGCAACATAGCTAATCATAGCTAATTAAGACTGTGTCAGTCAGGAAAGAAGAAAAAAAAAAAGTAATATCAAAATTACCACATCCTTAAAACCCCTCCTGATCTTCACAGCAGTGACATTTTGATAATGATGATGACTCTGCCTTCACAAAGAAAGAGCTCATTATTTTTGAGATACATATTTCTACATCAATTTCTGAAAGGAAATGAACCTTACAAGCAACTATAATTGGAATGCTCTCCTCTGCTGTCTTAATACTCATCAACAAAATATAACAAAGGTAACAGAAAAATCTCTCCACTGAAAAATAGAAGACAGCAACTGCCATTTGCTTGATACATACCCTCAAGAGAGGTCTGTGAAACATAACAAAAGTCAAATATTCAGTTACTTTTACCAGAGATCACCAACTGCCACCCCCTAAAGTACAACCACCCCCTTGCCCATCTTTCTAAAAAGCACTGATGTAGTTCACCTTCCCCAATGCGTATGTGTCCAAAACAGAAACAAAATTTTAAGCTTCTTGCCTGACACCATGCTCATGGTTGTAACTAGGTATCAAGACCAACAGTGATAGATTTTCACACATCCCTCTTTTCATTCATGCCTTTCCTTGGCTTCAGTTGACTTTACGTGTTCCTTGTCTTGATCTGCAAGTGTTTAGAGAACTGAAGCAATTCATGCAGCAATATGAAGACAGTACAAACCAGTATGAAGAAGTATGAACCAGACCGAAAGGAGTCTGGCTTTCATCAGACTTGCAGTTTTCTCAATACCTCAGAAATCCATATTCTTCATCTTCCAATAATCAATATATTGCACACTCGGCAGTTGAGACAGTAGCAGCTGCTTACAAAAAGTGATAGACTTTCCTTTAAGTTATGAAGTCCAGGTATAAACATGATACTTTGACTGTGTCACAGCATGACCAAGATGAGCACTAATAGTGGCTTTTGAGAAAATGAAAATCAAATGCTTCTCTGGGTATAAGGGGGTGCCAGGGTCAGTATGAACATCCAAACATATAAACAACCTGAGAAAGTAGGGGCTCTGAATAACCCCACTGCTGGATGAAGCAGGTATTAGCCAGAATTTGGGTATCAGGAAGCTTACCCTGTCTAACAGATGACTTTTTAGATCTTTCTAGACCAAACCATATCAGAAGATCAAAAAGCAACAGAAACTCAGCACATTCACGATACAAGTCTGCTCCCCCCACACACACAGATTGCTTGGGCGATATAATTCCACCGACCCAACCAGCTCAGCATTCGAGTTTCATCTTGAATGCAACAGTCAGCATGTACTGTGACTGCTTGGCTGGGATTTCTGGATTATTGTACATCTGAAAATCCTGGACAAATTACAAAAGCTGACAGAAAAACTCAAGAGGGGAGCGAACAACCCATAATGGCAACCTGTCACAAAGTGCAGCGGCTCTGATAGAGGTACTTTCACTTTGGCTTTTATAACAACAGCTGAGCCACCATGACATTAGGTCACTGCCCATATTCATCCTTGGTATTTTCTTTCCTAGTTTATTGTTTAAGCGGCTTTGTCAGGCTAGCTCTGTAAACCAGATCTATCTACATTTATGAGACTTCCTTCTGAGGTACAGACATTCACTAGCATACTAGCAGAGGAAGATCTAGGGAAGCTTACTAGATCTACTAAAATTACATACTATTAATAGTATTGTACAATAACATAACTTTTTATATATAGCCCCGAGGCTAAATATATCAAAATGAAGCACAGCTGTTTCAGGGGAACACAACAGCTCTATTCACTCATCCCAGCACTGATTTCACACCATGGACCGTGGTTTTTTTTCAGCCTGAGACATTTACCACCAAAACACTGATGGGGTAGGTGCTCAGCCAAAAGCAGAAGCAGGAGCTAGGCCAGGGAAAGAGTAGGCCAAGACTCCCTTGGAGAGGGAGC
>VWZT01000870.1:324470-460634 GCA_013397055.1 Pachycephala philippinensis
GCCTGGTGCCGGACCCTCGCGTAGCCCCGGCCCCCTCTCCTCTCTGCGGTGAAAGAGGAGGCATGTCTGCTGCCGCCTCCGCTGAAATGATTGAAACCCCCCCGGTCCTCAACTTCGAAGAAATCGACTACAAAGAGATCGAGGTGGAAGAGGTGAGTGAGGGTCCCGCCGTCCCCGGCACCCCCTTACTCCCCGGGCGCGGCCAGCCTGGCCCCCGCCGCGCAGACCCCGAGCGCCCCCGGGGGTCCCCTCCCCGGCACCGTCGCCCCGCCGCGGAAGGGGCCGCGGACGCTTCCCGGCTGCGCCGAGATGCCGGGACCCCCCCACAGTGTACCTGGCTGGGGGTTCTGTGCTCCCGTGGATGCTGCAGCGGCTGGCACCAGCGAACAAAAGCGGTCTGGCTGGGAGCAGAGGTGCCAGCTTAGTTCTGCCAGCCCCGCTGCTGGATGCTTTACTGTGGAGTTTTATTTAAATAGGATAGATTTATTCGGGACGTTAAAGTTTCGCCGCCCATTTTGCCACCCACTTTAGTATGGGTGGCAAACATAGTTGTCAAGCGTTGTCACAAGAGGGAACTGTTAATTCTGATGTTTCTTTCATAGCTCTAGTTCTCTATGCCCCTGCTTTCACCTCTGCCGCCAAACTGAGCCATTGCGTGTATAATGATCATACCACTTAATGGTTTGCTAAATATACAGCTCTATGAGTTGTAAGGATAAACAGATTTTTTTTTTCCTAGCAGAGGCTAGTGATGTTGCACTCATGGATGTGTAACATTTAATTTGTGACCTGTGCATGTTACCCAGGAAGTGACATTCAGTTATTGTATAACAAAGTTGGAAGGAAGTTCTTCTTCTGTGAAAACCGCGTAGTAAAATTATTTCAGGTGTACCTTTCATCTGTCAGGGGTTACTGTGAAAGTAGGGTGGGTGTGATCTAGGATAGCTTGAGTGCTTTAATAACGGGCTCGGTAGTATCTATATACTACAGTGTTGTTTAACTCTCAGAATCGCACAAAAATATTGCTGCTGTTGAGTTTTTTCCTTCCTCCCCTGCTAAGTTCTCTACAGGAATGAAGGTGCTTCATGTAGATCCATAATGAAGTTGATGAGGCAAACCTGTAGAGTCTGGACATAACACGCATCCAAGACTCCTGAAACAGTCTCTGTGCTTTTGTTTGTAGATTAGCATCTTGCTCTTTCAGTAACAATTACCCTCTTTTTCTTAAAAAGTTTGTGTGGAAGTGGCGTTAGTTTTGCGTAGTAGGTAGGACAACCTGTGTCTCAGGTTTTTAGAGTAGTTTGCTAATACTGGTTTGTTCATAATTATCCTACTGGGTTGGGGTCTCCTGTGGAGAGTTCACAGACCTTAAAATCTACAATGTTTCCATGGAGCAGCAGGCCACTTTCTGGTGTATTCTGGTAGTATTGTGGTAACTTTGGCTTTCACCATAGCAGGCACTGGAAACTTTCAGAAGACAGTATCTTTCAAGAGATTGCTTTTATCTCTTTCTATGAATTTGGCAATCATGAAGATTTTTGATTCTGTAAGTCTAATTGTTCCACTTCCCTTTATGCATTTAACTGTTCTGAAGTGAAGGTATTTTTGTTGTTTTTGTAACACTTACTAATAGCCAGGGTTCAAATGACGAGTTTTGGGAGAAATGGTGTTTCTCAGCCAACAAAGAAAGTTCAAGTGGATAAGAACTTATCTCTCATGTAAAGGTGCCCAGTGATGGCTCATAGAAGTGAGTAGCACATCTGCTGTTAGACATAGCCCTTTGAATTAATAAAGTGCTATACAATTCTTTAATCCTCACAACACCCTTGGGGAGGTTGTTAGCAAGTATTATATTGCTAGTTTACATATAGGAAGTGTGGAGCTGCATGGTGTATAATTGGTGTAACTAGAGTTTAGCATTCTAAGGTTTAGTGCTCTGAGCTTGTCTGTGTCCCATACATGTGCCTGACACTCACAGAAACAGGACTATCGGCACAAAAATGTATCTAGAGATGATGCCTAAGTAAAAATTTGTTTAATGCAATTCTTGCATTATTCTCAACGCAGTATCTTTGTTAGAGATAACAAAACTCATGTGATATAAGCAGGAGAACTCTGATAAAGTGTTGTCTCCATGAAAAAATCCGGTGACAGCTGGCATAGCATTTTGAGTGTACCTGTCCTAGCAGAAGTTCTTATAGGCCATGGGGATACCTTAGTGCTGAACACAGTCTAAATGTCATTGCACAAAGGAAGAAAAAAGACCTACTTTACAATAAAAGAGATGGATTGGAGATCATACTTAGACCTTGCTTTTCTCAGCTATGGGTGTTGACCTCATACTCATGATGCAGTTTCAGCACAAATAGTCAACTTTGTAGTCATAACAAAACACACATCCTTACTGACTATTTTCTGTGCTCTCACTTTAGGCTCAGAAGTTTTCGAGGGTTTTAAATGGCTGTAATATCTCAAAATGGTCATATTTATGCTTGGCAAACTTCAAAGATTTCAAACTGGAGTGTTAAGAGATCTACACTGGAAACTCCAATGCTTTTATAATCATAGCTTTGCTGTTGTATTATCAAGGCTGTCTTGTCAGCAGATAGCAGTCCCACTCTGCCACTGGTTTATTAATAGATATTGAAGTTCTGGAATACTTGCAGGCCCAGAGACCTTGCTAATAAATGTGAGATCTATAAGTGCACTTTCATTTAGGTTTGTCTGAACTCTACTGGATAAAAACAAGAATGTACCATGTTTTGCTTTAGCTACCATGCACATGACTAACTGTACTGTAGTATTACTTCCCACCACTCAAACACGTCTCCAGCTTCAGGCTGCCTTTTTGTTATTTCAATGGCTTAAAATGAAGGAAAATATAGAGACAATTATTATGAAGGAGTTGGAGTCAAATCAAAATTGATGTGACACAGCAGGAGCATCCTCAAAACTAGAAGGGGAAAAACAACATAAAACTTGTGTTCCACAGAAATGTTCTCTATTTTACTATGCAAGTTTTCAATTGTGAAAATGGCCTTTTTTAAGTTTTTAGGTATTATATAGACAAATAATTAGAAACTGAATAAATGGAACTTAATACAACTGAAATCAAGTTAACAGTAAGAAGTCTAATAGCCTTATTTTAAAATCTCATATTTAAATCTAGCCTAAACACTCCTGTCATTTCTTCCCAGAGGAGCTTCCACATCTAAGCAACAAACAGACCTTGGTTTTTAATTGTTCTGGCAGCCTACTCCCTGCCAGTCTTTCCTGAAAATTCCACAGGCTTTCCTCCATCATGTAACTGAGTAACAGTCCCATACATGACCAAAACGTAGACCTCTTCATCACATGATGTGTGTATCCTTGGATTGCACAGCCAAAGGTACATGTCTGGTCATGTATACTGTGGGCTTGCCCGGTCACTGCCTGATGTAGCCAGGTTAAAAACCTAATGCAATATTTCCATAGTTGCAAGTTACTTTTGGTTGGTCTGAAAGTGTAAATTATTTGAAAACTGTTGTTTAGTGCTCTACTGGTATATTGCAGTTTACAGTGAAGTTTATTTTCAACAATCTATTAGGGTAACAGTAGTTAATTCTAAGAGAATTAGGATAATGTTGTCTTTGAGATGAAGAGGTAAGCTTTATAAATATATACTTTAGAAAACTAAGATCCCAGCAGCTAACGAGATGCAATTTATGGTACGTCCACCTATCTTAGATATTTTTGAAACAGTTGATGAATTTCATTAACTGAGTAGTGTGCTGAGAACTGCATGTGTTCCTTCCAATTCTGGAGCAAAGCAGTTCGGAGACAAGAGAATGAGCAATACAGCAACTGGGTTTTGCTCCCCTTTATATAGTTAACTTTTAAAAAGTTAATGAGATGCAGTGACTGATTATGTTCATTACAAGGTAAAGCAGATTTGTGTAAGCTTCTGTTGAACATGGAGCTGTTACTACCTCCAGTGTTTCTGTGTCCTGGGGGATCATCTCCAGTTGTAGAATACCAGTCTGAAAAAATTGAAGAAATTTGGACAAGAACCAGGTGTGATTTGAGATCTGAACAGCATTTTTGGGTATCTGATGTGAGTACAGAAGGATTGGTTCTCAAGAACAAAGGGTGGTAGTTAGAAATCCATTTGAAGTCAGTCAAATTTCACAGCCTTTTTCAGTAAGACTACAAGGTGTGAAGCTGGGTATTCAAAAACAAAGGCAAAAAATACATATATGGTGAAAATATATGCCAGTATTTTCTCTGATTTTGCTCTTAATACATTTCTGAATTAATTCAAATAACTACTTAAATTTAGTTTAGTTACACTAATGGAAGATTCTCTTCATTCATCTACATAAGAAAATAGCTGAAGTGTCAGCTGGGGTGTGAATTTATAGCAGAAGTTATGCAACACCAATTCCATGTGGATGAAATTTACTGTGCAGTGAGTCAGAAGATGGCTAATAAGCTAGTTAAACTGTTAATGTGACACTTTACACTCATTTCTACACATGCAGATATATTCAGTAAATTAGTTTGTGTCCTGTAAAATAGAGTCATACTTCAGTCTCATAAAGAACACATGGGAAAGAAACCTCACAGATCTTCCTGTTCCTGTGATAAAAGCAAGATCCATATTTATGAGATTAATAATAGAGTTCTATGTCTAATGCCTTTCCCTAAGAAAAAAACTGAAACAACAGAGCGAATTTCACATGTCCCTTATTTGTTCCACCCAGTGGACTGTAGCAGTATTTTACTGGCTGCAGAGTATTTGTTTGTTTTTTGGTTTGGTTTGGTTTTTTTCCAAAGACCAGTAATTTTAGACAGTGCCAGCCCAGAAAGCCCAACTCATGTTGGAGTCCTGTACCCTGAGTGCCTAATTACCCAACATTTTGTTTCTGAAACAATAATGCACTCTCTGGGCTGCTCTAACAGAACAAATTGATTCATTCTAGAGCATCAGACAGTTGTTAATGTTTTTTAATTGCTGCTATTTAAAATGAGTTCAGTTCTCAAGACAGATGTATAAAACCCTATCAGTGTGTAAAAGCTTTTCAGTATGTAATAAGCCAGAATGAAAGTATAACTTGATAAACTGTTATCTTTGAGATGCATGCATTTCTTGGGATGACTTGTGCTATCGAAATGCAGAGAGGGTTGGTTGCATGTTCAGAGCAAAGGAAGAATTTCTGGAAACCTAATTTTAAAGACCAGGCTGGATGGAACTCTGAGTAACCTGGTCTAGTGGAAGGTGTCCTTCCCCATGGCAGGGGGGTTGGAACTAGATAATCTTTAAGGTACCCTCCAACCCAAATCATTCATTCTATGATTCTATAATTTCAGGAACATATAAGATAATACTTTGATTATTCATAAACATGTTCTAAAGAAGCTGCAAAGAGAATTAGTTCTTAAAACAGAACTAAATTCGGATAGACAAGTCACTGAATGAAAACTGTACAGTGTTATACAGCTCTAACAGATGAAACCCTAGATAGGGACCAACTGTATGAGTTTGTGTCAAGCAGAACTTGCATGTATTTATTAAGAATCTAAGTTGATTTTAATAAGCAGTTTCTTTCAGGAAGAAATATTTTTTCCTATGGTGTTTTGCATAACTTTTAAGTTGAAACTTAGAAACCAAATCTAAACTAAATTACCTAGTTTATTTAAAATTAGTAGGATTGCTTACAGGGGTTTTGGGAGTGGGGGAGTGGAGAGGATTTGGAGGTTTCTTCATTGCTGTATGAATCCCAGAAAGGAAAAGCAACATTTAGAGCTGGGCTGACACTAGTTCAAATAAACTTAACCAGTCAAAGAACATAGCTGTAAGAATTGGCAGATAGATCCAAACTCCTTCCTCAAAGTGCTGCCAGGGTATTGGCCACAGTCATCTGTGGCACGGGGCCGATTTGCTTCAACCTACTTAATAAAGCATAGCACACACAGAGGAACCCAAGCTGGAATTTGAGGCTATTTGAATGAATAATAGAAAGTGTAGGCATATATTTTTAGAAGCTGTAGACTGGTGTTCATGGCTTCTTTTGGCACTTTTTTTTTTCTTTTTTAAATTTATGCTCCATGTGTCATACGGGTAGATATGTGAAAAACTGAAAATATTAGTATACTTTATTGGTGCTGCTGGAGCTCTGGTACACAGAGAGAGTAGAAGCAACTGAATTTTAAAATGTGATTCTTTTTTGTGTTTTTACAAAGTGTTGTAGAACATTTCTTTTTTTTCCACTCTGTCTTGTGTAGTGGAGCTTGAGAGATCCAGAAGTTCAGTTTGCATACATACCATCTCATTTGCAAATATACCAGTAAACAAAGCGACATACATATTAAAGATAACTTAAAGCCTGCTGTCACTTTGGAAGCACAGGTTTTGTTGGGTTTCTGTTGTTGGATTTTTGTAACTGCTTGTCTTGTTTCCCAAAATTGTAAACAAGCATAGCATGCAGTAGATACTGCAAATTATGAAGTCAGTTCTCCAAAGAATACTACATCTGCTAACCAGGGAGCTATTATATTTTATTGCTGTCTTATATATCCAGCAAGGTTTTTTTTAGAAAGAAAAGCACTAGGTATCCAGCATGCAGAACTACCTTACATGGAAACTTTATGGATGGAGAGAAAAACTTTGCATTTTTATGGTTTTGAGTTAATAGAAAACCTGTGCAGTTAGTGCAAAGTTGAAATTAATTCTTCCAAAGTTTTGACATTTGTTAGGGGATTATGGTGCATCTGAGTAAACAGATGCATTTTTCTTGTTTTACTGGGGGAGGGGAAATTATTGGTCACATCCCTTAGGACAAAATACATCCTTAAGGTCTTAACATATCTGCAGTCTCTATTTCCTGCATGATTTCTAGTCTACATAACTTACCAGTCAGTATAGTCTACATACTTAAAAGTCAGTATCATGTATCTTTGTTTATGTACAGCATTTGATACTATTTGTACACAGAGACAGAGGTAATGCTTGTTCCAGGGCTCTTGTATGGTTCATATTCTTTAAATAAGACTCTAAATACATTATCTGGAAAACATGCAAGTGGCACTGTCCTTCACCATGTCACTTTGTCACACAGTAGAATGTAACTTTTTACTGGTATGAATTTTATAGGTAGAAGAATAAATTTTAATACACTTTTCAATCTTAATCTCTTTAAGTATTACTCCCAGTTTAAAATGTTTTTGTGTCATGCACTGAGTGGTTTTTGACAAACTTAATTCTTTTCTATGAGAAAGGTAGAAGCACACTTGTTCTTACTCTTTTTCTAAATGTTTCATCTGCCCTATATTTTCCTTTTTTCTCCTAGAAGATATTTAGAGGAACAAAATCTTTTACCAAAAGAATGTGTTTATTTTTAGATCATTTTCCAAACATACACAGTGCTACAGATCAACTGCTGTTTATTGATTTGTTGTGTCAATAATTCCATTAACTGTGCTTCATATCATTCCAAATATGCACTATTGCCCAAACATATGGTGTGGCACCAACAGCAGGGGACAAGAAGGAATGAGCATGAAGAAACTAAAGTTCAGGCAGTGCCTCCCTCCTGTGCTATTAAGTTACTTATATCCAGCACGTGGTGCTGAAGGAAACTACATAGTGTTTAAACTGTTCTGACAAAATCTAAGACTTACTCCTTTGCAGGAGTTTAAGTGAAGAAAATTATATGTAAATGGACTCCACCGCAAGCTGCATTCTGTTGATTATAAAGGGGTTTTTGCTATGAGTAAGGTACTTTTTCCAGATTAAGTAGCAAAAACATACTGAGTTTTCACATATGGTAAACTTCAATTTGTATTGGATCCGTCACTGTTTCTGATGGTTGCTCCTTTCGTGTGCTATCCAAGAGCCTGGGCTGCTTTAATGGAGGATAGGCTCTTCTGTTTTCCCTGTATCCTAGGTAAATATTCACTGCATCCATGTCCCTTCTCAAGTTCAACCCTCTGCCTAAGCAGGCACCAAGTCACTGATAAATTGTTATGAAACCGTGACTGCATAATCATTTATCAAACTATTTTCACCAATAATAAAATTTACATACCTAATGGTTGCACAGCTTTTTGTTATGTAATTAAGGTTTAGTTTGCCTGGTAAACTCTTCCTCTTGGTGCTCAACACTGATTTTATTTTTTATTATTTTTTTCTCTAGTCATCAGTGGGATTTCTTAAAGTGCATCTGATTCTTGGAATTTATTCCACTTTTCAACTAAAACCCAAATATTGTGACATTCATGGCACAATGTAAAACGTTACATTGGGCAGTATACTTGTTTCGGTTAGTTTCTTCATTTAATAGAAACATTGGTAAAAAATACAACAACATTGAAAAATAATGATTTCTTTAGTATATGAACTGGAAATATATGTACCAGTTCTCAGGATGAAACTTGCGAATAGTCGTGGATTTATCTGCAGGGAATCAGTATGCATTTATATTGACTTACGAGCTGAATTTGACTATGTGGAGTCAAATACAAGAGATACGTGGGCTTTCTTTTTTTTTTGTTATACATGTGAAAAATAAATATATTTACTATATAAAAATACATGCAGTATATATTGCATAATCATAATATTAAAATCATATGTGTAATTATACATATAGTGTATTTGTACATATGGACATATACAAGTCTTTTCAGCAAGGAAAGATGGGTCAGCCAGAAAATAAGTAAGCCTGACCCATCATAAACCGTTGTGAGTGATTCAGGCCAAGTAAAAAAAAAGTCAAATTACTTCATTAAATTTTGAGACCAATCTTTTAACTGACATATATGCACTCTTTTCAAATAGCTCTTTTTGTTTCTGTCACTGCATTAAATGTAACAGACTCGTAGTCAAAAACTGTGAAAAAGTATGAGAAAAGGTATATTAAGAAAAGGAACCTTCTAAAAGGTGTCTCACAGAGGCTTGCGCTGTAAGGCCAATTGTATCCACCTAGGAGAATTCATTATATGCCCACCTCCTTTTCCATACGTGGAAGGGAGAGTTCTTCCCACTCACCAGAGTAACCCTGTTTGGATTCCTTCACAGTGTAGGGGAGCAGCAGATCTGGAACTGTATTGCTGCTGCCAATACACTTCATCCTGCCCAAGCGGCTCTGTGGCATCCTTCTCTCATTAACTGTCCTTAGTATTTCCCAGGTGCTTGCACAGTGGATTTTTATGTGCTCACTAATTACCATTTCTGCAAAATGCAGACTTACAGCACACACCAACTGATGAGATTTTTCTTATTCTGTAGGTCTGGTCATGTGCTGTGCAAGGTGGGTAGAGGCTTTGTAATGGACAACTCTTGTGGCAGTAGGAGGTAGAGGGCCTGCCAACCCCAACAAAATGGGCAATTTTCTTCAAAACATGGTCTGAGAGAGAAAAGGAAATAACAAGTTTGGGACTTGTATGTCTTCCAGTGACTCATTGTTTCCAATTTGTTTATATATACTGTTCTTGTAGGCTGCTCTGCTATCATTCATGGCTTGGTGTTTCCAACCTCACTTGTGGAATGCAAGAAAATAGTTAGTGTGTGTTATGTCAGGACAAGAGTCAAGGCCCTGCCTTTGGCTGGGGGACGAGGGTAAAATCAACAGGTGCTGTTCTTTAACAGAGCAGAATGGGCCATGTTCTGTGCATCCTGTGGATATCTTATGGCAGACTCTGAGCACACTGAACAGCTCATCCCAATTTCATCACGGTTCTGTGCAGTTGTTTGTGTATGCATTTAAATTTCAGAAGTTTTAATTCCTGTTCTTAGCAAGAATAAACAAATACAACAGATAGATAAAATTTCATGGGTGAAACCTAAAAAAAAATTGCACTCATTCCTCTAATTTTCTTCTGAGCAAATCTTGTTCTAAGCAATTCATATTACACTTTTCTGAAATACTGTTACTGCACATTAGTAATAAAATGTTTTGTATGTGTGTTTTCCAATTCTTCTGTAAATGATCTCTTGAGTAAGTTTAGCTAAGACCAGTTATGCTTTGATGGAGTAGTGTTCAATTCCTACTGCAAAACTCAAGCCTATGTATCTTCAGTTTTGTAAATTAAATGTCTTTTCTGTTTGTGAAGTCCTGCACAGCAAATGAAACCATTTCAAGTTTTAACTCTAGTGTGTTATATTTTTTTCTAGGTTGTTGGAAGAGGAGCCTTTGGTGTGGTCTGCAAGGCAAAATGGCGAGCTAAAGATGTAGCCATTAAACAGATAGAAAGTGAATCTGAAAGAAAAGCCTTCATTGTAGAGGTACAGTAAATTTGATGGAAAATACTGGGTTTGGTAGAGCTTGTTTCCTGAAATTCATGGGTGCATTTAGTGTACCAGTAGTTCTGTCTTTATCACAACGTAAATTCTGCCTGTGGTACCCAGTTCAGGCCTGGACCCTTGTCTTGCAGAACAGGAGACCTGCACATTGCAGCTCCTTAAGTTTGCCTCTCATAAAAGCTGAAAGGCAAGAGTGTGGGAGAGAGGAGGCCACACAGTTGGGGAAGTAACAGTTCTTAGATTCTGTCCCAGTCTGAAGTCAGGGTGCAGCTGGAATACCCACCAAAGCCTTGGAGCTGATTAACACTTCCAGGGGCTACAGCATGGGTTCTCCAGTACAATCAGGTTGATATTTGAAACTGTTTGTGAGTTTCTTCAGCAGTTACAATAATTTGATTCATTTTTTTCTTATGTATATGTACATTGCTACCTTAAAGGCAATCGCTGTTTTCATTCAATGTCTACTTCTTAAAAAATGTCTTGAGTAGTTCAGATACACTGATAAACTTCCCAAGATACATAGTATTTTCTAGAATCAAATGGTTAATTTAAATGAGATATATTGTGACATGCTGCTTCGTATTTATTCAGTTATATTTTAGGGTGTTCAAGATATACAAAATATGTTAAAAATAAAACTCTTAAATTTAGAACTAGCTTTAGTAAAATGTAACACACTAAAGGACTGGAAAAAGTATGTTTGTAATAGGCCTCTCTGTAAATATTTATATGTTGTTCATTACCATGGAAAGTTTTTAACGTTGATTATCTGAGTCGAGTTTAACACTGAGTAGATCTGATCAGTCTCTTGGGATTTTTGTGTTCGAAAGAGATCTGAGTAGATAATCCCAGAAATGCTTCAGTAATTACTGCTATTCAGGAAACCCTGTACAGTGCAAGCATCAGTTGAAATATTTCATTCTGATTTTTTAGATCTTCTGAAGTGTATAGAAAAAATATCATTTGTTCCATAGATAGCATAAACTACTTCAGAAGTCTGGGTAAAGGGAAAAAAATTCCTTTTTGCTTGCTTCTACTATGTACTGGTAAAAAAAAACCAATGCAAAATAGTACAGTTGTCAGTACAAACAGTAATAGGTTCTTGGAACTATGTCATTTTAATATTAAATTCTTTTATAGGGTTGGGGGCTTGGGGATTTTAGAACACTTATCTTCTATATTGTGAAAACAGCCATTATGACTCTGATTTTTTTTATTTAATCAGACAATTTCTATATAGCCCAAAACTGAAGGCTTCAGGAAGAGCACCAAACCTATAGAGGTCGTAGTTGGACAGTGCTTGTGACTTGAGTGACTTCACTACAACCTGAAAATAATACTTTCTTTAAATGTAATTTCTTCAAACATTTTTTTAAAACACATTTCCAGTTTGATACAAACCTGATTACATAAATTAAAATGCAAAGAGGGTCATCAGTCTTGTAATTCCTAAAATCACCATCTGGGGTTATGCAGACATAGAAAACTGTACTTGCTGTTGTGGTTTGTTGTTTAGAGCTATTAAAATAAAGCATGTTTTTTTTTTTTCCCATGGTTTGAAACTGTGTGATTTGTATTGCAGCTTCGACAACTGTCACGAGTAAACCATCCCAATATTGTCAAGTTGTATGGAGCCTGTCTAAACCCAGTAAGTTACAGCTTATGTCAGTATGATAAAAGATGACTAGCCTAATGTATGCAAGCATCAATGCACAGAACATGCATTTTATATTAAAAATGTATATTTTATATATTTTCTTACATTTTAGCCATAATAAGGGAATGTACAGATATGTAGGTTGGTTGATATATTCAGGTGTTTGTTTTTCCTTTCTTCTGCTATGAAAAATAAATTTTTTCAAGAACACCCCAAACCTCTTTCTAAACACCAGTTATACTTCAATTTGTCAAAATGGCGTTTAGTGTATTACATATGTAGTTACATTTATATCTACAGTCCTATTGGTTGCAGATTAGCAATACAAAAAGTAAATGCATTAGCAACACATGATTATAGCTCGTAAATCAGCTCCTATTTTCATACATGCAATTTTCAGGATTTGCTTGCTTTTTGCCACAGCTGCAAACAGTCCTACAAATTGTCTAAGCAGAAAAGAGAATACTGTGACAGGACAGATGTATCCTTAGCTAATTCTTGTGTGGGGTCTTTAATTGCTTAAAATAATGCTGCATGCCTTTTCTTTCTTAGTACTAGTGAAATTCTTTTGACAAGGTATTTAACTAATTTTTTTTGTAAGCCACTAAAGGAGGAAAGTAAAGGACAGTGAACTGCAGTGTGAAGTATTTGCTTTTTAAGTCTGAGGAGGGGCAAGGTCATTCTTTTATTTTCTAACTTACAATGAGAACTAAGTGTAAAACTGATTTCTGTTACATGTAAATGCATACATTTCAAACTGACTGACATATTTTTCATTAGCTTGGGTATGGAGGCTTTGCAGTTGCTCTCAAAGAACTTCCCTTTCAGTTGTTTTCTGCCCCTGCATTTAAAACATCCTTATTTTTTGTCCCCTTCTCCCCAAAGGTGTGTCTTGTTATGGAGTATGCCGAAGGAGGTTCTCTGTACAATGGTGAGTATCATTTCAACTTCCTGGAGTTAAAGTGCTAGTATTAGGGCAAACATAATCTAAGTTGTTTCATAAATATGTCTCCATTCTTGGAGCTATTTAGAAGCCACCTGAACACAGTCCAGGGCAACCAGCTGGAGGTGGCCTGCTTGACCTGCTTGGTGGACTTCCAGAGGTCTCTTCCAACAATTATGTGGTTCTTTGAAATTCTTAAAATAATTTTAAAGAGAAAGGAGTGTGCTTTTTAAAATCTCTTTTCAGTCCATTGGTTTGTTCTTGATAACAGTTTCTTATATTTTATACAAGTAATTTAAGGTTTTCCAGTGGGACATCTGAAAACATTGTTCCTTAATTTGTAAATTCCCTGAGCATTTGTTTAACACAGACTTTACCAGGGATAGCTGAGAACAAGCAACACCTTTCATATTGAATTTTAACATAAAAGATTATGGAAAGTATACTGAAAAAATGGGAAATATTTTGACATTTCTGTTATTTTAACAGTCTGCAGAAGGATATTTTTAGTTGCAGTAATGAGGTGTTGGTAATTACTTAGATTCCATAGAGCTTTCTGACTGATATTTTGTTAACTCCATTGTATCTGTTGTAATATGCAATAAAGTTCTTTTTAGTTTGTGCCTTTGTTTTGCAGTGCTGCATGGTGCTGAACCTCTGCCTCATTATACTGCTGCACATGCCATGAGTTGGTGTTTACAGTGTTCCCAAGGAGTGGCATATCTCCACAGTATGAAACCAAAGGCTCTAATTCACAGAGACCTGAAACCACCGAAGTAGGTTTATGGTTCATTTTTCATATATTCTTACGATTGGTATTTAAGATAATTTATAATAATTTTATTGTATTTTAAAGAAATAGCTTTAATTGGTACTAAGTTTTGGATGTACAGTATTCCAAATGAAAGCTGTGCATTTGAAACTTCAGTTACAGAATGACAGTATATGATACAGAAAATGAACTGTGTTCAGTTACCTTCTGTTAAACTGGAAAAATACCCTGCTCCTGCCCTGAATCATGGAAGAGGACTTTATTAGGAATAGGGCTTCTAATCAGAGGCATTTAAAATCTTCCAGTTTTGGAATGGTTGTGGTGTTCAATAAGAGAACAGTGGGGGGTTGATTGGTTCTAATGTATTTAATCTGTTGCATTAGAGCCCTTTCACCACATGGCCATCCTCCTTTATCCCCTCCTTCTGGCTGTTCTGCCACCCCTGCAAGAAGCTCCCATCACTTTCCACCGAAACAAAATTTAATAGTTTTCTACCCAGTCAGTTTGTTATACGACTCGTTTTACAGCTTCAGATCTGGCTCCACAGATTAGATAGAAACAGATATTTGAGGATCAGCAGACTCATCCCTTTTTGGTGGTAACCTGCAGTTATTACCAGTTAAAATTATAACATGAAGCCACAATTTAAATCTTTAGTTCTTTCTTGTATTCCCCAGTTTTGATTTAGAGTTGTTCACATGTAGTCGAGTGCTTCCATTTAAATAAATAGCTACATTGAGTGACATTAGTGGGAGTCTTGATCGTTCTTCTTTTGGTAAAATTGTTACAGGATTTGTTGGTTTTCAGCCCCTGGCATCTGAAAGACTAAATTTGTCAACATATGCTTAGTGGTTTACCATGACTAAAGATATTTATTTAAAATCTAGCATGTAGAAATATTAGTAAATTACAACATACATTGGATTACTTTAAAATATGTAATATGTACACATTAGACGCAAATGACCTTACGTATTTCCCAGATTATAAAACAAAGCACTGAGATGCAAAGCCTAGATATTCACCTATATTAGAATGATAGCTGTTGGGCTAAAAAAAAATCAGTGTTTTTTTATGAGACTATTTGATTCTACAATTTTAACATCCTTTTCTTTCTTTGACAGTTTACTCCTGGTAGCTGGGGGGACAGTTCTAAAAATCTGTGACTTTGGTACAGCCTGTGATATTCAAACACACATGACCAACAACAAAGGAAGTGCTGCTTGGATGGCACCTGAAGTTTTTGAAGGTAATAAAAATTCAGTGTCAGTATTACATTTTCTTTTTAAGAATGCAACTGTGATTAATGTGATGTAAGAATAAGAGCATCATGTAGTCTTTAAAATAAAGTTTACTAAAGTTTGAGGTAAAAACTGAAAGAGTTTTGGCAGAAGTCTAACAATATACACTTGCACAGATTTTAAATCTTTACAAGTGTATATTGTCGAATAATTGTGCAGAGGTTTCAAAAGCAGCACTGAACCAACTCTCTCATGTTAGTATTAGACATTTAATTATGTGAAGATGTGGAACCTTTATTTGTCATTGCTGCGATTTACATAAGGAGTACCTTTAGACAGTTGCAGTTCCTTATTTTGTAAGTAAGTAAAATACAGCCAGAGGGCTCTTTCCCCACAATTTTGCTGTTTCTAAGATTCTTAAATCATTTCAAACTCTTGTGACATTTAAATACACTGTCATTACTTTCACTCCCTACTCTGATCAGCTTTTAACTTTAGAATTTCCCTGTTAGTGTCTCTAAATTGAACATAATTGCCTTCTTTTTTTGATCCCCCACTTTCTTGTAACTCCCATCTTCATCTGCTTTTTGTGTAATCTAGGGATTTGATGTACTTCCTCTTTCATACATACTGAGGAACTTGTTAATACCAGTTAATTTGGTTAAGTAGGAGAACAAGCTATTTCTTGGAGTGTAATTGGGAAAGTTTGATGATACTTGGTAATTAGATAGGTATAACTGCTGCGTGATTATCAGAGAAGTAATCCAGTAGATATTAAATTGCAGATTAAACACCTTTTAACCAGTCACTACCATAATTATCAGTGCAATTTAGCAATGGTCTGGAAAAGTCATCCTCCTGCTTTAGGAAGCAGGTGTCCTTGATTTTATATATTTGGCAAGTGCCTACGTACAGCAGTGGTTTCCCAGTTTCTTTAACTGTCCTTATTCCAGACACTGTCCATATACAGTTTTAGGATTCCTCCCAAACTTCACCTTTGTAACTTTTGTTCTGAAGGTACCATTTTCTACCACATATTGCTTAGAGTACCCACCCAAGGGTTATTTGTTTCACTCTGATGCCTGAAAATTTTCCGTTATGTCTTTTTATATTCAGGCACTTCCCCTTTTTTTTTTAGCCAGGACTGCTTCTTTTCTTAACACTTGTTTATTATTAAATTAAATTGTATAAATAGGAGATTTTTTTTTTCTTTTAGAAATAAGCAATTGAACAATCAGTGTTAAAGCTAGCTTTTTTGGTGAAAAATTTTAATTCGAAAAGGAATATAAATAAGTATATTGTAGTAGGGATTTACAGTTCATACCCTAGTTCCTCTGGTGTGTGAATCCAGCAAGCCACAACAAAGAAAACTTGTATTGCAGTTGTATTGTTGCATAACAACAAAAAGCCTTTAGTTTACAGTTGTTTTTATGTGCTTTTAACTGAAAGCATTTACTGATAAATAGGCAAATCGTTATAAAAACACAAGTATCAAGGAAAGGAAAGAATCTAGTATGATGCATCTTCTACAATGCAGCATATCAAAATACTCTTGAAACAGTCATTAAACTCCTAAAATAACCACTTCAAATGTCAAAATTGTTAAAAGTTTCTTTGCTTGTGTTACTGCATCAGAGTTCAACAAAGGAATAAATTCATTTGGTGCTATTCTAGTACTAAGGTTTCTAGATGAGAACAATAAAGGCACAAGAAGTATCTGTTGCAGAAGACGGTGCTTAGTGAAGTAGTTACTGTAATATTAAGATTTTTTTCCCCCCATTTTAAACGTTAGGGCACCTAAAGCCTTGTACAGATCAAGTAATCTAAGTGAAAATAATATGATATAGATCAGGATGAAGTGAAAGAGAGCAATTCTAATATCACAAGTCCCATTAGAAGAAAGTATTTTAAAATTGCTGTGGGATAATAGGATAAACTGAGGAATTATTGTGTCTTTGCAATCTTAGCCTCTCGCATAAGGAAAACAATGCAGAATACTCTATCACTTATTTTGGACTTTGGCTTTTCAGAAATTGTCCAAGACTTCTCAGCCGCAAAATGGAATTTTGTTGCTCAAACAGGGGAATAGCACTACTTTAGTTTCATAGGCTGTGTGTTACAGAAGTGCTGTGACTGCATAGAGACTGCTTTGCTTCCCTTAGTGATCTGCCGTTGTTTACATGACTTTTTTTCCCCAGCACCTTTGAAAATAAGCTGACTGATAAAGCTGACTTTGTTTTTCTTCTTTGTACCTTTTGAACTCATTAGCCACATTCAGCTACTTTGATACAGGTGAAAAGATTTTCAGAGATCCACATTCTTAGAGAGTTTTTTGAAGTCCAAATTAGTGCCTTCACTTAAAGAGGGCTTGTGGCTCATGCTGCAGCCTGTTTCTTGTGTTCGTCTTGCAAACTGGCTGGACTGCAAGAACTGGCCAGAGAACAGGCTGTTTGCCTCACGCAGTTTGTCAGAGGTATGGGGGCAGAGGAAGTTGGCTCACAGGTAGTGGAGCCTGTTGCAACTGGTGCTGTATGGTAGGTATTCACATGAAACTAGACTTCTTTAATTCCACTGTTACTGAAATGATTTGTCTGAATAATGCTTTCTGATTAGGTATAAACAAAAAAATCTCTTGGCCACTATATGCCAATTTCAATCCTCGTTTGAAGAGAGATGAGCAAATCTCCTAGAATTTATATTTGCACATTTATTCTCATGGCATTAGCCATTCACATTTCTTATTAGCGTTTGCATGAGTTATGGTTACAAAGCATACCTTCTTTCTTTCTAGCCTCTGAACATTTTTATTTATTATTCTATGTCACCTACCTTTCTTCAGCACCTTAGGAGTCTTAAAAATATTGAACTTATGGTCAAAGAATTTTAATTAAATAATGACATTATAAAAAGAATAAGAGTAATAAACCAGGAGGAAATAAGATGGTGAGGAATTGAGGATTCTCCTGATTTGTTCGTATTGTAACTTAGTAGTTCTTCTGAAGACCTGTAATAATAAAGAGTAATGGATATGACAGATGTTACTGGCTGGCATATTGTGACTAAGGTTGGAAGAAGTGAAGAAAATTTAGAGGAAACAAACATAATCAATTAAACCCTGAAAGCAAGAGGATTTTTAAACCTAATAAATTGTGATTTTATATTATATAAGGAAACTGATGCATTTTATCATTTCAAGATGACTCCACGGGTTGATTTCCAGAGAGGGGCATTCTTAACAGTTATACTGTCAAGTGATGTCAGGCTTAAGTTAGCAAGAATCAGCCAGCTTTAGAAAACTGGTTTTTCTCACCAAAATAAATGTGAAGTGAAAGTAAGTATGTAAAGCTATTTATTTATTGGAGTAAACTGTCTAGGGAAGTGGTGGAGGCACCACCCCTGGCAGCATTGAAGAAATGACTAAGCATGGCACTTAATGCCTTGGTTTAGTTGAAATCGTGGTGTTCAGTGAAAGTTTGGGTTCAGTGATCTTGGAGCTCTTTTCCAACCTGATTCTATGATCTGCTCAAACTGTACTTCTTTTTAATGTATTACATAGAAAAGAGTCAAATTATATTGATGGTTTTCTTCCAGGTAGCAATTACAGTGAAAAATGTGACGTTTTCAGTTGGGGTATTATTCTCTGGGAGGTAATCACCCGTAGGAAACCTTTTGATGAGATTGGTGGTCCAGCCTTCCGAATAATGTGGGCAGTTCACAATGGTGAGTTGAAAATACTTTATTACATTTGAAGTTGTGTATATGACGTATGAATTTGCTAAACACTCTGAACTGTTCAGCTTTAAATTACCAATGTTTCCATTTTATGCTTCATTAAATATGCATTTTTGTCACAAAGATTAAGTAGTTAGACACTGCCACTTTTGTGTCAGTGTGGGTTTTGAGTTACTTGGCTGCTACAGCGCTTGCTACGTGTAACTGGTGTATGAACAAAGAAGGATGAAGAACAATGTCCTCATTATTACAACACTCCATTTTAGAAGTGATCTGAGAAAAACGTCTTACCTGGCTGAATGATGGTTTTATTAGTTACATTGTCTTTTTTTTTTTTTTTTTTAATTGGACATCCACAAGAAATGTGTAACTTTAAGTAACTTAACCTGTGTGCAGGCATGTTAGAAACTATGAAACCTCATCCAGGACCAGTAGGCATTAAAAATGTTATTTTTGTTTTTCATCTGTGGTGTTTTGGGGTTTGTTTTTTTCATTCTGTTGTGTGAATGGTTTTACCTTTGTATCTAGGTACCCGCACTCATGGCGCAGCACCCTACTGTGCTAGGTACTATACAGAACAGATTTTCAGGAGCTTAGACTATATACAGTGGTTGTGTTCAAATGGACTGCTTTCTTTAAAGGAGTGGTATAACATTGGTCAGGGTAGTAGACTGTAGTTTCTTCATGCTAGAGGTGTAACTTTTTACTGCTGTGTTTTTAGGTACCATGGCAAAACAGAGAGTAATTTAGCAAAATACTGGAGAGAGATCAGAAACTCTTCAGTTGTTTCATAGTCTGTTTAAAAAATTTAAGGATGTTTTTGAATTACAGGTACTCGGCCACCACTGATCAAAAATTTACCTAAACCAATTGAGAGTTTAATGACCCGTTGTTGGTCCAAGGATCCCTCACAACGACCATCCATGGAGGAAATTGTTAAAATAATGACACACTTGATGCGGGTATAAAAATTTATTTAAGTGTTTTAATCATTTCTTAAACTATTAAGCTGGGAAATTGATTTACAAAAGGTATGCCTTTCATCCCACTCCAAAGGTGGGCTTGCGTGTTTTCTTTTGCCTCTCTCCTTTTGACAAAAATTATCAAACTATTGCAGTAGAGAAGGGAAATAATTTGTCTTTTATATATATTTATATATACCCTCTTTGGAGGGGTATAATAACTCAGATTGGAGGAAATAAACAAATAGTCATAGGTGTATCTAACGTATTACTAAAAAGAATTGCATTCATTTATCTTCTAAGTAAATTATTACAAATGTAATATATAATTTACACTTATGCATTATGAGGTACTCTTTAAATAATTTTAAAACTATTTTTAATTATGTTTTTATCAAATAATTACTGTTTTTTCACAGTACTTTCCAGGAGCTGATGAACCTCTGCAGTATCCTTGCCAGTATTCAGATGAAGGCCAAAGCAACTCTGCCACTAGCACAGGTACATTTATATAAGTCAGAGAAAAAGAGCAGCAACATGAAATGATGCAGCTAGATTATAAAGCACATTCTTATATTGATTTTGAACTCAAAATGGAAAAGATTTCCAACATCTTAAGCATCAGCAGACCCTATTTATTTTGTTAATACCTCATACCACATCATATTTAGTGTTCTCAGTCAAATGGTTTTGCTGAAGTGTACCTGTAATGAAGAAAAAGCTTATAATAAAAGCTGTCTCCAGATGCCCAGGTTTAATGTCTCCATTTTTTCCCCATGAATGTTGCTAGCAATTGACACCCTTTTACTCATATGTAATGTTTAAATTTCTCACTATTCTTGAAAGCTGCACCTCCTTTAAGTTGCAATCTCCACAATTTAAATTTGCATTTGTTTTATGTTAAGATGCAGTAAATACAGTAATTTAAAATAAGTGCAAGAAAGATCACTTGAAAGGTGGATGGAACAAAATGTGGGCTAGACTTTCAGGTAGTCTTGCCCTCAGAGAAATCCTTTTAATAATTAAAAATAAAGCTCATTTAGTCTCCTTATTGTTTAGAGTACATTTTTTTCCACTTCAGTAGTTTTTAATCTTACATGTCTTCAGCTTCCTCTGCGTGGTTGGATTATTTTCTATCTCCAAAGAAATTGCTGGATTTTTGGATAAAGCTTCACTGGCTACTTTGCAGCTTAGTGACCTTGATATTAACAAAATCTTTGCAGCTCTAGCATTTCACTGACTACTAGTTTTTCTCCACCTCTCAGTGCATGATTTTAAGACACAATTTATCACTTCAAACTGTGAATATATATTAGCTGATATTTTTCAGGTATTTGTGCTCCTCTGTGGTTAATGATGGTCTTTGTCTTTAATTGTGAATGAGGTTGCTGTTGTGTTGTTAATATAACAGCTACTCTGACAATTTCAAAGAGGGGTAAAGATTGACTTCAGAATGTTATCATAGTATTTAGTTACATATTCTTTTTTCACTCCTCTTGCTTCTTATACTAATTGATTTGTAGCAGTCTTGAAACTTGTCTTTCATTAAAAGTTTTCAAAAGTGTTGCTTTAAAGGCAAGTGAGACTTCTGAGAGCTCTCCTGTGGAAGAGATGCACTTCAGTATTTTTAGTGGACATTCTCAAATGCTTTTCCTTGTTACTGGTTTCTAGGTTCATTCATGGACATCACTTCTACAAACACAAGTAACAAGAGCGATGCTAACATGGAACCAAGTGACTTCCAAGGAGCTTCTACCAATGACACTATTAAACGTTTAGAGTCAAAATTGGCCCAGCAAATCAAAAATACAGCCAAGCAGCCGGTAAGCCAATATGTGCAATTTTGAACCATAGTAACAAAATGGACTTGGGTAGACATAATTGTTGTATCTGCTCTGAAACATGAGTGTCCTCATTCAAAATAGTGCAAAATTTGATCCAGTTAGTAATAGGAGAAGAATATGGAAAGGGAAGGAAAAACGTTGTATGATTCCAGAAAGGTAAACTGGAAGGCTCTAATGAGATCTCCAGTGAAATGTGAAATTGTTCATTTTATTTAAAGAATTTATTAGATTAAAAAAATATGTTTAAAAATTGCTGCCTTAGTTTATAAACAAAATATTAGTATGACATGAAAGGATTAAAAATGTCGGTGAATTTTGAAAATACCTTGGTTTATTTCAAGTAGAATGCAAAAATACAAAGATCTCTTATGACAATATTGGCCTAATTCTACAGATTTTTTTATCTGTGTAAAGCTAGATTCTTTTCAAAACTGCGGATACTTCATTTGTATATACCAGTAAGAGTTAAATTATTGCCATTTATTGTGTTATAAATTTTAAATCTTGTCACTTTTAAAATGCACATTGTAGAAGCATACTGGTGCATATTATGGAGGGGCATCTGCAGGATTTCCTTTTTACAAAATGTGACTGTTAACAGGGTGATCCTGGCCGTTTGAGTTTGCCCCCATCTCGTGGGAGCAGTGTTGAGAGCTTGTCAGACGTTCGCGCGCGACCACCGTCAGCCCTTGTTTCTGGAGAAGCCAAAAGGATGAGTGCTGACATGTCAGAAATAGAAGCAAGAATAGCTTCCATCACAGGTAAAATATAGTGATGTTTGGGGAGTAGACTAAGGAATTGGAAAGAAATAAAGGAGGAAGGAAAATGTAAAACATGCATAATCTTACAGAAAGTTAAACAGTAGCCATATGAAAATACTTAAGCTATCCATGTAGTCTTGATTGTCCTTTATTAATTGGAGGAGAAATGCCTTTATATTTATGGTTGTACACTCAGCAAGACTGAGTATTTTAATTGAGTATTTTAAAGCTTTTAGAGATCTTGTTGAATTAGACTTTCACCTTTTTAAAAAATGCATTATGAGATTTCTAAATATCAGTCCTATTCCAAATGCACAACTTCCTCCTTTTAATCTGAAATAGTGTTATTCCATCTCTTCTAGCATAATTATTTATATAACATTTTCTTCAGGGTTGTCTCTAGAATATTTTTGAAATTGAGAGGTACGTTTAAAGTTCAGCATGTTCCCAAATAAGTTTTAAAATCCACTTTGATGGATTTCATAACAAGAAACGTAATTAGATTTTATTCACCAGGTTAAGAGAGCATTGTCTTTTGTTTAAAAAAAAAAAGCTACAGGTGTTTTGCCAGGTTTCCTTGAGATATAAACTGTCATTTCTAAACCTTAAATCTTTGAGAGAATTAGAATTTCTCTGTAAGTATAAATACATAATTTTATGGTGAAAGCAATCTTGATTCATCCCAAAAGAGTGAATTAATAAAAATGTGTACACTTGGCAAACACTTCCTTGTCTCTTTTCTTCATCGAAGATATTGTTCGTTAATCTACGTAAACTTAAGGTTTTAAGTTTCAAATGTGAAAGTGTTTTGTGTTATGGTATATAACCACAGATTTGAGTAATCAAACAAAACTACTTTGGTTAGTTCAGGGTTATTTAGCTGTTTGAGTATTTGTCTACCAATCTGAAAATTAGGGTAGTCAAGTAGCTGCAATGGATAAGGAATTACACATCAAAATTCTGGCTTTCTTGTGCACCATGGCTATTTCATTTTTGTACTTCATTGTGTTATGATTACTTCAGGATCTTGTTTTACTAAATACTGGGGTACTGAAATAATATTTATCTTGCCCTAAATTCTTTTTACTTTTCATGTTTTTATTTTAAAGGCTTATTCCAAAATCTGTCGTTTGTATTGTCAGTCTTTGACTGGATGATTGTGTAGCACATCTCACCCTGAATATTTCTAAAGGTTTCTTAACACAGAAGGTAGCTGTGTACTTACCTGGTAATAACATCATGCTGGTTTTATTTTAAAATATGTCAGGACTCACTTTAGTCACTGACATTCTTAATGTAACTTTTTGACATTAAGAGAGATAACCTGGCCCTCCTTTGTACAAGTTTTTAATTTTCCTACTTTGTCTTCTTTAAGTACATTGCTCTAAAATAATAATTACTATTTAGAATAATTGAAGGGGGTTGGGGTTTTTTTTTTGTTATGACTGTAGGGTTTCTTTTTCTTGAAATAAAAGTACATATTGAACATACTATTTTTGGTTTGGGGTTCTTTGGGTATTTTTTAAAGAAATCACTTCATGCAGTAGTGGACTATGAGAAATGAGGTCAAGCGCATCTGACCGTAACTTTTTCAAAAAGAGGTGAAACAGCACTATATTGGTTTTGATTTCTTTTTTTAATCTTGTTAACTGTGTGACAGAAGTAATATGCTATGAACCTGAAAAAAAAATTGCATGGCTGGGTGAGAATTGGGCTGTTGTTAAATCAGGTTGAAAATTATTTATTCTTGTTCCATCTTCCTCTAGATTAAATATAAGAGTAAATCATGTAATGCACATCACCATTACTTACTGAGATGAGTATGCTACAGTGTTCTACCTTTGGGAGACATATTCAGATTTATCTCTAAATAGGACCTATTTATCTTAAACTACAGAAGTAGTAAAATTAAAAAAAAAGTATGAGTGGATTTTATTTCAAAGTGTATAATGTTTCTTGAACATGATTCGAAAATTAGAAAGCTGAAAGTGATATCCAGTTTTCAAAACAAAAAATCTTCACTAGTAAGACAAAAGAGTAACTGGCAGGAATGATTATCAAATAGAATAAAAGTAAGCATTTTTTCAGAAATAGATGAGATTTGCTTTGAAAGGAGGTGATTTAAAGAAACAGAAGTATATAACTATTAGACTTTTTATAAAAAAATTTGTACACAACACTAAAGAGGAAATGTTAACAATTAAGTTCAGGCAATCAAGGTTTTTTTCTGAATGTATAGGTGAACTGAAATAATTTAATTTGTTCTCTGTTTGGATAATTACTTTTGGTTTTCCCTTCTGTGTTGCCATGCTGCTTTCTGTGTTTGACTTTTGTGTTGCTAACTATAACTAATTACACCGTGTTGTAATGATGCCTAGTTCTGCATTTTTTGCTTTTTAACAGTTGCTTTACTATGTGTAAGCATGAGTGGAAGGCAATGCAGTTTATTCTGCATGACACATTTTTGCATGAACTCTAGTTTAACCAAGTATATGAACAATGCAGTATTAGGAATTTAATAATTTTGCTCTTGCCATTTTAGTGTTTTGCATGTGTATTGTATATGTGTATTTTTTCAGCCTATTCCAAGCCTAAACGAGGCCATCGTAAAACTGCTTCATTTGGCAACATTCTGGATGTCCCTGAGATCATCATACCAGGTATCGCAGACCAGGTGAACGGGTCAGTTGGTTAAGATGCCGGAATAATGATCAGACTGCTAAAATACTTCTTGCTCCAGTTGCTTTAGGGCAGGCCCAGAAATTATCCCACTGAATTTTTCATAATGCTTCTGTAAAGAGGAGCGTGATGTTTTATTACAAACTTACTTTTATCAGTAAATTATTCGATCTTCTAATTCAAATTTACTTCTACTGCTAAAGGACTTTTTCCTTTATGATCTTGATGTTCAGAGTCTTCTTATAGAGCAAAACTATATATGCAGTCTTGTATTGCAGTACCTCATTTGGTGAAAATGGACCTTAGTTGAAAAATTCCTGCCTAGGTAATTGTTTTGCCCTGATCTTTGTTGTGTTTGGGCTCCCCTTTTTAATCAGATAGTAGTAGAACAAAAAACTAAGATAAATTATGTACAGAATTTCAAATCCACATGATATCTGTGATTAAAACATTAACACTTAGTCTGTGTAATTCTTATATTTGACTACACTTTTCTAGAGCTAAAATGTGTGTGCATGAGGTATTGCTGTTGTGTTTAAGTTAATGCAAACTAAAATTACTAGGAGAGGCTTCTGATAGGAAGAAAATTAATGTGATCAGGCACCATGGATGGTAATATCATTTGGGACTTTTATGAATAATTCTCATGTATCCCCAGTCTATTTATAGTTAGTAGCATGTCGTTTTTCTTTCTTTCATTTCATACTTCTCAAAGCCTAAAAATAGGTATAATCATTCCCAAATTGTGATAGGCATACCATTAACAGTATGCAAGTCACTTCAAAATTATATGTCAGGGGCAGGAAATGCAAGTGATAGTACCTAGAAATCTGCTAAAAACTGTGGCACTCCTATTCTAAATTTGTGTCATCTGACAAGTTTCCTTGTAAATCTTGATATTGTTAATGCAAAAGGCAATTTTGTACAAAACTTTCAAACAGCTTTATTGAAGGTTACATTAGAAATACAGAATATGAAAAAGTAGATTCCAAACAGCAATAGCACCCATGAAAAGAAAACCTCTTTGGCATTGAGGCTAACAGATTGGAAAAAAAGTTTAGTACAGTAGCTTTCCACTGTAACTTTCAAGCAGTCCTGGCCCACACTGACATAAATGAAATCCTGAGAAAGCAAGGGAAGCGAAAGTGAAGACATCTGTGCAGATTCAGTATTAACTCATGATGAGAGCCTGGTAAATAAGCTCTAGAAGCTAATGAGTGCCACTTGTCTGTGTACATTGTCTGCCCATAACAACACTGAGGCTTCCAAGAAACCTTGAAACTTTTAGGCAATAATGAAGAAGTCAGTGAAATAAAATACCATGTTGTTTTCACAAAATAGATTGTACAAGTCTATTGGTTTCTTAATTAGGCAGAGGCAGTCATTAAAAATTCTTCACCTGGTCTATTTTAATTGAACTTGACAGGATGGGAATTCCAAGATAATTTGGAATATATATGAAAGAAACAGAAACCTGTAGAAATGAAAAAAGGTATAGGGTTGGAGCAAGCATATTAATGAAGTTTCTCAAAATTTACTCCTAAGGTATTTAAGTCAAATGAGCGATAATAAAATTCCCTGTTAATGCTTTATCAGAAACAACTATTCATTAAGAAGAGGATTAGAGTATCACATAGGGAGAATTTTGCTGTGACTAAACAGAAATAGGGTAGAATCCAGGGTCATGAACTAACAACAATTTCTCTTAAGATGATATGGGACCATAGCACATGCATGCAGATTAATCCCAGGTAGTATAAGCCACGAATCTAATGTAGTTGTGAAAAACTGTGAAATCTTAAGGTTCATTTCCAAGAAAGATAAAGTAGCACGGATTCTATTACTGGCCCTTGTTGAGTTTGAATCAGGAATTCAACATACTGTTCTGGTCAGCCATATAAAAGAAACATTCATGCACTGAAGTAATATGAAGAAGAGTTACCAGGATGAGAGTGGTATAGAGAGTATAAAAACAAATCTGAAACCATGGCTTTTTTTAGCCCACAAAATGAAAGCTGAGAATGAATAATTATTTTCTATAGATGAATCTGCAGCTAAAAACTAGGAAGAGAGAACTACTGAAGCTAAAAGACAGTATTGGCACTACAGAAAAAAATATGTAAATTGTCTGCAGGTAAATCTGGGCGTTATATTGAAAGTTTTCTGGTTGACAGAACGGCTTTCCAGTAATAATCCCAAAGCCAGAAGAAACTGAGATTAATCATTATATGACAGAATGTGATCATCTGCCCAGTAAACTAATTATAATCATCTGTATATTTCGCACTTCTTTCCTTTCCATACTCTCTCAGCACAAGGTTCTCAGTTCAAGCCTCTAAACACACTTTTCACTTTATAGACCCCCAAACTTCCAAGACCCCCCAAACTGTCACCACCATGTCAATCCCACCCAGTTCTGTTCCATACTACTTCTGCCACAGACCCGGCTCCTCCGAACTTCCCTGGTCACGTCCCTCGATAGGGCGAGCAGCTCGTCCCTGTCCTTGGAGCTGCACAAGTGCAGTCCGTGCTGCTGCCTGGGGTTGTGCTGAGCACATGGTAGAGCAGCTGCTGCCCGGAGAGGGGAGGCACCAGGCAGGCGTGTTACCGTGAGTCAGCTGCTTTGGGCAGGGCTATTTTGGAAGTATGAGTACTACATCTGCTATCATTGGGGGTTTTCGTAATGTGTTGCCTCAACTGCATTTCGTCCATGAACTGATTATGCTACCAAGGTCGTAAAATACATGTTTTTATCAATTAAAGGTAAAATATTGGCAGAAGGGGAAGTTTTTAGAATATATTTGTTCTTCTTTCTAAATAAGTACAATAAGGGTGAATAGAACTATTTGTTCAGTTAAGACGCTATTTTGTGTTCCTGGCTTACAAAACTTAAAAACGGAAGAATGGATCAAATAATTTCTCCTTTGTGTAACAATTTAGCAAATGAGTTTGCAGTGGTGGTATCCTGCAACCAGATAGCCTAGTGACGTATTAATTTTATTTTTTTTTTTAATTTACAGTATGTGTAATACAGGTTATAAGCACCAACTTTGTTTTTACATACATATATATATATTTAAAATCCTAGTAAGTTCAAAAGGTTTAAGTATCTTTATGCTTAAAGAAACACAAAAAAAATAATCTGAATTCTGGTTTGTATACTTTTTTGGTAGAAACCATTCAAGCAGCATCTAGCAAATATACCTACAAGTACAGCCTTCTCTTCACTGGCAATGTTAGACATCCTGTGTATTTAGCATGTATGCATTTGGCTTTGTAATTTTGTCATCTGAAACTATGCCACGATTTTTATAGCATTGACACTGCATAAGTGATTACTCAAGATAGACACATTTTGTAGAGGGTCTTTAGAAGGTGGATAGGAATTATGGATGCTGTAGGTCTGTAGTTTTTCAATCTACTTTTAAAATCAATGTGTGCCAGAAATCCCACCCTCATCTTCCCAGATCACTTCATTCTTCTGGAATTCAGATCAATGTTTTAACTTCTTCAAAATGTCTTGTAGCACTGTTACAGTCACTGATCACCCTTCACTGTGAGAGAGCCTTGAGCCTTGTAGGTGTGTAAGGAAGAGAGAGGACTGTGAGTAAATAAGAAAGTGTAAAAGGAGACCCAAGTATCTGCTAAAGGGCAGGGAGAAGAGGTCATAGCTGGTCTGGATATTTGGCGGCAGGGTGGGGGTGGTGATCAAAAGCTTTAATAAGTTGTAGAATTTATTTTTGCCTGGAGTATGTGGGGCAGGACGTGATGGAAGTTTCCTGTTCCTTTAGAATTTAATTTTAGAAAATAAACAACACTATGTGAAATGGGTTTTTCTGAGGCCATGAAGTATGTTTGTGACATTTGCTTTTTAATCTTAAAATCCTGTAAACCACCAAAAGCCTGACACTGTGCATCAAGTTACGGTGGATTAACTTTTGTCCATGTACAAATCTCTTAGTTTTTATAATGAGGAAAAATTATTTTTAAATGGACATAGAAGTAAGAACAAGATCAAAACTGGGAGAGGAAAGCATAAAGTAGCCATGATCTTTTCAGATAAGTATTTTCTGTTGTGTTGTATAGTATATTTTTCAATTGAAATTTGTCTTGAATCTGGAGCAATAAGTATTTGTTGATTTGTAGTCTGTTTCTGCCTTGTTGAAGCTATTTGCCAGATGTCTGCAGTAGTTACACTAATTAAAATGGCATTGCCTAGCAGAGCTTGCTCTTCCCTCATGCTACTAACTTAAAGATATTTCATTTAAAGGTGTTCATTTTTTACAACACAGTAGTTTTGGCCCCTCTTTCCCCCCCACCCCTTCACTTCCCGCAAGGCATTTTCTTTTCTTTCTTGCACCCCACCCTGATTATTTTAACATTTTGGCAGCCATGTTCTAATATTTCAGCAACACATGTGCTGGGTTCTTTAAATTCACAAATGTTGCTAATCTGAAATGAGAATTTCAGATATTTTTGCAAGCCTATTTCAGCTGAGCTAATTTTATAACAATGTTGTTGAATGAAATGTGCACATAATTTTGTATCAGTTGTGGGTGGATCGCACATATCTTGAATATTGAGATGAGCTGTGGCAGCCAGATGAAGTATCCACAGCACAGAATTCTATTAAATGTATAATCTTGTTTGTTAAATGATTACGTAGTGAAAAAGTTCACTGCAAATGAACAAGTTCAGACATTTTGACATAGATTTGTCATTCACAAGATCCCTAGTATCAAAGTATTTAACACAACTTAGCCGTTGTTCCTTAGGTAAGTATACACTTTCCCTGAATTTCAGAAGCAAAAGATCAAGACCACAGAACAGTTGCAATTCAAATCCATTTGTAGTGAGAGCAAAAAGTATATTCCTGTTCTAGAATCCTGCTTTATTTTCTTATATGCTTGTTTCTTATCGTACTTTCTATAAATTTTAAAAGGTCATGACAAATTGATGAAGTGACACTAAAAATTTTGTAATCCTGTGTTGTGGTAAGGTAATAGTACATATATTTAAAAACTTAAAGGCTTATATCAATCAATATTAAATAGTCTTACATTTTTGTAGTAACTGTTGCAATTCAAAACGTGTCAGGATAGGCTTGGAGTCGTGGGAATGATGCTGAATGAGAAGTATCTAAAAGGTCAGCAATGTGATGCCTTTTGCAGGGCTTTCAGTGAGCTGTGCTGGTTGCTGAGTGCAGGGCTGCTGGGCGAGGGGCTGCCACGGCTGCAGTACATGTTTCAGATGCTCCCCTCCAGTAGCAGAGTTACGTAATGCAGAGCTAAGAGCAAGAATTTTGAGCATTGTCAGCTGTTACTCAGGACATTTTGGTGTTTCCTTTTGGACAGCTGACCTGCTCTCAAGAGATAATATAAACAATCACTGTAATAAAAATCAAAGTAGCCAGGGAGATTCTGTTGCATAATCTCCTTTTATTTTTAAGGAGATTTTGTTTCCTGAAAATGCCTTTGATTGCGTGTCAGTGCTAAAATTTAAACTGTTTTATGTAGCTGTCACTGGTGGATAATTGCGAACAGGTGGAAGGAGAAGAGGAAAAGATTACAGCATTGTGCTTCGTAGGTTGATGGTGAGATGTGATTTAGCTGAACGGTCCCCTTTTCACACTTCTCAGAGCATGAGAATAGGACATAGTTTCATTCCTCTGAAGGAGATAGGAGACCAGAAGGAAGCGCTTTCGCTTCTTAGTTTTCTTGAGGGGAGCAGCACGCAGCCAGAAGTCCTTGCTGTGTTCCTTGAGCAAGCCAAAGAGCAACAGGTTAAAGCTGGCAGCCTGTTATCTTCGCGGTTTAGCTTTTAGAAATCCCCATAACGTAACGCACTTGAAATAGATGTCGTCATCAGCTCCTGCCCCAAGTACTAAGCCTGACCAAATACATGTGACAGAAGATGGTGGAGTAGAGTGCAGCAGCTATTCATGTGGTAGGAGTGGTTATTGTATTAGGGTATACTTTTTGTTGACAGGCCAGCATGTTTTGAGTTAAAATTCTGCAGCTGTCTCTCTCTCCCCCTCTCTCACTTTGTCTCTGTGGATTTGTACAAATTCCAAGCTCCTCTGCAACAGTCGCACCCTTCTTATTTTGTTCTGAATATATTTCACTGGTTTGTTTTTGTTTTGTTTTTTTCCCAGCAGGAAACGGACAGCAGAGGCGCAGATCCATTCAAGATCTTAGTGTTGCTGGAACAGAGTCCAGTCAGGTAATGTCCTTCTCATCTCTTCTTTGCCTTTCAGTAAAGTCAGCACCAAATCTGTACTTGGGAACTGATCAGGAAATCTTCACCTTTGATGCTTTCATAGAAATGATGTTGAAGCTTGGCAGACTGTAGTGTTGTTTGTATTTCATTGAAATGAGATTCCATGAGGGTAACTATGAATGAGCTCTAAATGAGAAGCATTTTCTGTATAGCTTATGCAGTATTTATAATTTTTATGTACACAGGTTTTTTGTGTACCACCTGATTTGGCTGAGGGCACATGTTACACAGGAAAGCCTTTTCATCTCTCTGTATGTAGAAAACAGTTGTAATTACTACTTATTGTCTAAAACAGTTATATATAGACTCACTTTCTGCATGAAAATAAAAAGCATGTGCATCAGTATCATAAATGTTATTTAATATCAATCTCTGAATCCTGAATAGTAAATTACAGAAATATCTTTCTATTTCTTGTGAAAGGTTTACAGCAGGGTGTTGTCACAAAGTTTTGTTAAAAAAACACTATTTCAAAGAGGTATTTCATAATAACATAGCTATTTGTCTGGTATTGTAAATGCCATGGTAACAGAAACAGTGGTATGCTACATAATATGCTCCTAGTTTCATTTCAATTTTAAATGAGAAAAGTATAGCTAATTCTTCATTCGGATGTGTTTATTTTGTGTTTTTAATTGCTTCAATAATTCACAGAGGCTATTTGGTCCTTAATGTAAATTTTCAATTTTGAGATCCCTAGTATTATTTGAATGTGGGATACTGGTGCTTACCATATTCATCAGGTTAATCAGGTTTCTATATTAAACAACCTACTGCAATAATCTAAAATAGGTGGTAATTCTTGGGGGGTGTAATTATCAGGGAGATAACCTTTGATTTTTCTTTAATTCCATGGAGTATGATAGCCAGACAAATCTGATAAATCCTGTAGGTATTAGTAAATTTACTATGTACATCGATCAGAAAATAACAAGTCTGAAATACAGTTTAGTATCTTCAGAGAAGACAGGTTTCTTAGAAAGAAATTAATCTGCAAAATTTAGGAAAGAATTTAGCCTATTTAGTTAATTGTAGAATTAAAATTATGCAAGACTTGGGGGAAAAAATTAAGTGACAATACATCAGTTATACCAAATTGTGCTGATTGATGTATGAATATATTTAATTATAGCTTTTGTATTTAAAAGTTTTCATTCCGTTCATTTTAATGAATGGTTGATATTTCAGATTTTCATCATTTGCTTCATATCTTAACAACTATTATAATAATCTTTCTTTGAAAGCTGTTCTACTGCTTGTATGGATGTTCTAGCTAAATTGTCCTTGTGAACAGAAGGATACAGAAATTTTGTTTTATGTTTACCTCACCAATTTCTCATGTGGGTCTATAGAAGTACTAGAGTCACATTTTACTTTCCTGGTTCTGATAGTGTACATATTGGAAATATAAGTGGAAGAATTACAATTATCTGTTGCTCTCATGCAATTTCTTTGGAAACATTATGGTAAAATCTGGAAAACATAATATTTTAACAGGCATGAAAACTGCGGTTTCAAAGACATTTTTGCACTGACCGTATAAACAAATAATGAATTTTTATCCCCTTTTTGCTGTGAGGAGAGATAGACAAGTCCACTGAAATGAATGCTAACTTTTGATGTACACATGCTTGTATATTAAAAAAAGAAAAATTTTGAAAAACAATGAGGCAACAAAACAATGTAATTATGGCTAAAGACTTAAGATTAATCTTTATGGGTTTCTACAGCTCTGGACCTCAGTGCCTTGATTTTTTTATTAAAAATTTTGAACTGCTATCCATATAAGCAATCTACAAGCCAAAGCAGAAAAAACATCTGACTGGCATAGCTCCGGTCAGCTTCTCCAATCTCCCCACATGCACCATACCATATACAGGGTATCCTTTCTAATGTGAAAATCCCCTTCCCCCTCCCTCCCTTCATTGCAAACATCCTTCTTCCCTGCATTCCATTCTCCCTTACACCCACCCTGCAGCACAGCCTTCTTCACCAAGCAGCCATGGCCCCATGTGCCTCTGCTCCCTCACACAGGCCAGCAAAGGCCCTATGCCACTCAAAACTGAAGGATTGCCACGGTGCCTCTTTTCTGGCTTTTAACTATTTGACACAGTAAAGCTGATCAGAAATATTTTTATTGAACATATTTTTCCTGAAAATTGCTGCTCTGTCAATAGAAAATGATTCTGTTATAACTACTGGTTTTTAATTAGAAACGTTTTTCCAATTCAGAATGGAATTTTTCTTAAGGTGAAAGAAAACACTAAGCTTGTATATAAATATTCAAATATATGTATATATAATATTAAATAATATACAATAAATATATATACTATATATATATGTAAGTATACAACAAATATTTAATAATACATATATACCAAAGTTTGTGTGCTTACCTGAAAGAGGTAGACCAAGACTCTTGTCTTCCTGTGTACCTGTTTGTCTATTTTAATTTAATTGTGTGTTTTATGATTGTACATCTATTTTGTTTCTGTGTGCTCTTGGAAGAATTTTTTGTGTGGCTTGAATGGCTGATGATTACTATGTTTATGTTGTTGAGACACTTACTGCTCTTACTGGTGTTCTCAACAGCAGACAGTAATAGGGCTTTGCAGGGAGTTTTACTACTCAGCATCAACAGTTTAGATAGGAAAATTTGCTAGGTCAAAGGTTTTCCTTCTGTGGATCATCTGTTGGAGTGACTTGGTGTTCAGAACATGTGTTTAGGTCTGAATTTTCACAGATTTTAGTGCTTGTTGACCTTAGACTGGTCCTTACTCCAAGTGACATGAGCAGCACTGATGCAACTGTTCCTTCTAAAGTCAAATGCTACATTTTCATTTGTTTCTGTCTGTATACTGTGATGCTCTATTAATTTCTCCTTTTTTTTTTTTGCACTGAATTGTTTCTTGTGCCTTTCTATTTCCCTGTACATGCACTTTAAAACATTTTAGTGTGTCATCTTTCTAGCGCTATTGCTCTTGCTTAAACACCTTTGTAACATAGAAACAGATGTGCAGACTCAGAACCGCAACTAGTACTATTTTTGGGGACTTGAAGGAACACAGCAAATTGCTATTTACACTGCATGCAGTCTTGACAAAATTTAATATTTTATATTCATACTGAGAAACATATCTGGCATAAAGACTCAAGATGTGCAGGTTGTGATCAGATGCCCAGTTGTGGTATCCATCTCCTTGCCTGTGTATCTTTTATTCATTTGGTTCTTTTGATACATCATCTTTCACAGTGCTATCATAAATACCGAAACTACGTACTGCCTCTTTTAAACATTTTTTTGTTTTGCTTTGGGACTGTTGTTTTTTTGGGGAAGAGGGGATGTCATTACTGTTGCTGGGCCTTCATAACTCTTACAGCTTACTTAGAAGTGAAAAAAATTAATATATTAAAGAAAACCATGTACTGACATGAACAGTTGAGAAGCAAGGTCAGAATGTATGTGCCCACATGCATGCAAGCTAAGTGGGATAATTTGGGGATCTGATATTATACAGATGAATCATTCTGTCCGTGAGATTGTGAAATTTGTCACAGATGCACATTCGGGTTTTTTTCTCCCCTTTCACAGCAAGATAAAATTCACAGATGAAATGAGGAAACAGGACTAGTAATGATGATTTCTTTAAATTGCCCATTTAAATTAAACTTCAGGGGGGATTATTCCTCAGAGCGTGCCAGCTTTTCAAGACTGCAAGTCTTTGAGAAATGGAAGCTAAGAATGCCTTGTGGGTTTGACCACCTGGCAAAGATGATTTGAGAGTAACCTGCTGGCAAGTCTGGAGGAAGCAGGGATGAAGGGGTAGCAGAAACTGATTGCTGAAGTACAGACACTGGCTTACCTGTCAGAGGGGCCGCCGTCCAGGGGGCCTAAAGCATCTCATTGAACACACTCTCAAACACTGTAATCTGTGTTCAGTTTGGGGAACTTCCCTTCAGAAGATATGTTTCAGATGTGATGCCTTCATTTCCATATCTGTTGAATTTCATGTAAATAATGATATCAAGGAAATATTTTTTTGGTTGATGGATCAAAGCAATCTGGTAAAGCACTGAGAAGTTACTGTAACCGGAGTATTTCTCAGGTGCCCTTCACTATCCACTATAGATACTCAACAACTCTGTTTTTGCTTAAAGGTCTTAAAAGCTGTTACAAGTGCTTTCTCTATCTTCTGAACTTTTATGTCAGCAGGGTGTGTTTATCATTCATATCTGAGGATACTAACTGTAAGCTCAGCAACTTAAACCTTACTTAGTGCCAACAAAGACTCCAACATGAAAGATTTCTCAAAATATCTGATGCTGTCACCTCAATAATATCCATCAGGTTATTTCTACAGTTTATTGTCCTGTTTCTGTCTGTCAATATAAAACACAAAATGCTTAATAAACATTACAGAAGAAAGACTATGCATTTGAAATAATGGATCTTTCAGTGTGTAGAATCTTGTTATTCTTTGGATCGTTACTTGGGTGAAATCCTGAATTTTAAAACTTAATTTAAAGTAGGATATTTGGAAACAGAGTCATAAAGAAATACATTTTCTAGTTAATGTGTATTTGAGTGCTTCTTTTGAAAAATGGAGTCATTTAAGGAATCATTTCATGATAAATACACCATCTTGAAAATAGTTGTATTTTAATAGCATCTTTTCTTTTTTCTTCATTTCTTTTCTGAGAAGCTTGCTGGGGCTTATAGTCTTAAATCCTTTACTGTGTTAATTTAATATCAGTGAGAGGGTATGTGAAATAGAAACATATGTATTGTAAATAATGTTTCTGAAAAAGCAGCTTAGTAGAATAACGAAGTCTGCATTATGTTTTTGTGCTTTGGTAAACAAAAGGATTGGAGGAGTCAAACAGTACATGAAAAAACATCCTTCAGAATTTTGATTTAGTTCTTACTTTGCTTCATGAGGGAGAATGTACTTATTTTCTGATTGATGTGCTTCAACTGATTGATCTTTTTTGACTAAGCTCCTTTTTCATGTTTTCTGAAGATTAATCACGTAACCTCTGAGTTAACAAAAGAACCAAAAGAAAACTGTAGATTAATACACAGTAGTCTAGTGCAGCTAATAAGCTGTATTCCTTTAATTCAATGTAGTTCCATTCACGGATTAAACATTGGAAACAAACTTTATTTCTTCCTTATGTTATGGAGCTGCTAGATTTCACTGAATGATGGTGTGAAAACTACTAGACATATCGTCATGATTTTCTATAAAGATCTTGAACACATTGTTCAGCATTGTTTTCTTTTACACAGTAAAGGAGAAGAAATGGGGATGAAATTATCCCTGCAATGCATGTAGAGTTGACCAAACCGTTAGGAGAGCATTAAAGGTAAAAGCTTGGGGAGGGAGAGCATTTTGGAGGATTGTAGGTTCAGATTTCTTCAATTTTTTTTTTTCTTTGCAATGAACTTCTCAAAAATCTTCTATTAACTTGTCATTTTATTTTATTTTATTTTGTCATTTCAGGAGAGTAGAAACAGCAGTAGATCATCTAGTCCTAGTGTGAGAATGATCACTACCTCGGGACCAACCTCTGAAAAGCCAACACGTAATCCATGGACGCCGGATGATGCAGGTAATCCTTTGTTCATTACTTAATATTTTTGCCTGTAAAAAAATTAAAATATTTATTTGATTGTGGTGTGGCGTATGTGCTCAGACATAAATAAAAGTAAGCAATAAAGGTTCTTTTAAGTTCTGCTTAAATCCAGTCATTACATTACTGCCTTGTTCTTCACCTATGCTTTAAGAATGCTTTTTTATAGATTGTTAAGTTACATGAACTTGTAAGCATTTTGCTTTTAAGAAAGTATTATACATTGCAGTGGTAGTAATATTTAATGAAGGTCTTGTTAGCACCGTTTTTTTACTATAATGTGGTTTTGGGGAATTAGGAGAATAGACATCTTGGAACATTTTAGTCTTGTCCATTTGTATTTTGAATGCACATTTAAAGATTTCATTGCCCTGACATCTGGAATTAAATGTTATGTAGGTGAGTATCAGCTGGAGTAGGTTGCTTCTGTCTATCATCTCTGTTGTAATTTTGCTTATGCAGAATGCACATGTGCACACAAAATTACTGGTTTTAAATGAACTAACGTGTCTGCAGAAACGTTGTAAATACTTCTACTGTAGCATCACTGTTCTTTTGTTATGAAATAGGATTAAGAATGAAGATAATTGAGTAGTTCAATTTGATTTTAAAAGTCATAATACATTCTGTTATTGAAAGAACCAGTACTGGACTGCAGGAAAACAATGGGTCCCCACAAATTCATTTTTAGAATATAAATAAAAATTACGTGTACATGTTGAATCTTAAACTTAGTCTCAAGATGGTACTTCACAGTGCCTCAAATTCTGTAATCTTTTTCTTTTGATCCTTTTCATCTGGATGATCAGACTCTTTTTCTGTAACCAGCTGCAAAATGGAAACTCACGTGGTGACTGACTCTTGCACAAGCATATATATATACATAAATATGTATGTGTATTTGCACACTTGTATTTTACCAAATGTAAGGTGATTATGTAAGATGAACTTTTTTTCCCCCGTGTTAGTGGGAGGTCAACACACTCTTGTGTTTCACTTCTCTATTTTCTTCTTTCTGTCCTTTGTTGCTTTGCCTGACCACAGTCAGTGCTTGCCCCTCTTAACTTCCCCAAGCCCTTGCCCACTGCTGCAGCCCACCCTGTGCCCTCTCGTGCAGCATGGATCCTGAGCTGCTTTAGGCAGTGAGCACTAACGGGAATTGCTGCCTCACATTGGAAGCAAGCTCTTACCCAGTCGATAGTTCATTGGGAACTGAAAATTTCAAATCCTAAGCCAGTGCAACAAAAGCTTGTGCCAAGTTTTTGGTCTTAAATGCAGCACAGCACTAGAGCTAAAAGTCAGGTCTGTTTTCTGGCCCACAGAAATCACTCACCTTATACTCGGGTAAATACACAATGTGCTGTACGTATATTTTTTCTTGCTGGTTAGGCCATGCACAAAGAATTGTTCGCATTTCTGAAGAGAGAAATAATTATGGTTTTCTGCAAAAGATGCTATGTTTTTAATTTCATGAAGCCAAGTGTTAAAACAAGGATGCAGCCGAATCTGGTCAATCAAGGAAAATTTGCAGTTCTATGACATGGTGCTGAAACACTCAGGAATGCCATCTGAAGTATTTACATGTATTGATGTATTTCTGAAGCATTGCAATGATTCCTGCATTGTAGCAGTATTCATTTACAGCAATAGCCTAATGTAGGGAAGGACTTCTCATGTTGATTGCATTTAAGATATCGTGGTGATTAAGTCTCTGGTTTTAGGGTTGTTTTCTTTTTCTTTTTTGTTTTTACCACCTTCCAGTTTCCTTACAAGCATACACTTAACCACTTTTTCTCCATTCCCACCCTCTTATTTCTGTTTCCTTTTGAAGCTGCTCTTGGAAATAGCATAGTCTTTGAGGGCAACACCTTAGTTTCTCTACCACGACTACTCTGTGGCAGGTGCTTTTGGGGTATGGGTAAGCAGCCCCTTTTTTTTCCCACCTACCCTCCTCCATATAATCCTCTAGTGGCAATTATGCGGCTGTAAAATCAGTAGTTTCTCCATGTGTCTTTACTCCTGTGTCTCTTAAAGCTTAACAGTAACCTTGTGATCCCCAGACTGTGGGCTACCAAAAGATTTCAGGAACATACTATATTAAATCTGGAATGAAAGCTCTAGAGAAATCCAGAGTAACTGCAGTGTAAGAAGAGAGCAGCCATGCCCAGGAGACTGATTGGTTACTGGGTTCCTTGCTACCTACAAAGTATCTATACAGAGCAGAGAAGATGCCCTAGAGCATGTTGTGAGGAAGATACTTAGAGACCTCACTGGGAGCAGGTTTCAAAACTGAGCAGGAGGTTGTGCTTATTTTATTTTGGCAGAGCTGATTTGCACAGCTTCTAATTTTAAAGTCATTAGATGCATGGGCTGGCTGGCTGATCCTTCATAAACAAGAATGAAATGGCAAATTTTTTATAAACAGAAATGATTGCAAACTGTACAAAAATAGTATTTTTAAAATTTGTGTGCTGTTACATGGCTTCTAGAAATGTAGGTTGATAACCATAATTTTTATTTCTTCTTGACGTGATAGACCATACTTTTGATGTTCTTAACGATCAGAAAAACAAAATGATTCATCTGCCTTGGGATTGGAACGCTGCTATTTCCATCTGCCTATCCACATTCAGATTGTGTGTTGTGAAATTACTTAGAATTCTTGTTTTTGTCCTGTAAGAATAGAATTAACTGTTGAAAATACATTAAAGTTTTCTTGGTATTGTTACAGAGACCAATGGGTCAGATAACTCCATCCCAATGGCCTATCTCACATTAGATCATCAGTTACAGGTAATAAATATACACTTCATTAGATTCTCAAGTTTGCATTTTATTCTAACGTGTGACTTCGGGGCTGCAAAATATAGTCCCACATATTTACCTGGGTTTATGTTCTGTCTAATTTTTGACCAAGGCTAAAAAAAATATATTATGTAATCTGAGATTGGTTGACTCAGGTTTGATCAAGCTATTAAAAACAAACCCTGGGAAACATGATCCCTAAAACCAAATATAAGCTGAGTTTGACTGTCAAAAGAAGACATTATTTGCTTGAGTGTTACTGAATCAAATTGTTGTATACACTTTATTTTTTGTGTGTGGGATTAAACACTACTTTGATTTTTGTGACAAGTGTCAGATTAAAAACATCAGATTTAAGTAAACTTTGACATCGGAGCAGTAATATTTTCCAGGGCATGGTTTCACTTATTTTTAAAAGCTTACTGGTTTTTAAAAGACTGTTATAAATACGCTGCAGAGACATTCTAACACACTATTTACTAAGGTATCAGTTCATTAGTCTTTAACGTGTCTGATTTATTTTCAGCCTCTAGCACCATGCCCAAACTCCAAAGAATCTATGGCTGTGTTTGAACAGCACTGCAAAATGGCACAAGAATATATGAAAGTTCAGACAGAAATTGCATTGCTGTTGCAGAGGAAGTAAGTGAAATGTGTTTAACCTTTTGTGTTCTTCTATGTGTTTCCTTTACACAAAGTCTGTGTATAATAATAAAAATACATAATAAAAAGTAAATAATAGTTACTGTGACTATTATTTCTGGCTTTATGAAGTAACATTTCATAGGGCATAATTATTTTCCAATCTTAAACTCAGAAATACCGAGCTGCTCAGTACAGATGAAATATTTAGAGCAGGTAATTGAAAGTTCTAATCAATATCAAGGCTCTTCTTCTGGACAAGTCCTACATAAGGTCGTGGCAAATCTCTGTATGTAACAAACTGGTAATGTTTGTTTCATCCCAAATGAAAGACCTGGACTGTTAAAGAACCTTGGAATTTTATTTGCAACACTGTCCATTAAAATATTTTTGAACTGTTATTTGTAGGTACTTGTTTGGTTAACGGATTATAGAATTTTGAGTAATATGTCAATGTTACTCATTTTGCAGTTAGCTTTAATCGTTTATCTGACTTTTGTCAAGCACTGCATTTACAACGATATTATCAACACTCATCTTATATTTTTCTACCATGGGTTTAAGACCTAATGCTTAAAAGCTGTTATGTTACCTTCTCCTTGTGCACTGGAAATAAACTCTTTCTTCTTGCATTGTTTACACGTGTAAGTAAAGCAGCTCTACATATTGTTGTATTAGGTCAAAAATTATTGCTGATTCAGAATTTGAGTTCATTACGAGTTCTGTTGTGCTCTGTTTCCTGATGCTGGGGACCAGTTCAGAGAGGTCGTAGTCACACACTAGACCAAATAATCACCTTGTTACCCACCAGTGTCTGAGCCACTGCAGGAGAGCAGCTGTTAATGGGGAGCTTGCCTTGGTGTTTGTGGATTAGCTAATGAGAAAAATGTGTGTGTAAACCTTTTGTACAGTAGAACTACCGTACAGAATGGGGGAAAACATTAGTTTAAGATTGAACTCCTGTCACATATTCACTTTGGGCTTAATATGCTGAGAACAATTTGGTTTTTTCATATGTAACCAGAATTTTTAGATTTGATGAGGAGATAGTTAAGCTAAAATTAATACCTTAATTTTATTGATGTTGTCCCTAAGGGTCAATAAATTATTTTAAATATATTTGTTTCAAAACTGTTAATTCTCTGCTTTTAGATTCCTGCAGTGCTTTGGTTTTTTTTTCCTAGGGAGTTTGTGTTCACATTTCTTCCAAACTGTTTTTTCTTAGAATATAATTGTCTGTAGGCATTAAAACAAAAAATAATGTGATGGATGAATTTAATGCTGGTTAAGGGAGTTGTTAGTTCAACCCTCATACAATTATTAAGTTTTATTTAACTGTAATTAAAAACCATATGGCAACAATTAATTAACATGAACTTTCTCCTTTGCTATTTTGTTGCAAAAATATTGCTGGCAGCTTGCCTTCTTGTCACCTCATAACAAAATAGTAAAACAAACTACTACATCAGTTTTGCAGAATAAATTATAGCAAGATTATCACTGTGTTTGGGCCTCAAATCTTTGCTAAAAAAACATATTGAACACTTATGGCATAATAATGTGAAATGCCAGTTACAGAAGTCATTTCCTTTATTCTACTTTTCCACTGCTTCAAGTTCAAGTCCAGATAGAAAATAGCACGTCACTAAAAAGTTACAAAAATTACTGCAATTTTGTATTTTAAGTTGCCTTTTAGAGATCTAAAATGTACAGATAGATACCTAAAATTGGACTTGAGTATATTTATGAAATTTTGTGTGGCTCCTTAGATATTTTACCGTGACCTGTAAAACTACATCTGAAAGACATTATCTAAAGGACAGTTTTAGAGACTTGAGGCTCTGTCTTTCAGCTATTTTAAAGTTTAAATGTGGATTTGATTTGGAAGGGAATTTTTCCCCAGACTACATTAAAGAATAACATTTCTTTTGTCGACTTCTTTTAAACAAAATATCACCAGCTGTCAGTTCAGATTGATAATCAAATACTGATGTGAAACATCTGAAGTCATCTACACACTAATAGAAATAGAATATAAATGACAATGACTTTTTTTCTTTATTTCAGACAAGAACTAATAGCAGAACTGGACCAGGATGAAAAAGACCAGCAAAACACATCCCGTCTGGTACAAGAACATAAAAAGCTGTTAGATGAAAACAAAAGTCTCTCAACATACTATCAGCAATGCAAAAAACAATTAGAGGTCATCAGAAATCAGCAACAGAAACGGCCAGGCACATCATGATTTCCTGGGACCTTTCAAATGAAAAATATGCACAGAAAAGACTGATTTTTTTTTATTGTTATTACTATCCCTTATTATGACAACTCATGAGTGTTAGCTTCTTGGTGTGATCTGTACTTGTCTGCTACACTTAACATCATTTAATTTTCTTTTTCCTAGGTGGACATCCAGTTCAACAGGTTAATTGAATAGGGTGGAAAAACAGTGACTTGAATTAACCAATAGCCCTCAATTTAAAGCAAGAAGAGTGGCTGTTTGCATGCTCCTTGTGTGAAGGCTAGCCTAACAAGTGTTGAGGAGGCTGCTAAATTTTGAGACCTTATTTTTAGTTTTTGGTGTTACCTCGGTAAGAACAAAAAAAAAACTTTCCTGTTTAAGAATGGTTTTGTTCCAGTGTCTCATCTCAAACTATTATTATGATTTTCATAATAAACTGAAACATGCACCAAGCTGCGGAGGTGATGTTGGCTGACCAGAGTAATTCATGATGCATTAGTGATGCCTTTTACCTGTAGACATAGTGTATTTTTTCCACATGCAAAATGGTAGGCAAACTGATGCCAGTATTCTTGGTTCAGTGCTTGATAGCCCTGCATTTTGACTAATATATTTCTTGTAATCTTGCATTCATAAAATATTTGAAGTAAAAGGCTGTATTTTGTTTACTTTCTTGGTGTGAATGACATGCAGTTTCATTTAAATACTGGGCAAAAGTTAGGAAGGTGATCACTGGACAGGGTTGGTCCCTTGTATAAAAGAGGAATAATCAAAAATATGTAAAAGCGTGTTTTAAACCTTTAAAACTTTTGTCCCTGTAGCATCTTTGGAAGGAAATTCAGAAAGAAAATTAATACAGAACTTGAAATACTTGCTCCCTTTATGTTTTTGCTCCCGTACTGATTTTGGTTTTAGGAGGTTTTTTTTCTTACAACTTATTTGGTGAAAAGCATTTAACATAAATGTAAATAAGTTTGTTTTAGATAGGGTAGGGAGAGAAGAGTTTGGGGAAATGAATTTATTTTAAATAGCAAATTATAAAATGGAGTTGAGTATGCAAATAGTGGAAACTATTAAGAAAATGAGGGAAGTGGCTTAGATCTCCATCAGGAATCTCAGTTATTCCACTCATTTGAACATAGCTAAAAGGAAGTTCATCACAGAATGCCTGCTGCCTTTGTGACTGAAGAATTGCATTTAATGAACTCGAGTGGAATATGTAATGCTCAGTGTTGTTATTTACTATTATTACATAGGAGAAAATAATTACTTGTTTACATTGCAGATTGATTATTTGGATTATGAATTAACTTTTAACTGGTACAAAAATGAGGCACTTCTAAATATAATGATAAATTACTCCTTACATACTTACATAAGTTTTTGATGTACTCAGTTACAGGCAGGGTTTTAATAACACTTGTTTGCAAAAGAAAAATAGGAAATTGAAGTTTAGCTGGTGAGCCCTATAAATAAAAGAGAAGTAATCTGAAATTTGAAATACACTTATTTCAAATGAATGGTTATTCGTAAGAGCCCATGAGCAGAACTGGGAAAAACCTTAAGGGGAAAAACCTTACACTATTTTCTCTTTCCCTTCCTGCCTACTTGATAATAACCAGTAATACTGTTGTGCTTATCTGTGAACAGCAAAGATGACGAACAACTTACTGAACATCCTGCCTAGAAAATAAATCTATTGTTGGCAAACCTTTGGGAGTAATAAACCTTTCCCTCATTTTATTTAAATAAAGGCAGGGTTCTCATTCCCAAAACCTTAACAGATAATTTGATTAGTTAGCTGAAACTGATATTGGGATCAACTTAAGGGCACACATATTTATAGCAAAATGTAATTGGGGGAGAAAATAACTCTAGTATTAGGAATAGCACGAGTTATCCAAAGCATTGCTGTTCACATACATCTGTCTATCTACCAAAATGGAGACACTCAGTGATCAGCAGCTTACTTAACATACGCTGAAGCATTAAGTAGAGCAGCATAAACACTGATGCTCAACTTCAGAGGCATTGATAGTTACATACACAAAATCATTTCCCAGGACACTTTTTACATTTTGCTATGTAGTAAAAGAGATACGCTTAAGGTAAATCAGTGTTGTATGTGAAAAGTCACTTTATGGCAAGGTTTGAATAATGAAAGTGAATGCAGCGATAAATTAATGGTACATAATACAAAAGTAATTTCTAGCAGTTGCTTATGATTTTTCAGGGTTTACATTAAAAAGGATGTCGGATTACAAAATAAGTGCTGTGCTACCATGCACTGTTGGCTTCAAGCAATAGTTCGGTTTTATCGCCCCAGTACTTTTCAAAGGGAATTTGGAGTTTGACCTTTTGCCTTCAAGTTGTCCCTTTCTTAATTCCACCAAAACTTTAAAAAATACTTGCCCAGATTTCTCACTGAGGTTTTCCACATGACAAAATTTGTTTATCATAAAAAAACCTGTAAGGGTAAAACACAGCAGTTTGGGCTCAGAAGAGTTTAACAGCTTAACTTTCAGTGACCTTTATTGTTTTCATAAGGCTCTTGTTTTAAAGTTGTTTACAAATGTGCTTTTATTTTTCTGTTAAACTATTTGGACTGTTCAGGAACTTTTTTCATGTACTCTTTTGTCCAGTTGAAGCTGTTCCTCTAATAATGGAGATGAAACATCTAGTTTTTGCTGGGCACTGCCTTCTCAGAAAAGGTAACAGGCTCTGCTTTTTGTTACAGTCTGTGTTCTGTAAGATATTGTGTAATTGAAGTATGCTTCTGTATACTATGCAGTTCTTCCAAAAATGCTTTTTTTAGGCTTTTTGGTTTGTTATTTTTTCTGATTAGGAGTTGAAGATTGTAATTCAAAACGTGTACATAAAATGGTGAATGATTTCTTATGATTCAGGAATGAGCAGTGTGGCTTTCTGTTATAGGGTTTTATTGCTTTGTCAGGAATCTAATTAATAAAAGCTGAGAGACTTCCACAAACATGTAGTAATGCCCCAACACTTGTCAGAGCATCCGTGATCTCTCATGGAATCCCACACTGGGTGGAAGATAATCATCATGCAGTTGTTCCCACTGCCGAAAAAATTCTTCTGCTATGAGCTTGTCCCTTCCTGTATGCAGAACTAGGGTGTAGGATGAATAGTCTTACTCATAACTGAGTATAAAGATATTTTAAGAATGCCACATCTTCCCTGTGGATGTTCTGCAAAGAGATAAGTGCTCGTCTTCTGTTGTTAAGTTCAGAAAACTTCCATTCCCTGGAACTTCTCTGCTTTGTTCATAATTGATATTACAGCTTGAGAAGTTCCATTGCCATACCAGAGATAGAGACGACCCCCATAAGTGTCTCATCACCTGTGAAGAACACAAAATTGTGCTTCAGATGTGTTCTGAAGTGTTCTGAACAACTTGACCCTTTCAGGTCCCGTGCTGTAACTTGCAGGGAAAGTTTAAAAGAACAAGGGGAAAGACAAAAGGTGTGGCACACCCAATCCCTCAGAATACAGTTATCCCTGGTGAACTGGTTGACGAGGAGGATCTTAGGAAAGTAAACCCATGTAGATGTATATGCAGATATAAACACAGTGTTGCATACTTGCATGTTCTACCTACCTGAAAGGAGGGTGGAGCCAGGTTGGGGTCAGCCTCTGCTCACAGGCAGCCAGTGACAGGACAAGGGGACACAGTCTTAAGATACACCAGGGGAAGTTTACATTGGACATTAGGAGAAATTTTTTTCACAGAAAGGGTGATTAGACATTGGAATGGGCTGCCCAGAGAGGTGGTCGAGTCACTGTCCCTGAAGATGCCTAAGGAGAGACTGAACGTGGCATTTAGTGCCATGGTCTGATTGACATGGGTTCTGTCATAGGTTGGACTTGATGATCTCAGAGGTCTTTTCCAACCTCATCAATTCTGTGATTCTGTAGAGAGCTGCATATATCAAATCAGAATTGATGTCTTTTTATTTTTCCAAAATCAGAGCTTTCTTTAGTTTTTATTTACTTCAGTAATGTCACTAGGTGGGTGATACTCTATGCCTGTGAAGATCAGATTCTCTAGAGGCAGATAAATACAGGTGTGAGAGTGCATCAGTTATTTTCTGTGCCCCTGTAGCTGTTTCCTGCTTCTTGCAGGGACAATTCCCATCTCCCACTGAACTTGGAGAGATTTGCTACAAATGTTTTAACTTTGAACCTGCATCTGGTCATGGAGCAGTACTTAATGAAAGAACAAAACTGAATTTAGACTAAGTAGTTTTAATTTTTAATTATTAATAAAATACTGTCTTAAAATACTTGAAGCACTGCTAATCCTAGGGCTTTAGCCTAAACAAGCATTAATGAAGAAAATCTTTTTATTCATAGCTGTGTGCTTTACACTAAGTAGCTAAAAATTTGAGATACTCCAAAGGATACAACAGGCTTGTGTCTGCATAATTCCACCTAGTTCGTCAGTATTCCCCTTCTAACTTGAATAAAGGCCACCATGCACTTGGGAACCATTTCTTTTTACAGATGGATGGAGAGGAGCACATCATAGTATCACAGAATCGTTAAGGTTGGAAAAGACCTGGTGGACAACAAGCTGTCCGTGAGCCAGCAGTGCCCTTGTGGTCAAGAAGGCACATGGTGTCCTGGGGTGCATTAGAAAAAGCATTGCAGGTTTAGGGAGGTGATTCATCCTCTGTACTCAGTCCTGGTGAGGCCACATTGGAGTGCTGTGTCCAGTTCTGGGTTCCTAGTACAAAAGAGACATGGAGCTCCTGGAGCAGGTCCAGTGGAGGGCAGTGAAGATGATGATGGTGCTGGAGCATCTCTCTCATGAGGAAAGGCTGAGGGAGCTGGGCCTGTTTAGGCTGGCGAAGAGGTGACTGAGAATGGATCTCATCAATCTCTATCAGCATCTGAAGGAGGATGTCAGAGTTTGGATCCAGGCTCTTCTTGGTGGTGCCGAGCAGTAGGGCAGGAGGCAATGGGCAGAAGCTGATGCTCAGGAAGTTCCACCTGAACATGAGGAAGAACTTCTTTACTGCGCAGGTGACTGAGCGCTGGAACAGGTTGCCCAGAGAAATTGTGGAGTCTCCTTCATTGGAGATACTCAAAAGATGTTTGGACACAATCATGAGTAGCATGGTCTAGGAGAGCTTTGGAGGTTGGACCAGGTGACCCACTGTTGTCCCTTCCACCTTACCTAGTCTGTGAATCCGTTAACACTGATGTGCAGCCTGGTGGAAACTCAATGGTCTTCTCTTCTCCTGGTCATGCTTTTCCCTCCCGCTGATAACTAAACAGGAAAAGCAATGGAGCAACTGCATATAGACTGCTCTCCTGTGGTAATTAGGCAAAGGACCAAGTGGTGACTTGCATTTGTATAAGCTATGGGCTTAGCATGTGCAATGGAACAAAATCTTAGTTTATACCAGAAAATTAGAAAAAATTTCCTAGCTGTAGACAGCTTGAAGATTATATAATCTTTGTATTTTCTCTGTTCAGATGGTGGCGAGGCACTGGAGAAGATTGCCCAGAGAAGTTGTGGATGCCCTATTCCTGGCAGTGTTCAAGGCCAGGCTGGATGGAGCTCTGAGCAACCTGGTCTAGTGAAAGGTGTCCCTGCCCATGGCAGGGGGGTTGCAACTTCATGATCTTTAAAGCCCCTTCCAACCCAAACCATTCTATGGTGAGATGGATATGCCTAAGAGCTCTGTCTGGCTCTGTTCCTCTTCTTTCTCATTAAGAGTGGCAGTGTGGACTTCACAGCTGTGGCCACCTTTGAGTGATGTGCAAAGCCACATGACTGACTGGTAGCTCCAGTGGTGCTAAAAGGGGTGGCCAAAAAAGAGGGGTGGCTTAAGAAAAGGAGGTGAGCCCTTTATGCAGCTTTGCTGCTGTATCTATACAGTAGGTGCTTCAGACTACTCAGACTCCCTTCCAAAAGTAGGTAAAGTTACAAAGATTCGGCTAAAAGAGGGAATAAATCATCCTGTCATTTGGAGATATCCATATTTGCGAAGCCACCACTGTGGAAGTATTCCTGTAAGCATTTTTGTTTCCAAGGTCCCAGGGGAGCCTGCCTGTGCCTGTCACTGGCGGTCTCCCTGAACAGATGTCTCCAAAAAGTTAAACCTGGTACACGCGAATCAGATTCTTATTCAAGTTTCTTACATCATCATTAGCAAAGTGGCTGGGCACAGCCGGGAATTGTTCATGAGAAAGGAGGTGTAGCTAATTTAGCTCATCCTCTGAGGGCTGCCTGGGGCTGTGGGGCTGCCGGGAACAAACTGCTTCTGTCACGAAAGCGCTCAGATGGGTCCTCAGAAGAAGAGTCAGCACAAGGAGCTGTTTTGGTCAGTGCAGCTGTGCTTTGCACCAGAGCACAGTGCCGTGGCTGAGGTTATAGGGCTGGTGTTAGAGCAGGGCTGCTGCTTTTCAACAGCAGCCTTTAGCCACTGCTCCAAGTGTCCTTGAGTGCTGGCAGACACGAAAGCTGCTATGAAGTGTGAGATTTACAGTGATAATTTCATGCTGATCAAAAATCCTAGTTCCAAAGAGATGGCTGAGGAGGGATTTGGTTTATTTGTTTTGGGGAAGAAAAAAAAAATTGGGGTGAAGGTCATTGAGTGTGTTGTATCCCACATCTTGGTATCAGGGAAGCATGCCTGTAGCCTTGGCACAAGCCCTTCTCTGAGTGTGCTACCAAAAGAACCATGTGGTGAAGCAAGTGGTGAAGGCTTTCATGGTTGCATCCCTGAGTGCTCTGAGTTCTCAGACCTGAAAGGAAAAAGAGGAAAAAGCCTTAACAACACAGCTGGGGAGTTGAATGTGTCTGGCTTACTGAAAATTTTGCGTATTATGCCATGATTCCCTCAAAACATGCTAGAGGTCAAACTGAGTTTTCCGTCTCAGCTGCTTTAATTCAGTGGGTTTGGGATCATGTAACCTGCACCTCCTGGGCAAACCTCAGCCTTCACCTGGCCTTCACAGGTGAATTTCCCCTCCATAAAGCAGAACTTCTTATCCCAATATTCCTGGAGCAGGACCTCAGGTAAAGAACTTGATATCTTTTTAATAAAACCCTATTGTGGTAAATCACAAAAGGTGCAAAAAGTGATGAACATTAAGAATCCAACTGGGTTTTAGTTGTCTGAAAACTTAGATTTTGGTGATTTTTTTCCTTCCCTGGTGCCCAGTCTCAGAGCAAGAAAAGATGCAAATATAACCAATTGTACACAGCTATTCTGTACTCTATCCAGCTCCTACAAGTTTAGTCTCTGTCAGTGAGGTTCAGTGAGGGGTCTGGAGCACAAGTCTTATGAGGAGCAGCTGAAGGAACTGGGAGTGTTTAGCCTGGAGAAAATGAAGCTCATGGGCAACCTTATCATTCTCTACAACTCCCTGAAAAGGAGGGTGTAGCCAGGTGGGGTTCAGCCTCTTCTCCCAAGTAGTAAGAGGAAACTCCCTCAAGTTTTGCCAGGGGAGGTTTAGATTGGAAATTTCTTCACCAAAAGTGTTGTCAAGCATTGAACAGGCTGCCCAGAGAAGTGGTTGAGTCCCCATCCCTGAAGGTATTTAAAAGCTGTGTAGAGGTGGCACTTAGGGACATGGCTTAACGTTGGACTTGGCAGTGCTGGGTTAATGATTGGTCTTGATCTTTGACATCTTTTCCAATTTAAATGATTCTATCATTCTGTGATTCTATGTATAGAGTTCAGATAGTTGCTTAAGAAAGTAATAAAATATAATTTTGAAGAAGATGGTTCTGGGGAGGTTTAGCCCTTGCTTGATTTATTTGGGGGTAGATTTCATAACGAGTCATTTTCAGAATATTTTTATCAGGGAGAACACCAAATTAATGGTAGTAAGAACACATGCAAGAGTAGGAAGAGGGTATGTTCTTCCCCATTTCTCTGGAAAGTCTCATTACTATCACAGCAGCAGCTGCAATAACAAAGTTTCTTATGAATGTTTTATAGTGATTAGTAACTTGCTGCTCGATGTTTCTTCATTTTTATTGGCTTCTTGCACCACAAGACAGCATTTCTCACAATTTCAAGAAAACATAATAGAATAAATTGAATCTATTAATTAATTAATACTAATAAATACTAATTAAACTAATAAATTAAATCTATTAATTAATATTTAAGAAATCCGACTTTTGAAACACTTGTTAAAACAAAAGAACTGTCCATACTAGCAGTGTAATACAATATTATCTGTAGCAGCCCTTTGTTAGCCAGTGCTGCTGTGTCCCAAGAGCCCTATTTGCTTGCAGGATGAATGAGCCGAATGTTTTCAAGTGTGCTTAAAAGAAGTTTAAAAGTGCTGACTTATTATGCTCTGGTTCAGTGTCCCTCCTGCTGTGTAATGGACAACTGTGCAGTAGCTCTAAAATACTCCTTAAATACAGAAGCATTCAGGCGAGGCATTTATTCATCTGTATTCAAGCCATCACAGCAGCACACTACATTGCGAAGTTTTTGCAAGATCATCACAACAGATTTCTCAAATCTCAATGCTATTGACTCCATCGTCTGCTCTGTGGTGCAGCCTGAGCACGTCAAGAGAAGAAAAGTGGCCGCCTCCCTGAGCCAGTCAAAAATTGAATGCAACATCAGTGTTATTGTAGTCAGTTGCATAAAATATTGCTGTACGGGACAGCAATGAATTGCAGGCGATGCTGTTCCCTTATTAACTTGGCATAAATTCAAATCCGTTAAGAATTAGATGATGAACACTAAGCACTTTGAGCCCTCCTGAACATTTATGATTCAGTGGCTGGTATTTGCTTGGACTGATATTCCCCGTGGTATCAGCTCAGATCTGATCGTTGCTCTGTGAGTGATGATAATGCACTAATGCCAGCTCCCCTTTCTTTCAGGCACAGCAGAGGTCAAAAATTTTCAACAGGACTGTAACTAAGCTGTGACTCTGGGGATCTTTTTTGTTTTGCTCTGAAGAGATGTGGGAATGTTGAGGGTTTTGGGAGTTGCCTTTTGTTTTTTGTTTCTTCCCTCTTAAGGAATTTTTCCATACTTTAGTTGGCTATTGTTACATACTTAAGAAGGACAAAAGACGTGGCCACTGGGGGAGGAGTCCATCTGGCCTGGGTTTTTCTCGTGCTGGGCGGGGTATGCCGCGAGATTTGAACTGGTAAAAGACAGGCTGGATACAGCCCTGGACTTCCTGTTTCTCCCGGCATCGGAGGAGACAGGAGCTCCCCCTCGGAGTGAAGGAGATTACTCGCCTTTGCAGATCCGCTGCCTTCTGCTGCTTTCCTACCGGGGACCCCACCGGGATCTCAAGCCCGTCTTCCCCCTCCTCGCTGGAAGCTGGGCTGCGGCTGCCCTAGCCCTGCCGTTTTCTTTGCTGCTGCTCCGAGCCNGATTTGTTTTTTTTTTTTTGAAAACTACAGTTTCTCTTTATTTACAAAAAGAGCTATGGGGGATTCTCAGGGTTGGAAAGCCTACCCCAGTATATCAGGGCAGCAGTGAATGGAAGTTGTTCCTGCTGCTGTCAGCTTAAAGCCTTTTTTTTAAAAAAAAACACAACCTTCTTCATAACAACGATCAGATTGTAGAGGGATGGTGCTGCCTCTACTCAGCATTTGGCTATTCTTCCCATATCAACCATTTTCCCAGAGCTCAGCCTTGGAGCAGGTAGCTGGAGGGCTGGTAGAAGTTTCGCAAAGACACTTCCTCCCACTTGCTTCACAGGCAAGGGAGACACGTATTCCTCCACAGGAATCAAGCTATGAGCCTAATTCAGGGTCCTGAAATGGATGTTGCAGAACACAGGTCTCTCTGCCTTACAAGTGAGGCTACAGGTCGATACAGGAGAGATTACTTTCAGATGCCTTTAGCATTTGTGAACACCACAAGAACTCCCCAGTCATCAGCATCTGCCAGTGAGGAAAATCAGAGATGATACCTCTACTCATTTTCACCCATCTGTTGTGTTTCTGCTGCTGAACATTATTTCGGACTTTAAAGTCTTAATAGCCAGATATATAATTGAACAGCACTTCTCATGGTATGAATGCATAGCATAACTTGCCCTGTTATTTGGACCAAGGCTAATGTTTGATGTATAATAGCCACTTTTATCTAATTACCCCTAGAATTAATATTATCAAGAGCAGCACAGGCCATGCTGTGTCTGCAGGCAGGCTGCAGGAGGACCTATGACACACGGAGGAGTCTCGGAGTCACCACAACTCTTTGCCCCAAAGAGCAGCAGGGTTGTTAACTCGTGGCAGTGATTTTGCAAGGTTTATGCCTACAATCCAGGCTAACGTCGCTAATTCACTCTGCGGTTGCCACTCAGCAGACAAATTAATGGCGTGAGTCATTGTCAACTCCTACTAAATAAACCAGTGAACTAGAGATGAAAGGCTCTGTATCCAAGTTGTTTTCATTAATTGCACTGTGGGGCAAGGCTAGATTTCATTTCAACGACGGGAATATTAACCTCGATTCCTTTTCCTTAATTGAGTGTGGAGAAACAAGAGGCGTAAGCAAGGGAAGCAGAGAACAAGGACATGGGTCATTAGCACTGTCATCTGGTCTCACAAGCAGCAGCGCCTTGTAAAAAATGTCATTGCAGCAACCAGGAGGCAAAAGCTTGTTTGGCAATGCACAGAGCATAAGTAATAAGGAAATTTACATTGGTGATTTAATTTTCACCATTTAGATGTACAAGTCTCAGCACAAGCTTATGACGATACACAGGTAACTAGAGCCCATCTTGCAATGATTCATAGGGTAAAAATACCCGCAGAGTCCTGCAGAACCATCTCCATGGGTGATGCTGGCTCCATGGGAAGCCTTTAAGGGGAAAAGGTGTGGTCATTAGGCCTACTTCTATTACTGATATATAACACTTGCAGAGCATTTCTCACCTGAAGACTTCACTTTCCATAAAACCATGATTACAGGAAAATAGAGGCCCAAGGGAGCACAGCTGACCTTCCAGAGGGGAATAAGTATTTGGGAATAGATTCATGTTTCCTGCTGTCATTCCAATAATGTATGTGGTGGGCTCCAGAGATTCTATCACTGAATAATTATCAGTTAAGCAGCACAGTTCAGCAGAGGTTCCTGGATCTGGCTTGGCTAGATCCAGGAAACATCCTTTTAGTTAGCAACGATTAGGTACTTTTTGAAGTACACAACTATTTGAGTTGATTAAGCTGACGCAAATGGAAATAAAGCAATTGCATTCCAGGTCAGCTGTTGTTGTGAAAGTGGGATAGCAGTGAATGAATGGGTACATCTTTTGGATATGCACAGCAGGGTGATAAAATTGCATCCTAGTATGAGATAAGGTGTCTCCTACATATACAAGGCTTTAATAAAAGACCATGAATTTTGGGCTTGCTACAAACTAGCTGACTGTGCTTAATCTTGTTCAGGATCATAACTGTTAATGAAATAAAAAACCTAAGAGACAACTTTCTGGTAATGCCTCAAGGAACTTTATAGTTCAAGGACAGAGTAAAACATATTGTTACTTGTTAAAAATTCTGCAAAATAATTTTAAAATTAAGGTATCATTTTTTGTTGATAGAAGAGGTTAACAGAGATCTATTTATGTTACACACTTCATGATGGTTGGTTGGTACAAGTGACTGTACTTAATTACATTTAAATGCTGTGCAGTTAGGAAAGAATGTGCCTAAAGCTGTATCTCCACATTCAGTGCTCATAAGAAGAATGAATTCCTCACCAAGTTCAAATTCTTTCTTCTTTGCATTTAGAACACATGAAATACAAGATTGTCTTTCTTTTACAAATCTAGCAGTGATTGCAAAGCTGTAAATAAAAATACAATTCTTTCTTGTGATGCCCGTGAGTGAGCAAACCAAAATTAATTAAATAAATGTTTCACTTACATCTGCAGAAAACCTTTAGGGCTCTAAAGAACAGTAAATTGTGGGAGTCTCTTGACATAGCTCAGTTACACTTGGCTCCCTGGAGGCCCATCATTTTGAAAGAACTGTGGCCTACTTGGCTTGAGAAACCAGGCCAAACTCCCTTTACTTGGAAAAAAGTAAAAACAAAATATTAATGCCAGAGTTTCTTGCAATCATCCAAAGCACACAGTGAATTCAGGAAGGTAGAGCCGGATTCCAGCACAGTACAGAATGGCACTGTTCTGTGTTTACTCTCAGTGTATCGTTGCTCTTTAGTGAAGATCTGATTTATCATCTCTTGCCGGGAGATTTGACCTCTCCTGGAGGACATCTTTGAGTCCTGCAGAAATTTCTGTGCATGCTCATCTTGGATTTCTGTTTCCCATCCTTGGGACTCCTGGCCAGGGAGCCAGCCAAGACCAATGCCTGTCCAGTGGAACGTGCCCACAACCCGTGCCACCTATACCCTAAACTGTCATTGAAAGGATCAGTCAATTTTTTGATCAATGTCTTCTTCATGCCCAGCTCTGCTTTCTTTTTCCCATATTCTTCATCGCTGAAGCTTAGATGAGGACAGAAGCCTTACGTCATCCTCTATCTGTAATTTCTGTAAGACTGGATTTGGGCACACATGAGTTTTAAACTGCCTAATCATTGACCTTATTTGCCAATATATAGAAATGAATATATGATAGACACACATTAGCCTCTCAATTCAAGCAAAGTGAAAAAGAAAAGTGTGCTCTTCCTTTTCAATTGAGCACACTAGTAGACAAAAGCAGTATTTTTTCACTATGTAAGTGATCATAAGTGCAAGTAGTTTTTCTGCAGAATTTCTTGGTGTCAGCTTTGCAGTAGCCAAGACACAGCATTTATGCTGGATCTGCAAGAAACTGCAATAAATTTGAAAAAAAATAATTGAACAATACTGAGACTGCCAGCAGAGGCTAAATTACGTCATGCTATAACCTGGATTTCCTGGAGGTGAGAGACTTCTCCTGAAGGAGGGCTGAGCAGCAGGAGAAAGCCCTTTTTCTGAGCTGTACTGCTCACAGAGCCCTTCAAGCCATGGCATTCTGCTCTGTAACTGTGATGAGACCCTGAGTAATGACCTGTGGATGGAGAAATTATACCAAATAGCCCTCATAATCTCTTTTGTGCAAGGCAATTTTTCCCTTGCATTAACATGCCAGAGCACTGAGGACTTCATACTTACTAAGACTTTTTGTCTTGCCATTTCCCACAGAGCAGTGAATTTTGTACTACTGAAAGCTGTGATTATGCAAAAATATGGCCTTTTTTTCCCCCCTTGCCCCGGAGGAATATCACTGCTTCTGAAGAAGTGGCTTTGCTCTGCAAAGAGAGCCCGGCAGGCTTGGTAACTTAAAAATTTGATTGTCAATGAACAAGTCTTCAGTTGTGTGCACATTTCATTTCAAGGCAGTGGCCTGGGAACATTCTCAAGCTAATTAAAATACACTAAGTAGTCAGCTGGTGGTGCTGAAAGTTGCTTTACCGCCTGGAAATGGGAATTGCAGTGGTTTCCTCCTTATGGTCCGGAATTGTTGGGAAGGAGTGTCACATGCAGCCTATTCAATGCACAAAGCCTCTCTGATGGGTGCAAAATGGCTTTGGGGTTTTTTGTGTCTGAAATCAGACATTGTTAATAATGTAAGAGCAAGGAAAATGTGCTCTTGGGGAGAAGCTGGGCTTTGCAGCTACTACAAAGAACCTACTTAAAATCTAGGCTGACCTTGATTGCAGCTGGACCGGCTTGGACTCAAAAAAGGGTTGGATTATATCCATTAAGAAGCAGTATCTCAGAGGTATCTGAAATTAACCTGTATTTATTTTAATAAATACCTCATGTGTTTCATTTGGTTTAGAATTTTCCACACTCAAAAAACCCCAACCAAACCACAGCACAGTACCTAAGTCACAAAGACGGATCACTAGAAATGGCCAGAGGATGCTTGCAGTATTTGCGGCAGCTGCCAAAGGGCAGAAGGACAAGTGCAGGGCTCTCCTGCTGCGCCATAAGCCCTGGTGTAAGCCTCCATGTCCATAGGGGCTGCTTACCTTTAACCCTGAAAAGTTCAAAAAGCCCTTGCTGGAGTCCAGCTTCTGTTTCAGCAGTGGGCAGGGCTCTTCAGGAGGCAGAAGTGGGGCATTTGCACCACTCTCATTCTCCTACCCGGCATAAAAGATGCAGATGAATCACTTGGAGGTGAAGCATCTCTGCATTTAACTACATGCTCCCTCTGACTATCCTTTTGCAGCACTGCAACCTTTTAAAACTTACCAGAGATTTACCAGAGCATGACAGAGAGGAAAATGAGGTGTGTTTTTACATTTCCTTCTGCCAAATGAGCACACAGTCTCACAGTCACCTACAGAAACTGGAAGAGCGGAAAGTGAATTTTCCTTTTCTCACTGCAATTTAAAGAAAGTATATGGAAACTATTTTGGTGGATCTGCAATCTGTATCTTATTTAAAATTAAAATTGTCCATTGAATAAATTTCCATTTACTCTAGCAGAGCTCTGGTGATTTACATCAGTTAAGAATCAGCTCATCATTTCCTTTAAAGCTACTTCTATCATTCTGTGGTTATGAGCACTCTACAGAGCATTTAGGCTGCATTTTTAAAAAGTAGAAACCCTCAGCAAGCTTCCTCTTGCAAATACAAGTTTGAAGTGATATTTCACCATGAAAACATGGTTAATTTTCCTCTTCCAGAGATTTTAGTGAGGTATAGAGCTATTTTAGATACAGTGATCTGTTTAATAACATGAAAATGTTTCATCCTGCTGGTCTCTGTGTCAATGTTTGTTCTTTATATGATGTTTTAGAAAGAAGTATTATGACAAACCATTTTATTTAAACTCAGCATGTTAAACAAGGCTTTCCTGAAGTTCTGATGTAATATCAATTATTTAATGAGTGTGGAGCTCACAACTTAGCTAAAGGTTATCATCTATAATAGATACATCTGCTTGTGTTTTCCTCAAAGCTGTGCATTTTGACCTTTTTGCTATACAAAAGACTAAACTGTTTCTGTGTCTGTACAAACTATAACGACACCATGGTTTTCCCTCTAGAGTCTGCACTGCTTGCTTTACATGATCTTGAATTTAAAAAAAAGAAAAATTGCAGCAAGTTTATGCCAGAAAATAAATGCAAACACTGTTGTACTCTCTTGAACATCGTCACTATGATGTGAAGCTTTATATTAAAACCAATTTTGCACACTGTCAGACTGCACCACTATACATTCTTCAGGACAATGTTCCTGTCAGAACAATTCAACTTTTCTGGCAAATGAGACCATTTTTAATGAGATAACACTTTCTCAAAGAACCAGATGACTTAGGGATCCGGCCTCCATGCTCAGCAGTGTTTGGCACCGTGAAACCACCATTTCACTGAAGTCGTTGGGATTTGCATTCCTAAAAGTTCAAGTTGCTTTTGAAGATGAGTGCCAGTTGGCCAAATCATTTTTATCTGGAATAACAGTCTCATTAAAAAAAAAATCAGGTCTTTTGGCAAAGGTATCAGCAGGCCAGGGCCACATTGTTATTACTTCTTCTGTGGTCATTGGTGCCCCCGGACTTGGGGTGACACAGACCACAAAAATTTGACACCTAACTTTCCAGATACAAGACTGGGCATTGCTGAAAAGTGGTCCAGCAATCCCACAAGCAGGCACTGGGGAATGGGCCCCAGTCACCATCAGCGGCCAGAGGAATCAGTCTTCCAAGTGCGTACATTTATTCTTTTTAAATGGGACAAAGGCTCTTAAATCATTGGTGTATGTAAAATTTTTTGCCTGGTCCTACCAGAATTACAATTTCAAAGACATATGGAGGAGTTTTATGTTTGTAATGATAACCCAGAGCTGCTTAATTTTAGTATTTGGGGGTATTTTTATTCCCAACCCACCCCTCTTTCATAACATGAAAAGGAACCTCCCCACTGGGAAGAAAATTTCCTAAACTGCTGCTCAGTGCTGTGGTATTTTGGAGTCAGATTTTGCATGTGGTCAGCTGAGATGTTTCTCTGGTTTATTCCTAAAGGAAGATATAGCCAAGGCTTCGTGGGAGAACTCTCTTTGTTCCTTCCATGAACCTATACTGAAGCAGGTAGGAAACATTAGGCAATCCATTATTTTCAAAGAAAGATTGTTTAAACCAGAATGCCTGGAAGCACCTTAACTCTAGACAACTGGAAATAATTTTCTAAAACCTCTTATTCACTAAGAATCATTTAATTCTTCAAAATCTAGTCCATTTTCAAGTAATTTTCTACAAGAAATGGGACCAGCTCAATCTGTTCTTCACATTTTAGTAATTTAAAAGGACATAACTGAATTTTATTTTAATGGTAATTGCAAACTCATGCAGAAAATGTAAATGCACACTTCCCGATTAGCTTGCAGCATAAACCACGGCTTCTATTAATGTATTCCAATTTGTAATTCTTTGCACAGTATGAGATTTGAAAGCTGTGATTAAAATTAATTAGGTTAAGTAAAGTTTATCCCCCCTGAGCACTGCTATTTGAAGAAAGAAATAGTAAAACACTAGCTACATCTGGCACCACAGGAGGCTAAAGCATCACGAGGCGTAGCAGCATTGCTTTTTCAGAAGAGTTGCTTATGCTGCTTTTCTTGGCGAACCTTAAGCGCAGTGTTTCCTCCTCTAAAAGCCAATTTGGAGCTGTTGAGTTACGCTTTGCCTCTTTAAATGCTCTGGAGCTACAACATCTGTATGAGCATCTGACAAACCAACTTTTGTAATACAGTGGTTGATGCTAATTTGCAAGTGGCATCATCCCTACCTAGCTAGGCATTAGAGTGCAGCCCCACTGCCATGGGAAACAAGCCTCACAAATTCAAGATGCAGTAGAAATGTTGTCCTGAGGGAGCTCCCAAAGTTTCTGCTTGCTGGTGTATTTGGTTGTTCTTGGAGGCGTTTTTGCCAAATCCTTTTTAAAGTATTTTCTTCCAGAGAAGAAGTATTTGGATAAAAAGGAGCATAAGTGTTGGGAACATTAAGCTTTCTGTGACGGAAAGACCTTTTTGAAAGAAAAGACAGTCATACCTGATCCCCCCATTCTGGTCCAGAGACAAGGACACTGGTTGGAAACACTGTGTGACTTGTCTGTGTGCACCATTTTACACTCTGATTTTTGTCACTCCCAAAGTGGCAGCCAATACCTCAGAATCTGGTCTTTTGCCACTCTCTATTCCTTCAGAGCAACTCATTAACTAATTGAGCAATTCTTCATCAGGTGAAGCCTTTTGCAATCAGCATCTGTCACAGCCAAACTCCTGTATTAGTTACTGGGTATTGAATATGCTTGACCTAATGACCAGGTCTGTGCCAGAAGCAGGAAGGTATTTTTGGAGACTGATGCCATTGGTGACTCAAGACGAAGCCTTCATGCCTCTCTGATGAAGACAGGCTGTTCTCATCAGGGGAAGGTAAGGGCACTGTGCCAGATGACAACTCCTGAAAATGTTTTGCCCTGCCAGTCAGTGCTCCCTTGCCTTCTCTTCCAGATGGCTCTCATTAGAAGTTGTACCAGTGGAGCACTTCCAGCTCCTGTGAGCCATATTCCCAAGCCTGCAGTCCCTCTGTCTTTGTGTATTTACCAGGATGCAGCTCAGAAGTTCAGTCAGATGGGAGAGTGAGGAATGATAGGAGATGCATCCCTGCAGAGGTGAAGCACAATGGGCTTAGCCCACAGCACCCACCAGGCACCCCAGCAGAGAGCAGAGGGGAACATTGGCACAGCAATGTCTCTCAAGTTAAGCCAGTTCAAAACTGGATAAAAATTTTAGAGGAATTAGAACATCGAAATCTAAAGCCCACTCCAGGTCAGCAGTGAAGTCTGAGAGGAAGCTTTCACATAACTATCTCTGATTCTCCTATGGCATCTGATTAGGAAAGAAATGGAAATTAATTTTGCTGGTGTTACCCTTGTTCTAGCCCAATATTAAAAAGGACAGCAATAACAAAAGTTATGGTGTCTTTCTCACCCAAACAACTTCACACTCTCATATATTTCATTGCCTGAAGTCAGGCACTTGCAGAAAACTCAATCCTGGTGAAAGCCTAAGGCCAAGCTGCCACACATGATGGAGAAGCCACCACAGACTGGCACCCAAGGAAAAATTGCTTGTTTCTGTTACTTTGATGTGAGAGTTGAAAAAGAAGAAATGGGAAATCCCATTAAAATCAAAATGCATTATACTGCCTTCCTGACAGCAATTTCTGAGCAAGAATTTCTTACTCTCTGTGGTCTTTCCAGGTTAGAAAGAAAGACCAGAGAATATACAGACGTGTAACCCTTTAGCTATGCAGCTGCCCGAGATGGTGAAAGCACTGCCAGTGGGGTGGTAAACAAAAGGGACTGGAAAAAAGTCAACTTTGCAATACTGTGTAAAGCCACAGGCTCCGCAAGGAGATTCATGGTTTCCCAGGCACACAAGGAGGCTCTGCAATCCCCAGGTCTATCCTTCTTTCAACTCAGGCCAGGGAGTTACACCCAGTAATTTTTGGCGCAGGCCTGTAATTTACCTGAGCTACTGCTCTGTGCTTTAGCCAAAATGGCAGGGGAATGGAGGGAGTATTGTTAGCCTTGGCACAACAGTAATTCTGCACTGAGGAAACGTCAGGAGGCTGCGGGGGCCATCAGATGCGGTGTCTCTGGGGTGGGTGCGATGGTGAGGGAGCTCAGGAGGGCCGTAGCTGGCTGCAGTCTGCCAGTCCCCTTTGAAGGATGTCCATCCTACTGGGCACTGAGGGTCTTGTGGCACCCTCCTGTCCTTGGGGCTGCTGTCACAGGAACAGAGCAGGTCTGAGTCTGGCATTCAGTCAACAGCAAGGAAGAGACCATAAATAAACCAGAAGCCACTTGACTTGCTAGGGACAAAGTTCTACTTTCATTTTTTAATCCTGCTCCTTCTAATTGTCCCTTTATCCTCCTTTAGCTCCCTCCTTGGCACAGCACTGATGACCACTCCTCTCTTCCTGCCCTTCTGCTCCTCACCCCAACTCCAGCCAACACAGGACGAGCAGCTTGGGTTTGCTGGTTTATTGGAGGAGTCCGAGAGCAGGGGGAGGAAAAGACAGGGTCATTACAGAAAAAGAAAATAAATAAGACATGATGGCTGGCAGTACTGGCAGCACGTAGGTAAGTGGGACTGGGAGCTATGCATGATGATGGATAACAATGGGAAAAGGAGAAGTATTGCATTTACATGGGACTTCAGCAGCTGTGAAAAAATCATAGCAGTGCAAAATGTGAAAGCTAGCACGGTAGGAGGGGTGTCAGCTGCCTAGCATTCACTCACCCATTCATTTTAGGGAGCATGAGAACGGCCAGTCTGAGGCATTACAAAGGTCTCCCAACCCTTCCAGCCTATCTTTGATGGATGCTTCGAGAAACAGGGCATAGATGATGAGCTCTTTCTGCTGGCAAAATGTCCTGGGCCTGTGTGAGCAGCGTGTGCTTCCCTTGAGCTGGAGGCTGCGACATAAATCACCGTGTTCCATGAACCTTCATAGCTGCTGAAGTACAAAATGAAACTGACTGCAAAGCATCTTGAGAACCGAGATCTTCCCATACGACACTTACTCTAGAGGGCTCCCTTTTGCCATGTACCTAAGGAAGAAGGCACGATGTCAAGAATTAGGCAGAAAAAGCTTGAGGGAATAATTTTCCCATTCCTCCACAGTGCTATGTTGTTTCAACAATCACATGTTTTCTATGAGGAGGATCCCTTCTGGCTTTACAAAGCTAGATCATGAGTTTCTGAGGTGACCACTAACCTGCTGCCTTATCCAGTGCTCTTACATGGGCTTCTGCTGTAAGCACTTAAATTTTTGGGGAGTGGTTGGTTTGTTGGGGTTTTTTGCTTAATGCCTGAATGGTGTATTCTGGGGAAAAGCCCATCCTGCAGATAAGAGATCTGAAGAAAGGACGTGACCAGCTGCCATACGGTAGCAGCGTAAACTCTCACTGACCTGCATGATGTCATGGTCCCGAAGTGCTGGATTAGAGAGGTTACTCTGCATGTGGGACTTTGCATAAGGAGAGGTTAATATGTTTCTGCTGGCCTGGCAAAAATTCATAACAAATCTGCAATTCTGCTTCAAAGATCACCATAAACAATTCAGTGCTCTCGTTAGTGTCTACACCCTGCAAATGTTTAAACCACAAGAAACCGCAAACCGCAAGAAACCTGCGAACTGAATAAACAGCTGCTGCTCCAGACTCCAAATCAAATTTACAATATTCTGCTAATAGACATGCATTTGCATTGCAAAAGCAGATTTCATATTGCCAATATCTATGTCACAATTAAAGTATAGCTGAGCTTTTAGGTGTTTAAATGAATTCATGATAATAATACTCAAGAAAATTATGGCTTCCATTAAAAAAAAAAGGAAGCTCTAAAATGTCAAAAGACAAAGTGGCACAGGATGTGGATGTATTAACATCTCAGGTAAATGGGACTCATTAGCTACAATATTTCATACTTTACAATATAAGGTATGCACATAAGAAAAAACTCCCTTGGGCTTTTGCAGCACATGAGCTCGCTAAGTCTTCCCCAGTGTTGTTGCCTGAATTGTTTTAACACAGCAATTCTGTGTATAATTCTATCTGTCCTCACACTGAAGAAAACATCCCCCTTAGTGCTCTTGTCCTTGGACTTGCTTTCGTGGCTGCACACAGGGCAAGCAAAGAGGAGCAGCCATCAAGGGCACGTCCACACTCCGAGACTGGCCAGTGGGGCATGCCTGGGGAACCATGTCAGAAGCAGAGCAGGTATGAGGTGATCCTCATCTCACCTCACGGTTACCTGGGACCTGGGAATCTCTGAGGAAAGAATGAAGAGTCTGAAGCTCCTTGCTGGGTCTTTCTGGCGTGAGCTTTTCTCAGCGCTTCCCCAGATGTGTGACACCTTTTCGATAGGCGTGTCAGGGAAGGGCAGGTCTCAGGGGAGGTGCACAGCTGTACCAGTACAGCCCTTGTTTGCTGAGAGGAAAGGAGCAGAGAGCTATTCAGTGAGGAATTGTTTCATCTTCTGGCTGATGAGTGAGTCATTCATCATAACAGCTTTGATCAGGCTGATTACAGCTACCTTAGTAAATAAAATGTGCCTGAGACTACTTTCAGAGTCCACCCTCTCACAGCACCCAGGTAACCTCGTCCTGCTGCTGCAGTCTGCTAGAAGCGCTCCTGGAGTATGCCTCAGCACTGAGGAGAGAGTTCTGGTGTGTCAAGACCTTGCTAGTTAACCATACAGACCATGACATGCCCCTGCTCAGGCCCTGTTCCTTGGCCGCTGGAGCTTTGTAGCAGAGGCATGGTTGTTGTGTCTGACCTTCACAGGAGGAGAGGTTGTAATCCCCAGAATACCTGTGTTAGTCAAAGCTGTGCTTGTGTAAAGGGAAGAGTGGGTCAAACAGGAGAGATGGTAGGTCACAGCAGAGCTCACTGGTTTTCTCAGCAAAACCTGCTGAGCTCTGCAGAAAGGAACAGCAGGAAGTGCCAAATGGGAAGAGAGAAGCTTGGGCCAAAGCAGGAGCTGAAATTCCTGGTGTAGGTCTCAGTGAAGGTGGAGAGACCAGCTAGTGCAAAGACTGATGAAACAGAAGAGGAACCTGCACTGGGAAAACTGAGAAAACTCAGCAGCACCCAAATATTTCTATTGGTGATGTCCACAGAACTGGAAAGAGACAAACACAGCTGGAGAGCAGGCTGAGAGTGGAATAAAGAAACACCAGGAGCTGTGAGCAGTGAGGAGCTGGCAGGCTGGAGGTCTGAGGAGAGCTGGGGTGACAGGAGCAGGGAAGCTGGGGTCACTGGCGAAGCCCTGAGAAGGGTCAGGGGAAGGCTGCCCTGGAAGCAAGGCCAGCAGACAGCCAAGAGGAGAGGCAGGAGTGTGTCCCCTCCACGTTGGGTGGCTGCAGATGGAGGACAGGAGCAGGAGACAGGCAGCCAGGCCACAGGCATGGGCTCACACTAACCTCCCTCTTTCTTCTTGCTGTCTTGTGGGAAGATTTCTTCTACCAGTTTAGTCTCCTGAGAGCATTTACTGAGTGATTTTATCAGCAGCCTGGCTGTCAGTGTCCTGCTTAGAGTGTCCACTAGCAGGAGAAGGCACAGCCCATCTCTCACCAAATGCCCTGACCCTGTCCCACCGGGAGGAGTGTCCCCTGGGAGCATGAGGAGGGGCACAGCCAGAACCCAGCTCACATCTCCTTTATTAAATCTGTCCGTGTGGATTTCCCTTTCCTGACACATTAAACGTTCATATGGAATAGGAACTTGGATCTGAGCTGCCTCCAGCTTTCATCAATTTGAATCACCCTAAATTTTTGCGTTTTCAAAGTTGTCGTCTGTAATTCTGAAATAAAGTGAAGGTCTGAGTCCGGAGCTTCACCTATTTTTTTAAGGTGCTCTAACTCAACATTCACCCTGAAGTCTGGGACTCCCCTGACTTCAGTGTTGATCTTTGCATTGGTCCATCAGACAATACTCTAATAAAAAGTGTCAGCACAAGAAAAATGCTGGAAAGTCAGTCTTGGACACAAAGGTTGGTGCTGCAAACGGCTCTGCCCTCCCAGCCGTCTTGGGGAGAACTCCATAACCACAACAACCACTAGGTGCCACTGTAAGCATGGCTTTATATTTGGAAATAAGTTTTTTTTTAAAAAACAAAGTGAACCGTCAAGGTTTGCTAATTGCAAAACAGTCCTTTCAGTTGTAGTGCATTTCCTTTGTACAGGACAGCTTTGCTTCAGAATTGCCCTTTTCCTGGGCAAACTTTCTGTTACCTCTCTCCATCTTGATCACCATCCTCACACACAGCATATCAAAATGTACTTGTGTGTAAGTGTGAGTACACCTTTGTGTTTTGCCCTTCCTGGGCCATCTTCCTCAGAAACAGCTAAAGTAGAAATTACCTTTGGCATTCTCTCGTGCGTCTTTCAAAAGCACTCTTCTGGCTTCCGTCAGGGAGACATTCCCGTGTCACCTCGGGCAGAGAAGTGCATTGCAGTATCAGCAATGTGCTTTGCTGCACAGCATCATCAGCCCCACACTCCTGTGCAGACTGACCCCCTTTCCTACAGGACAGGGAAGGACCACAGCTTAATCGGCTTTCACCCTTATGGCCCAAAGAGCTCTGCCCGTTGCAAAATTGGGAATGGCCCAGGATCCTCTAGGTGAAGGAGCTTTTACACTGTGAAGAGCAGCACATCTGCAGAGAGGGCAGGAGAGGCGGGATGCACAGGCACCGTGCCAAGACCCCCTCACATCCCAGCCATTCCACATCGTTGTCCCCTCCAGTACTCTGCAGTGTCCCAGGCTGTTCCTCTCTCCACAGAAAGAGGACTTTTCTGCACCCTAGGAGTCTCATGCTATCAAGGCATCAATCACATGCCCTCTCCAGCCTACTGCAGAGGCCAGACAGCCACCCTCCACCCCAGAGTGCTGAGCAGTCACATCTGATGCTGCCACAAGCAGGACACGCACGCTGCATGTCCTGATTAACCTCCTTCCTCCACCACCTCGCCCAGGGAGACACTGGAAACAGCACTGGTGGGGAAGGGGAAGGGGAAAGCCTTGTCCCCACGCGTGACTCCACCCCAAACCCTGAGAGCCTGCAGCAGCAGTCACTGTGCTAATCTCCGGCGTGGCTCAGCGGCCTGGCGCGGGCGTATGTGGGTCATGGCTCTCCTAGGCCAAGCTACCACTCAGAGCGATCCTGGGGAAGGGAGGTTTTTCTTGCTAGCTGCCAGTGGTGCACGCTGGAGTCCGAAAATTAAGCAATGATTTCTTAGCCTCAATTAGTCATCTAAGAGACATCTATTTTAAGACTAGATGAACCTCATTGTAGATGTGCAGGTATCCACCATAATAGGTGGATAAATTAATGTAGATCTTGGGAAAAATGCTTCATTTTAAGAATTTCTTCACAGTATCAGATGTTCACTATTTACAACTGAAAAGCCAAATGGAAACTCCTGCTACTCACTGACAACCCACATCAGCTTTTAGAGCTGTTTTCGAAAAGTAGAAAGGGTATTTGGCCAAGAACTGGTGATAAATACTGAAGATTTTGATGGGTTTTCCCACTCAATAACTCAATTCCCACTAACTAACTCAATTAGTTTGAATGCAGAGGAGGTCTGTGGGATTTATCAGGAAACGTACCATCCTTACTCGTATTGTACCTCTGTTTTGTTACCACGTTTGAGTTAACATAAAAAGAATGGTTTTCTTCTGATCATATTCTAGTTATTTTTAAAAAGGAAAGCAGAGTCTTAAAAATGAGGCACTTTACAAGTTTTTTCTTCTATTTTTACCTGCACAATTGAATGCTTTAAATCCAGGGTTTCTTCCCCAAGGACATTAATAAAAACTGACAAATTCAAAAATGGATAGGGAGAGCATCGGAGATGAGCGCTTGTTGGGCAGACATACAAAAAATGAGAAAAAGTATCAGTCCTCATGTGAGTCCTCCCCTTTGGGGCACTTGCAGACACCAGTGATCCTCATTGCATTTGCAGTAGGGTTGGTTGCTTTACCCTCCAGACATGTGCCTGCTAGAAGTCCCAAACCTTCCCAAACCATTTGCAAATGCTTCTAAGTGGAGCAACGATCTCTATTAAAGCAATGAAAACTAAGTTTTTTTCCCCATGCGCTCCTGGGATACTCTCTATTTTGGCTCATATTCAGGAAGGCAATTAAATATGTGCTAACTCTATGCTCATGAATAGTCACATTGAAATTTAAAGAATTACACATGCCTAAGTGCTTTCTTGAATGAAGCCCAAAGTTTGTATCCCAAAGAGAGCTAGAAACACTGTGGCTGAAAGCCACACACTGCTCTGAAGGCCATGTCAAGGGAGCTACAATTCAGCAGACACTCCCAGGAGGGTGCAGGGAGTAAAGGAAGGGAGCCCAGATTTATCGACGTTGCAAAAGAAAATTCATCATTTTCCATTTGTACTCACTGCCCTACCACTCCTGAGGAAAGTATATAGTGTTTTTCTTCCATTCCCTATTTCTCCTTCCCCAACCTGATAGAATTTAAGTAAGTAATACCTGATGCTCACCCTTTTTCAAAGTTCACCTATAGGACCCGTCGGTGTTGTGGAGTATTTGTGAAGAGGATACAAAGAGACCCAGGGGAATCTCTGCAAACAAGGCATAGGAATTTGGTTAGACTGTTACCTACCTCTGTGGCCCTAGCAAAGGCAGGAAAATCTCTTTCTCATTTTCCCCAGCTAATGATAATAATTTCCCAGGAATACAAAGTTAAACTCGTTCAGGACAATTTATTTGTTGTAATCCGTGCTCACTTTGGTATTCATTGTGTCCTCTCTTGGTAGCAGAGCTGCTGTCGAAACAGAGAATCCTTCCTCCCTGGCTGCCATGAGATACAGTGGTTTACAGTCTCTTCTGCCAAATGACTTCTGCCACGAAGGCTAAGTTGCCTACCATGGTAAGTGCCAACCTCAAACATGCTGATGCAGCCCAGCAGCTCCTGTGTGCTTGGATTGGGCTGAGTTAGTCAATAACCTGAGAGAAATGGGGTTTGCTAGGTATCAAATGTATCCTGACAGTATTACTAAGTGGTTTTCAGTCACTTCCTTTTTTGCAAGATGGTCTGATACCTCCTGCTTTGGGCAAAATACAGCAGAATGTTGTTTAGCACAAAAGATGGGTTTTTTCCCTGCAAAGTCACTGTGGACACACTCTACCAGGAGCTAATGAATGATAATGTCATTGTGAAGGGACACTTGGGTGACGGCTGATAATTCACATATCATTGAGTTGGCAGCTTCTCGGGGAAGAGTCACTGAAATCGGCACACCCTCTCCACAGGTGCCAATGGCTGGCTCACCTGAACGCCACAAATTCCTTGTGTGGCCTCAGAAAGTGCCCCCAGGCTCCCACCACATTCCTTTTCTCCATTCCTTTTTGTCCTTTCCATCTGCAATCTCCTCCATTACACCTTGTACAGGAGGAGACCTAGTGCCATCAGACCCTGCTCTTTGGCAGAGATGGTCCAGGCTGCCTAGCAGAAGAGGTCATGCAGAGATGTAAGAGGTTTCAGACAAACCATTCTTTTCAGCTCTGCCAGTTGTTGCCCTTGATTTGCCAGTTTCAAGTCAAGATGCAAAGTCACAGGAAAAAATGAACCTAATTTTAATTCTTAAGATTGTTTTGAACCATCATTGATATTTTTTTCTGTTTGTTATTTGCCCTTTTTAAATGCAAAGATTTTAGTTTTCTGTTATGCAGAAACATGTTTAGTGGAGTGACTTTTGGTTTCAGTTTAGCTAACGGGTGTGAAAAAGAGCACTTTCTTCATTTGGACTCATTCATTCACAGTTAAGAAATCAGTTGGGAGTGGAAGAAGCAGTAAAGCTTATTTCCTCTTCCAGCCTGTGACTAGAAGCAGGTGGGCAAGGTCATGACATGCTCATTTTAGAAACATAAAGGATGTGGGTGAGACTTTCCAAACTGCAGCTCAAGGAGGTACCGTTCCCACTTCACACAACTGTCACTAATTTCCAGTGAGATACTTTGGAAAGTGCTACAAAGAGCTCATCTATCTTTAAGGACTTATATGTCTTTAAATATCTAGTTCACAGTCAGCAGTAGCAGCCTGTCCATTCATTAAAGCACAGTTACTACTTCCCTTATTTAACACATCCTTTAGATGTAGGTACAAAACTTGTTTTGATGCCTTGTCTATTCAACCTTCCCCACAAAACACCAGGCACGTTTGAAGCAGTTGGGGTTTTATTTATTAATAGAAAATGTTGGTTAAATGTCTGATTTGTGTACTTTTTATTGATTTTCCACTTCCACCCATCAACTCCTTGACACTAATAATGGAACTATTAGTTCTAAGAAATGTTGTCTTTTACCTTTATCTGATACAACACTCGTGTGTCCACACGTACAGTCTGGTTCATGATCAGAGAAGTTTGATGTTTCCCCTGCTCAGTTATTTGGTCCTGTGCCCAAGCATCAGAAAGGGTCTCCTGGCTACCTGCCACCCACTACAGCAAGTAAACATTCATGCCCTTTACAGCCTGTCTCTCCAGCATGGATCACCCACGCTCCAAAGGGTTGTTTTTTTTTGCCAGTGCAAGAATAAAACTAATTTTCTGGAAACCTCTGCAAAAGCAGACCTCAAGTGCTGTTCTGGTACCAAATTTTAAATAACTGCAAATGTTTTCTGGAGACTTTGCTGAGCTATGACTCGACCTTTGCTGAAGTTCCCAAACTATTACCTGATCGATAACCTAAAACTGGTTTCTGTGAGAAATACTTTCAGTTTGGTTTTTCATTGAGGCCTGAAAATAGGTCTGGCACAAACGTCCTGCCCATGTTACCGACCACAATTTTTATATATAGCAAGCACTCCTGTGAAAGAGATTGACTACAGTTAGCTGACAAGGATTATTTCTGCAAGACAGTGAGACCACCTTGTGAGTGTGGAGACTGTTTTGGAGGAGGTTGTTGTTTTAAGCTTGCTTGAGGTGTACCCACAAGTCTGTTTATTCTCATGTATCTTATGTGGTCAGGGTGGTGGTGCTGGTGATTTTCATTTCTGAGCAATTTCTTTTAGTTTATTAAATTAATTTAGTTTCAAATGGAGTACTGGGTTTTCATTTGTGGTGCTGCTTTTCCTGTTACTGTTGTTGTGGTTTACCGTCCACACTGGGGTATTCAAAAACTGCTCTTCAAACTTCACCAAACTTGTTTTGTGATTTGTGTTCCTGCAGTTCTGAGCATTTCTTATTCTTGGGATGCTGAGCACAGGCTGGTACTCCCTGCAAGAGGAATCACAAGGTATACAGTGCAGAGACATCAGTGGAGGCTTGTGGCTTCAGCCAGACTCATTTCAAGTTCTTGTTGGCCAGGAACTGAGCGGATGTAGAGATCCATCCAGACAGGGTTTACAATAGCAGTAAAGCTTTCTTTAACGTACAGATGTTGTTAAGGAGTTGCATTTCCAGATTAGCTTCTTGCCTATATCCAGTAGTGCATTTTAATTGCTAAAGCAGCTCATGGAGAAGACAAATAAATAAATAAATTAATTCATTAATAAAGGAGAGATAGTGGAGTCTTTCCCAGGCTCAAGCAATGATTTAGAGGATGATGTTAGGCAAGTTTCGGTACTGATTTTCCTATTTGTAAGATAGAGATCTTAAGATTAATCACAGTGGGCCAGTCCCTCAAGGATGTCATGAAGGTTAACTTCTATTAGAAAGTATTCTGAGCTAATCAAAGAAAAGGTTCTACCCACACGAACATAGTGGGAGGCTTGGCATTTCTCTACTCAGCTATAGTGACGACATTTGAGATCGTGACTCCAGTTCCCAAATATGAGCAATACGGGATTTCAGCTGGGGAGGTAGGAGTGAAACAGTGCAAGAACACATCAGGAAAGGGATAACTGAGGGCACCATCTGCTCAGATCCTCAATGGTCAGCAGAGCAAGACCTCTGCATTTTCCAGGGCATATTTACATCAGTATACATTTCCTTAGGCTTCAGAAAGCTACAGTTTAAACAGCACAAGAAGCACAGAAGAACAGAAAGATGCCCCCCTTTCCTTTGACAGCAGCTCTGCTGTCAAAGCTGTGTGCTTGGCAAGGGCAATGTATCTGACAAAGTCTGCTCAGACGGTGTTTGCAGTCATAAAAAGGTCTGCTTGAATAACGTCACCTCTGAGCCTCCCTCAGAGATGCACAGCCGCTTCTCCTGGGAGTCTCTCCAGTGAGGTGTGCACCATGGGGTCACAACAGCTGTGGAAAAGCTGCTGCAATCCAGCCACAAATGCCCCCAGCTGTGCCCTTTGCCTTACTATCACGTCATATCTCTTGCATCAGTCCTCTCTGCTCCCAGACCTACAGTGTCAGGCTGGTAATCCCATGGCCACCCACAAGAGTCCTCAGTTTCCCTTCATCACCACTCATCCCAAACCCGTTTATTTCTTGCTTGCTGGAAGATGGACTCATCACAGTTGTCTGTAATGACTCTTCTTGCACAGCCCCCCAACTTCTAACACTGTGTTATCTTCTTCACACCCCAGTCACATCCCTGTCACTTTTCCAGCACTCTCCCACTCCTAAAGACCACTACAAATACATGAGTAACTCCCAAACTGACTTTTCATTTGTTTTTAATAGAGATGGTGAGTTCACCATGCGATAACTTTTGTAAGTCATCGTCATCTCCATCTCCATCATTTTTTTCCGCCATTCAAAAGCCTTTAAGGTTCTTTGCTTTATGCCAAAACAATTTTGCCATTTAACAAAGGGAGGTAGAACCCTGTCAGTTTTCTCAGTTGAAGTTCGGTGCAAAATAAATATTGGAAACCACCAGCATAACCAGCTCTTAATCCTGTGGTAGTCTGCAATATGTTCCAGTGCTCCATGGTCCTTATCATTAGAAAATGTTTCTGATGACTAAAATAAATCTTCCTTGCTGCACATTAAGCTTGTTACATGTTGTGCTATTGCCACTAGATATGGACAACATTTTATCACAGCCTTCGTCGCAGCTACATTTTACATATTTGAAGACTGTTTCCTTCTTTTTTCTGGAGTAGATACAGTCTCATTTTTCAATTTTTCCCCCGAGTTCACATTTACTAGACCTCTAATCACTCTTGTTGCTTTTGTCTGAGCTTTCTCCAGCATGTTAGTAGGGCAGCTAAATATATCACTGCTCTTCTTTGAGATTCAAATCGGTCTTTATGCTATGAATTATCCCCAGAGCTCCCATAAGCTTGGTTACCAGCCTATTCACCTAAATCCTTTGCTAAACCACCACTTTCTAGGATAAAGCCCCTATTCCTATAGGTAAGCTGCCTTTATTTATCCCTAGCTTCACGGTCTTTCATTTGGCTGTCAAAACGTGTACTGTTTAACTGACCTTCCTTTAACAAGTAATCCAGATCAATTTTTCTAGCTGATCTATCCCTAATGCTTCTTCACCAGTTTTTCGTTATCTCCAGATCTTCCCCCAGGACCAGAAAGAAAACCTGTGGGACCCCGCAAGGAACCCAGGGCGACAAACTCTCATTTACAGGCAATTTTTTATCTATTCAGGATGGGCCCTTTTGACTTTGCAGATCTCATTTATTTTCACAGCACCGTGCGCAGTGAAATCACGTCTTACAAAACCCTAAATGTGTTGTGTCATCACATTTACCCTTACCAAACCTGAGATCTGCTCAGGAAGCAATAGCAAACCTGCTATGTGGAAGGAACCTACAGCTTTCTTAGGGAGTGGCAAAGAGTTTGAGAAACAAAAGCTGGTGTGTTGCTTGGAAAAAAAGAGAAATGTAAAGGCAGGAAAGCTATTAGACATAGGAGGAGTGTATCTGTACTCATTTCATAAAGATACGAATTAAGTACTGGAACTGACTAACTAAATTGATTGCATCTGGTAAGCATTAACTGAGCACACATTTCTGAACTGTTTGCTGCTTTTTTGATCCCACTGGGTAGTCGGCTTCTGATATTTCCACTGAACCGTGTTTAATCACGTTTAGCAATATTTTAGTGATAAGTGATAGCTCCACTTCCAGCCTTTGATGCATATGATTATATTACCTCCTTCTTCAGTGAATGCAAAAATCCACTGGTAACTGGTACTATTGACGTCTGAGGAAGTCAGGGCTGTTATTGTTTCAGTGTTCAGCATGCTGCTGCTGCTGCACCGCTTTGATCCGTGGCCTTACGTGGCTTTTTAAAGCGGAGGAGGGTGGAGGGAGAAGGGTTACTGGGCTTGTAAACATTTCTATTACATCAGATTAGTTTCTCTGCCATGTACAATCTGTTGGTGTGACTCAGACTTTCACATTTTATAAAGTCAGTTATGTCTACCGGGACTGCAACCATTCTGAGAAATTCTAGATAAATGTGAATTACTTTTATTCTTATCTTATTACACAATGTACAATTGTACCAAAAAATGCCCTTTTGTTGACTTTTAGTGCAGATGTGCAACCCCTGGCAGATAATGAGAACAACATGTTCCCTGTCTCACCAGCTCTTTTATTCTTTGGCTGAAAGTCTTAACCCAGGTTTAGGACTAATCCATGCTCGTTCATGGTGTTCTTAGCTGCTCTCCACCCACCTCTCAACTTTCTTTTTTTTCATTGGAACTGCACCCTGGTGACCTGAGATAGAAGCCGCTGAATAGCTGGAGTCATGTTTCTCAGAGTGGCTCATTCAACCACTTTTACTCTGGGAAATAGGGCATGCTTTTTGCAGTTATAAGATATGGGCAAGACTATTTATTTTTGCCCTTGATTTGGTTTAGGACACCACCAGTAGCATGGGAAAAGTGATAGTCATTACCAGCACAAATATTAATGTCTCATACAAAATAATCTGGGGCACCACGTGTAACATTTTCCCTTCAGGACTTTCTGGGCAGGATTTTCAAACACTCCACAACAGTCCAAGTTTACAATTGCTTTGTTATTTCCCACACATTTTCTTGCCAAATGTTTCCACAGTTGTCTGCTATTCAAATAATATCTTACTAGAGGGATGGTAATTTTCATTGTGTTAGGGAATAAGCAGGGTTCACGGGTTGTTTGCAGATGTCTTTAGCAATGGCTCTGATTTCTTCAGCGCTGGGGTAAACAAAGAGTGTTCTTCTTTTTGGATGACCTACCTGCCTGCCTCACAAAGGCACATCACCTATTTACTTTTCTGGCAGCAGTAAACAGGACCTATTCACTTGCCCCAGGCAGAGGAAAAAAGTGCACCACAGCCTTGAAGAAAACATGATGATTATTTGGACAGAGGCCCCAGATACTCCCCCAGTGTCCTGCAATGCATCAATGCAGCTCTGCAGTGTGGAGAGTCAAAACCTATGGTTTTGGAAAGTGCAGGGTGGTACTTATAGACAAATAAAGACAGTGAGTGAGAAAAAAAATATCCAGGAGATTGTGAATGATCCTTACCAGTCCTTCATGTAATTGACAGGACATCATCTTGCAATTGCTACTAAGCAAAGAAACCACTAAAAACCATACAAGAAACTATTAAAGATACTCACTAGATCAGCCATCACCATGGGCTGCATCTTGGAGGTATCTGCTAGGGTCATGCAGAAAAACCATTGCCACACACTCCGGGGTCCCACATGGGGATGTGAAACAGGACTAGAACACAAATCAAGCAAGAAACTTTCATTGCCCTGAATGAGTTTCTTGGTCTTTCTTTCTGCACCTGTATTTAATCCCACACCCACGGCCAGTTTTGAACTCAGAAGCCTCTGGGAGGACAACCCAGTGCAGAACCCCCCTTTCCTTCAGGTGAAGGAAGACCTTGCTGTGGGTGGGAGGTGAGGAAGGTGCTGACATCCCTCCAGCCAGTGAAGCCCTTTCACGAGGCTGCCATCCACCAGCAGGCTGTGGGATGGGTCAGGAAGATTTTATCACTCAGAGGAATGTGTCAATGCAGGATATGAGCCTAAAGTGGCTCTATTTGTGGAAAAGCGTTTTCTTATTAACCAACCTGGATTCAACAGGGTTTTTACCGAAACAACAGCCTCCCCCAGGGCAGGTAAATGTGACTGTGGCAGCAGTCAGCATTCCCTGGGGCCTTCCTCCATCTAGGATACAATTAGATGCATTTGTCTGCAAATGCTTTAAATATTTCAGCTGGTATGCCATTAAGGAATAAGAAAGGGTTTTATGTGAAGAGCAACTCAGAGCACTGCAATGCAGCCAATATCACAGACAAGGCATAAGAATGATTTGAGATAGATAATGGTTGTGAGTAATGTTATAAATGATCTCATAGACTTTTTATTTTTTTTCTTCTGTGAAGTAAATGACCTTCCTTCTCCCACTTAGGGAGCTGTGTGGCCATTACAGTGTGAAAAATGTTTCTCTCAGTCAGGACCACTCAGTACATTTTTACTGAGGTCCATTGGATAATTTTAATGACATCTGCTCATTTTCGCTCTGCTCTTTCTTGTGGTCTTGCCAAGACACAGCAATGACAGCAAGGAACAAGGGCTCTCTCACAAGGATGCAGGAGGTTTGCACACCTAGATCTTCTCTGATGTCTGAAACATCACTTATGCACCTTTGCCTTTTCAACTCCAGATTCAGTGGTAGTACTCTTATCGGCAGCAGCAGGAAGATTTACTCATATTACAGCTAAATTTATAAGCATCAGTGAGAACCACGGCAGAACACGATGAGACACCACACCCCTGTAGCAGCAAACAGAATATCCGTCTTTGAAAGATCTGATGGGCAGTAACACAAACACGGCAGGTGTGTGAGGATGCAGACAGTGGCAGTTTTCTGTGAGCAAGAGGCCAGGGAAAAGAGTGTGTGACCCACAGAACTGACGTGATCCTACCAAGTGGGTTATCAGTGGACATTGCACAGTGTCAGCAGCTGAGTCAGGCTTTCTCCTCACCTTTCCAGGCCATGTCTTGCAGGTACAACATCTTTCACCCTGTCACTGTACTCATAGTCACAAAGCTGTAATGTGGAAGTTCTAATTTGAGACATGTCTAGAGGCCGGGCTGTCCCAAGACCCTGTCTTTTCTCTTTCTGTGTTAAGGCCATGGCAAATAAGCTCCGTTTGGAAAAGAATCCCACTCAGGACCCACTTAAAATCTTTCCTCCTCACTTGCAAAATTTTCCTCCTTTCTATCTCTGTGGCATGTGCAAGTGATGTAAAGAGAAAACAATTATACTTTCATTATGTCTTTGGTTTCAGAAGATACCGACACAGGAGATCTCATGAAAGGAGGCCTTGCACCCTGATCAAGTTTTATTATTCTGGATGTCCAGTAATGGGTGAATGGCATGCAAAAGTCTTACATACTTGTTATAAGTTTAAGCATTTGTAACCATGTATTCAAAATTGTTAGACATCGTGGCTAAAAGTCCAACTGAGACATCTTTAGGAAGAGCAAACTCCCCACAAAAATATTTCTGTGATACAAATTATTCAAATCCTTATTAATCTCACCCATTCTACTAGTCAAAGCCTATCTCAAGGATTCCTGCATGGAATAAGATTCAGCACACATGGCAACAATTGTGCAACTTCTTTTGGTTCCCAAATTGCTGTATTTACCACAAAAACTTTGTTTCAGTCAGAGTCCCCTTGCAAATGTGTTTCAACTTAAAATGTCAGTTAGAGCACCAAAACCTGAAGCCCTGCCTCCTTTTTCATTCAGGATTTGTTCTGGCAAAGCTCCCCTCAAGTCAAGCAGAGACACCACCACTCCGAACAAAAGCTTCACAGTTTGACTCAATAAACTTGTCATCCTCACATAAAGAAATGGATAAAGATGCAAACAAGCCATTGTCCTGGCATGTCACATAGCTTTTAGGCAGGACACTTTGTTCAGCCTCTTGGGGGCCACCAGACCAGCGCTGGCAGTGATCAGTGCTGCTGAGCTTAAACCTTTAGTCACAGCAGTCCTGCAGTGACTCTCAGATCTCTCTGCCATAAGCAGCTGTGGTGGCCACACAGGAGAAGATGACAATCAGGTCAAGCTTGCAAGCTCTGATGCATTTCTGGTGCTCACAGCAACACTGTGGTCTCCTGCCCTGCCCCACCTCATGGCATGGTGGGAGCACACTTAGGTACATCCACCCTGAGCACTGCAAACCTGACAGTGATAAACCCACAAGTGCCCATCACTGTTTTATAGCCTTTCTGCCAGAACATAACAATTGCTTCCCAAGGCTTCTCTCCTTTCCATAGATGAGGTCTGACAGCACTAGAATGTGGGCTGCTTGCTGGTGGCTGGTGAGGGTGGCTCTGGTGCCAGACTGTGAGGTGTAATTAAGACATGGGCAGGTGACTCCCATATGGTGCAGGCTGACCGGTTGTGTGCAGAGACTTCATGCTAGACTAGTAAATTATCACGTCATATTTCCAGGGAGAGTAGATGGCATGCTCATGCCATATTAGAGCACAATCTGTGATACATTTAACAGAATATTTCTTTCAAGTTTATCCGTGTTTTTCAGAACCTGTAGACCAAAATATCTCATGTAGCTCATTTACTTTATTCTCAACATCATCGAGTATTGGTCCCTAAAATTTATGGGCATTCAGGATGAAAGATTGCCTGGATTTGAGATAGATGTCATTGTGCAATAAAACGTTCATGTTTGGAGTTGAAAAAGAAAATGATTTAGTGGAATATTGATTTTATAAGGAGAGGGGGAATTACAATTGGTTATTGGAGTTAGTCCAGACAGAGATGAGTCAAAGCAAATGAGAGGATTCATGCACTTATGTTAGGAACTTAGTTTCCCTTACTTAGGTAATGACTTATCTGTCATTGTAGAAAACCTTACAAATGCAAATGCAATGTCTCTGTGAGACAGGGAAGGGTTGTTATCTTCCATTATGCTCACAACAGAGGCCCAGAACGTTCAGGCAATACCCACAGGGTTTGTTGAGGTTCCTCTTGAAGGCCACCACCATGGTCCAAGCCCTTAGGGCACTCCAGCTGCCGTCAGATCAGGGATATGGTTGACCATACAACCCATCTCAAAGGGTCACACCCACACTATCCCCATAGCTGACATGTTTACATCCTCTGATCCCAATCCCTGGAAGTACAGACACATTAGGTATCCAAATCCCTGCAGGCCTTCAGCTTCCCACTGACCGTGGTGCTATGATGGACTGATATGGGTGAGAAGAAAGGGACCTTTTGGAAAACAGTGTGATATCATCACCCATGTTGGGATCAAACACAGAGAGCCCCAGGCAGACTGCTCTCCCCTACACCAGGAGCTCTGAAAATTTCTAGAGGCTCTTTCCACCAAGCTCAGACATGTCAGGCTCAGGGCACCTACCATGACCCTCACTTCTTTTTGCACAGAGGAGATGGAAGACAGTGCATGAACTAAGAGCTTGCCCAAGGCCCTAAATCAACATAATAAGCAGATGTAAAGTGCAAAAGTATTCTGCAATTGTCAAAAGCAAAAACTTCTGTTCTCCAATGCAAGAAAATTATAATGATCCCCTGCAGAGAGGCTCCTGCCAAGGGGTAAACCCAAAACCAGTCCACATTTAATAGCTTTGCACCATTAACGACTAAAAATAACATTAAACTTTTACAAAAGTTCCAGACTTCCTCATTGGGGAATGCACAGATAATAGAGGTATTTTCATATCACTTTTTTAAAATTTGGGCCAGCTCAGATAAAGCACAGACCACACACTGAAAGGCTGGTCACTCTCTATTACGACAGCCATCTGGAATCCTCTCAGACTGAATGTGCCCAGGCTATCACTGGTTTATGACTGGAATAGGCCACTGTAGAAGGACAGAAAGCATAAAATTGTACTGTGACCTAAAGCTTAAAAATAAGTAAGAAATATAGCCTGCTCTTTTAGCACTTTCTTGGGGTCTGAAGAAGTTCAATAAACAAAGAATGAGAGCCACTAGCCCTTTCTGACTTACTGTGTCAGGTGTCAAATCCAGATTATAAGCTATCCATCCATCTTCTTGGTAAAGTGGATCTGTTTCCATCATCTAGAAAATAACAGAGACATGACAGTTTACCNGGGGTAGAAAAATCCACAAAATATCCTGGTGATCTTCCTCTGGGTGCTGTTCATATTTTTCATGCTGTCCTTTACCAACCTGGAGAAGCACTGCCAGCTCACTTGCCTGGTTCAGAAGCCAAAGTTCCACAGATGGGGCTGCCTAGTAGGAGCCCTTGGGCTCACAGTGGTGACACCAGCTGCTATCACCCCTCTCTGATGCACACAGGAGGTGTGGGGGTAACTGTGGCTTGTGCACGTGTGGTTTTGCACGAGGTGGTACAGAGGCAAGACGTGGCAGTCACATTCCTCCTGCCAAGCATCCTCAGGACTGCCTGCATTTCTACTCCTCAGGATCTCCCCTTCTCCATGCAGTGGTGGCTTTTCCAAAGCAGCAATCCTGTACTTACTCTTTCAGGGTGAAAAGGAGGACCAGGATCCCAGACAGGGATACATCTTGTGTCCATGCCCCGGTGGTTCCATGGAGGCCAACTGCAAGAAGGTGCATGAGGATATGATCAGTTTGTCAGCTTTCTCACAGCTTCAGGGCTCCATGCAGGACTCAGCGAAAATTCCAGAGAGGGTATTGCCGAGCACTGTCTATCTTTCCAAAAGTGGATGCTATGGAGAGCAAACATAAGGCCAAGTTTCTTACAGATTTCATGCGTAGAGATGTTAAATGAAGTGTACACTGCTTTAGCAGCTGGGCACCCAGGCAATAAAAAATCTCAGCCTTGAATTTTCCAGCAGGGCCACTTTTGTTGGATTGTGTTGGAAAGATGCTGACAATGGCTTGGGAGAAAAGCACAGATTAAGAAGCTGAAATTCAGGTCTCTAAACACAGCTCTCAATCTCTCCATCTGGCTGTCCTCGTCACTGCCATATCCCCTTATGCAGATGCCTATGCACAAAGCAACCCCTATTTAAAATGAAACAAAACAGAGCCAACTTTTTCTTCTCACCTAAGGGGCTTTGTAACACATGACACTGTTTTTCTTCCAAGCATAACAAAGGTCTGTGGCAGGATTTATTGGTGCACCAACAACACTCTTTATTCAGCACAGGTGAGAGAACAAAGCCGTGCCTCCCTGCCTGCCCTGGAGGACCTTACACAGTGCCTACACAAACATTAGCAATATGTGTTGCTGTTGCACTGTGCACTTGCAGGGTGGAAGTGTCAATCTGATCTCCTGAAAGGGTATTTTTCATGATGCCTCATGACATAATAGTCTTGTAGCATCTTTAATTTAAAATAAAAGCTCCTGCAGAGGCTTGCTCCCGCAGTCTTCCCGACCTGAAGAACTCAAGCGGGGAGATGGCATGCAGACAGCTATACCTTAGAGGATTCCACTCATGGCTCTTCCATTGTTTGTTTGACGGTAATGCAAAGAAGGTGCAATCGAGATCAGCATCAGTTGTGCTGTGCGTCACCCAAATACACAGAGAGATGTAGATGCAGGTCTGAAAATCTGTAGGCATGTGTAACTAGCTGCTTTTGAGCTGTATAGCACCGTGGGGCAACAGCAGCTCTCACCAGACAGATGAGCAGAGGCTGAAGGAGCCAGAGGTCAGGTCTGTACAGTGTCATCTGCAGGCACATGCACTGGCACTACTAAACAAGGTGGTGTCAAAGAAAAGCTATCTGATTCATCACATCATAGATCCACCCATGCACTGCATCCATTACGAGAGTGATTTTAAATGAATTTTGGCCTAGGAACTGCAAAAATGTACATTTGCAACTTTCTTCACACAGAAGAGATGCCTGACCTAATTTACAGCGGGGACACACAAGCAACACTGTCAGCACAGGTATAGGGAAGAATCCCTGGAGGGGGGAAAAGAGTGGCTGAAGGTGAGGTGGAGGTCCCTGATTTGGCATTAACACCAGCACTGGGGTGTCTGCAAAGCTCAGCCTCAGGAGCATCAGGTCTGAGCACCCCCGCTGCTGCCAGGTAACATATGTCCATTCACAGCTGTGTCCACAAGAGGATCAGGGGGGAGAGAAGGAGAATTAGAGCATACCAAGAGAGGAAATATATTGTTAGCTGCTCAGGAATGCTGTTTTTAGGTACTGTCTGCCATTTCTTTTCCTCCTTTTATTCTATTTCTCTGGCATGAATAATTTAGAAAATTAATAGATTAAAAATTAATATATGCCACTGTAGAACATTCATGAAGGCACATTGCAAGAGATTATCCTTTCCCCATTCATACTGTGAGCCCAAAGCTGACCCTAGCTACCCCACTGGACTCAAACATTCTTATTTTTCCTTTGTGCATTTTGGATCCAATAGCTCAAGGGAAACTGAACAAAGCTGGGAAATGGAATTACCAGCCTAAAAACAAGACAGATCATGACTGTCACATTTCTACACTAAAAACTAAAAAATAAAAGCACAGAGAAAAGAAGGACTGAGTGAAAGGGTACATGAAGGATTCCCCCTTGAGAACCTGTTTCTGTGTCTTTTGGGATTAATTTAGGAGGGGACTGTGGATACATTATAATGCCTGCTGTTTCAACTGAAGGCTATTCTAAGCAAACAAAATCTTAAAAGTACACAAAATCTTAAAAATACACAAAGCAAAGCCATAAGCCCAAGAGAGATGGCTTTGAAGTAGTATGTTCGATCATCCTGTATCTGGTACAAAAGTTTCTATTCAGCTCAGTTTACAACAGTTTAAACAATGCTTTTTTAATGGGGAAGGAAAAGAAAAATAAGATATTTCATGGCAAGCCACATGGTTAATGACCATTTGCAAGCAATTTCTGTGCACTCAGCAGGAAGGCAAGTTTTGTGATCCAGCCTTTGGGCTTGAGACAAGTTCCAATTTTAGTAGAACCCATTCAATGCTTAGTTTTTCCAGGGTAAACTCAGTGAATACCTGTCAGTGCTCTATCTGTATTTACACTATTAGGATTCGCATCACTATATTTTCCAAGCTGCTGCTGTGTGAGAACTTTTGTGAGAACTTTCTTTGTTATCTGCCTGATATGGATGTGGAATGTTTTGGTCAGGGTGAGGTTAAAGTCTGATAGAGTGCACTCAAAATTTTCCACAGTACAGGCTGGCTTTTCTCTGGCATGGGTTGATCAAACCTTTGTTTCAAATCTTTGCAAACTGTGATCTGTTCACTTTGGGTTCCCCCTCTGCTTTTCTCTGGTTTCTCCCCTATTCTCATTCCTTACCCCTTCTCCCACTTGTCTTTTATTTCCAGTTGCATCTCAGCTTTCCAGCTGGAGATACAGCCATACAGAGGAACCACCCTCCAAAACCTAAACCAAGACACAAATCACACAAGAAGCATGCAGATAGTCTTGTATTTGCAGCCATCACGTTATTTGCTGTGCTTAAACAGAGCATCCTATTTCTACCTGGATCCAGAGACAGATGAAGACACTTTGGCAGCTGAGGACACCCTACTCTCCTTTTTTTCTTAAGCATTGCTTTGCGTCCCTTCTCCTCCCCTGCCACAAGCACTGAGCATCCAGGCTGGAGAGACACAGGGCAATGGGGCAATCCATGGGCTGGGGGCAGGTCCCCTCATTGCCACTGCCCCAGTGAGTTTCTCCCCTCCTACAGAGAAATGCAGAGGCAGCAGCAGCAGCTAAATCAGGGAAGGTGGGGCTCTGTAAGGTCATCCTCCAACAGCAAGGGACAGTTTTCTCTGCATTTCTGTATCACAAGTCTTCCCCTGGGTGGCTTTAAGGGCCTGGACCCCTCAGAGTGGAGAGGTTGGAGCTCTGCAGCAGTGTTGCATGGGGCAAGAAACTGGGGCCTTTCCCCTCTACAGCTTCATCTGAAAAATGGGGATGCTGGGAACATGCCCTTGTATTCAGGGCTCATCCCAGAACATTTGGTACACTCAACCTTAACCCTGAGGAGACTATGGTCCCACAGGAGCCCTCACAGTCACTACCACCACCAGTATCCCAACAGCATCAGAAGACAGAAGGGCTGCAGCATATTTACCTCCTCCTGGCACCTGTCTTCTTAGGGATAATCAAGGAAAAATTCTCCAGCCTACCCATTGTTAAGGCTTTTTTTTTTTCTCGTTATCCAGCAGAAACCAGCTGCTGTTTTTGCAGTGTCTGGCATGCTCAGGTTACAGTTTTGCTGGCACTTTAATAATTTTATTAATAATTATTATGGTTGATTGTCCCACTCCATGGTGTACATGTTGGCCTTGCAGAGCAGTTGCTTGCAAGCCTCGTCCCCCAACACAGCTGCATTTTCTGTGGTGTGCCTGATCTACGTGTAATTCATGGCTCAGCTGGGATTTCGGTGGCATAAATAGCATTACACCATTATGAAATGACAACAGATGCCAGAGCTGTTATCTGTCAAAGTGGAGCCCGAGAGTGCAACTTCTACCAGACTAGCAGCAGTTAGGTTTGCAAGTGTAACCAGATCCTATTGTTTATCCCAATTCTGTTTCGGCATCTCTAACAACTGGTTATGTTGTAAGACCACGATGGCTTCCAAGTAAGAAATCACAGCATTCTCATTATGTGCTGAGTGTTCATCACATCAGATCCATTTCTCAGCATTTAATGTTAATTACTAGCTTGGGTCTGTATTAGCTGAGAGCTAAATGATGTACTACTGCAGAAAACTATTAAGATCTGCGTCACATAGGCAAACATGACCATCCACTTCCAGAATGTGAAATGAATAATGAGTGGGTATAAAGGAGTTCTCAGAAACCCCAGCTGAATGCATTCAAGAGTAGTGCTTCCTCTTTAATGGGCTCTCTGCCAGAATGACACATCACTCTGCCTCACTGGAGTAATTTATAAACAGTCCTTCACAACACTCTTTTCTCTCCTGCGTGTGCTGCTTCTCCTCACAGGGATAGCTGCAGAGGGAGGATGCACCTGACAGTAAAATGCTGCACTGTTCAGAATAGCAAAACTCCTGGAGAAAGGAAGAACCTAACTCTCTCCAGGACCCAGCCTAAAGGAAAAGGGAGGGAAGGGTGATGTGAAAAGCAGAGTTACATAGAAGGAGTTGGCTACCGACCAAATTCCCAATTCTTTGAGGCTGACTTGGGTTTTCCACTCGAAAGCACTGCCTTGGTTTCAGACTGTAATGCAATATCTGAAAGCATTCTGTGTAGCTCCCTGCATTCCTGGAGAAAGCCAGGCTGGAGCTAGAGGCTGAAGTAAAGGTCTGTGAGGTTTACACAGCATTCCCCCCGAGGGACGGTGCTGAGGTGTATCAAAGAGAGTGTTTAAAGGGAGAGAAAGGAGCTTCTTAAAATCTTTGTGTACCTTCCCCTCCCTTCCTCTCTTTCTGCCCAAGCACGCTCCCAGGCAATGAGTCACTGGTGGTTGTCACAGCCTTGGGATCCCCACTGTACTATTCAGTACACAAGAACACAGTCCTTGCTTACAACACAAGCATGAAAAACCAGATCCAGAGACACAACAAAGGAGGACAATTTCAGCCCCCCTGCAGGTCCAGCAAACTACGGACAGGATTTTGGCCTGCAGTGTTCAAATCAGAGTCTTTCTGAAAACAGGGGCTGGAAGAAAGGCAGAGAGCATTGCACATTTTTAATCAGGAGCTCCACCCAAGCCCGAGGAGAAAATAGCAGAGGTGCTTGCTTGTGGCTGATGAAGGTGGAAGCCAGCCTCCTGACAGTGAATGAAGGTTTATGGGCAGGGTGGGGATAGGCGCTATTAGAGCTTGCAAGCAAAGAGAAATTATTTCTGCCTGATATCACAAAGAGATGAGAGCCAGCACAGGGATGTGATCACCACAGAGAGAAAGGAGCCAGCAAAGAAAAAGTGATGATTGAGTAGTCTAAGCAATGGGCAAAGGAAATGACCACTGCAGCAAAGTTCCTGCTGCAATAAAAATGTTAAGATGCTGGATGCTGAGACGCTGTGAAGCCGGCCAGCCAGGAAACATTATATGTAGATGGAGTATGAACAAGAAATCTTTGAGACATAAACTTGGCATGTTTATTTTAAGAGAAAATACTAATTACTTAGGTTGGAAGAAAAAAATGCTCCCACTAATATCTGAAAATCCTTATGCCAGAAGGCCTGTTACGCCTTTCTCAGGGAAGAAGAGTCAGCTTTTCTTTTGGGTAACTTGCCCATCAATTACCTGCTTCAACAAAGTGATTCCTTTGTCCACTGCCAGCTATTTATGTGACTGTTTATACATGGCCCTACAGATGTTCTGTACTTGCAGACCAGATGGGAAACTAGAGATTCACATCGAAAGCACAGACAGCATGTCATGTATCATGACAAAATGCTCCTAAACAGAGAAGTTCTAAGCAAAATCCTTCAGCAGAACTTTAAAAGATTGTCCTGCCTTTAACCAGTTCCGTGTTAGGAGATACAACACTGAATCTAAGATACAGTAGATCTGCCAGAACAGTGCTGGGAGTTGCAAGGGAAGCTGTTCAGTCGATGGCTTTACACAGGGAAGCTATGTGTATATCCTTCCTAGCTACAGTTTCTCGGGCGTTAGTGGCCCTTCCCTTTTGTCCCTTTGAACATGCAGTACTTCTGCCTAGATGTGCTAGAGCCTCTGTTACTTCAAAACCATTGTTGGGAATTTCCACAATTGCAGCCTTCTCCTACTGCTGGAGGAAAGGATGGCTTCTGACAATGAACTTCACATACATGCAGACAAGACATGCATTGTGTGGCTTGCCACTTGCCTTTGTTTCCCTGTTTTGCAGAATTTGCTTCTCTCATCAACCTGCCTAGGGCTGCCAGGGACTAATGTTGCCAGTGTGGTGTTGGATATGTCAGTCAAATGCTGAGCTTTGAACAGAGAATATCTTCCTTGGCAATTAAGACGAGCTGCTATCTGGAGAAAGGTAAGGCTGTCAGTTCCAAGGAAATTTAACTTGTCCAATAATCTCCTCCCTGCTTCAAGACTTTGTGACCTCTGTGAAAAGACACTACAAATTTTGTTAGTATAGCTCTTTCAGTAATTCAGCGAAATCCTATTGAACTACTTGAGCTACTTCATTTCGCCTTAAACAGCAGACTTAAAACCTGAACACTTCTGTAAATTGAAAACAAATGTAGGTCAAATACCCAGCAGGGATTTCTCTATCCACCCCAAAAGCAACTTAGCACCCTCCCTCCTCCTAGTAGTACCAACAACTTCTTGCTAGGAAAAATTTACTAGGAAGGCAGATGAGCTTGCAGCAAATACAACAGGGTAAAACAAAAATGCAGCAGCATTGGAAGATAAAGGGGAAAGCATATAGAGTAAGAAAACTTAATTCACAGCTTCACAAAAATCTCCAGTTCCATCCTTTCCTCACTATCAATGGCTTCAAGGCAGGACAGCTGGGAAGGACAAGGAACAGAGGTATTCACAAATACCAGGTTTTGCCTCCTCTCTAGGCTGTCTTCAGAGGCCAGTTTCCCAGGGAGAGAGGGGAGAAAGTGGAGTCAGTGGAGAAAGGCAGGCAACTCCAGAAGACAATTCATGGGACCTTAAGAGACTTCAGATCTGGAATGTCCTGGGAGCCCTTTCACTCCAGCACAGCAGCAGCAAAGTGACACTGGCTTGAGGTAACTTATCAGCCCCCCTCTTGATATGGTAAAACCAGGGAGAGGACCACAGGGAGAAAATGCAGCTCTTCTCTTTGGGCTGAGGGACAGAGCAGGTCTGCCCGCTGGACTGGATGATTTATCTCCACAGGCTACACCCCTCTAGGTGCCTCCTGTGGCAACATAACCAGACACAAACTTCAGTCTGGAGGAAACAGGTTTCTTAGGAACAGCACCTTTCTTGTGACGAAGGGATGATTTCCCACACACAAGTGAGGTCCTCAGACTTCCCGACATGAGACAGCATCGTACAAGAGTGGCTCTGCTCCCTGCTGCGTGGTGCTGCTGGAGAGCTGGCGGGAGCCCAAGCAGTGGCTGAGCCAACAGGCTCAGGTCTTTCAGAGTTGTCCTGTACCCTATGGGCCAGTTAGCTGGCCTGTAAGTGAAAAGGAGCATAGCCGAGGACCATAGCTTAGCTAGTGCTCCAAAACGAAAGAGAAAAGGAAAGAAGGGAAAAGCCACTCCAGCAGAGAAAGTTGATAACAAAGTTCATAATTAGGAGAAAGGATGTCAAATGTTTCAAGGCTCTTTGACTGTAAGTCACCAACCTGGAACACTTAAAGAAGAGTGAGTGTGGGTGTTCAGCAGAGACAGATGCCCCCAATTAGTAATTATCCATGCTTAAAAGAAAACTTTGAAGTTTGCTGCCTTACAGATTTCACTGGCAGGGTTACTTGTCAAAGGAAGTGCATATGCATAGTACTAATGTTAGCAAGGAGTGGGATTTACAAATGACATTTATCTCCAGCATTCAGAGAATAATAGCTGAGGAAGTGGAGGGCTAAGGAGTGCTTGTTTGGCTATTTCATTACTCTGGTATTGTCAAAAACTGGCATACTTGTCTCTGTGGCTCTTGCATTCTGGACTGTGACAATTCAGTCAAAAGACAAAAATTTTCATATACAGAGAGAGAGCTATATATAAATATGTGTGTGAGTGTATTCCAACATACACTGAAAACATTTTCCCTGCTTCTTCCTGAATCACTACAGTGATCTCTTTAAGTTTGGCTAAAAATATGAACATAGCGTCATCAAATATGACCAAGAGGTAGTACTACCATAGATATTGCATTCTTACCAGCAGCCATAAACAAACAAACAAACCAAAAAACAAACCAGGAAACTCCAACAAACAAACAAGATTATAAGAGCATTTACACTGTAAGAAATACTGGATGATGAGCCGAGGTATTAGCAGATGGCTAAGAATATTCCTGGACATTTCTGGCCCCTGAAGGAGCTTCTTTTAGGGTTCGTACTTTATTAGAGAAAAACTCAAGCCCCTGGTCATGGTGCCACAGTGAAGCAATCTCCCTCAGTTCTGCTCCTCTGACCTACTTAGTTGGGCTTGGGCTGCTATTTTCATGCAAAGTATTTGAAATCAGCCTCATCATTACAGCAAAGAGCATTATCTCTCGCTGTTTTCCATCTAGCCCCAAGAATAACTCTGATGTCAGCGGGAAGCTCTCTCTCTGGCAGCCGTCTCCTTGCTGCCAGCTTGTCAGATAAAAGGTCAGCTGGCTCTGCCAGCTCCTCGGACAGACCCACCCTGTGGGGTCCTCTGCTCACACCCAACTGCCCCAAGCAAAGCAGCCCTGGAGGAAGCCAGCTCCTGCTCTCCACCTCCAAGATCCCATTCAGTTGCCTGTCCTCAATTACACCAGCCAAGTGCAGTCCTCAGAAACACACACTGCAGAAGGGCTGTGCCGATGCCTCCTGGTCCAGCCATCCCTCCTCCACAGCAAATATCCCAAGCTGGAACCCCGGGAAGGGGAAGAACACCCCCATCCTCATGTCAGGGCTTTCCCTGCTAACAGCTGGCACGTGGCTTCCACATTTCTCCTCCTGCAGGAGTAATGTGGAGAGAGGGGAAGAAGACAAAAGCTGGGACCCAAAGTCCTGACTGGTAGTTCTTGGGCATGTGGAGGGAGCACAGGCTCCTACTGGCCTCACCAGTGAGAGCTGGGATGTCTGTTTCAGGAAACTTGTCCTCCAGCTGCAATAGAGCCTAGAGTTCCTTACATGAAATCATTCTTCCAGTGAGGATATAAGAAATTACAGGGTGAACAAGAATAACCCCCCAGGAGTCCAGCCCTGAACACATAGTCCTAGCAAACCTCATTCATATCACTAACCACAATGGCCATTTTGCCTGAGGAAAGACAGAGCTAGGACTTCAGAGTTTGGCCCAAATCCTAGACTATATAAATAGATTTCTATGAATCAAAGCTCCATTATGTAAGACATAAAAATAAAAGAACAAATGAGAGGAAAAATAAGCTGAACTTCAGAGTCTGCAGTGAAGCATCATCTTAAGAGTCTGGGCACTGAGTCAAGACATAGATCTTTTTCTTTTATTTTTTCCCCAGTTTGCCTGCTTTGCTTTAAAAGTGACTCATCCACTCGCTCCCCCTTTCACCACCACTTCCCATGTTGTTTTGAACATGCCTGTACATTTTAAAGCTCAACAGGACCATCCAAATTGCCTGATTATCAACTGCACATCCACATTTGCATTTCCAAATTAGAGGGGAGAAAGAGATGTGCCCACATGAAAAATGCCTCAAACATGTCGCCAAGGTTAAAAGAACCGTGGTGCGAGGCATGCTGCAGTTTACAATGAATTGAAATGTGACTAAAAGCAGCATGTGACAGCCTTCTATATTTAGCAGTGGCTTTTGCTTTTGCACTCTTTGAGATACCCTGTCAGAAAAGCATCTATGTTTGTGCATCTCAGCAGAAGAATGAGCCCCTGAAGGTGTAGGAAATCTCCAACAATGGCTTTGTATACATTCCAGTTGTCGCTGGGGCATTTGTTTATACACACTGCAGGCTTGCCTCCCTCCCCACCTCTGGCACATTCCCATCCGCTCTTTGCTTTGACCAGGGAGTATTTTTAGCTGATGTAGAACAGGGATTTCACCATTGGATCTCCTTGTCACACCTTTTCCACAAGCCTTTAAAAGAGAATGCTTGAGAGCAAAACACAATGCCCATCATAGAAGTGCTGGATTATCATTCCAGTAAGAGATGAGATACATACTCCATTTGCATTTTCCTTAATTTATGTTATTTGCATAGCCAAAGGAGTGAGGAGTCTATGTTTTGTACAAGGCGAATCCACGTTGAACACAGTTTGGTCTGAAGAGTTTTCTTTTGTTCAGAGAGCTTCCACTACTCATATGTACACACTTTCAGCAGAAAAAAATTTTAAAAAACAAGTTAACTATATATACAATTTTTTAAAAAATCACCGTGAGCTGTTGTTCTTTTGGGAGAGGGAGATTCTTTTTTTCTTCTTTTATTGCAACTTTTATCTACTGTTTGGTAAATAAAAGCATTTCTTATGTGCACTTGTATTACATGCATCCCTTTAGGTTTATAAATAGTTACAGAAAATGATACTTTTTTCACAGTCCCCTTTCTAGTCTGCTTAAAGCCTTGCCTGACTGCTTTTAAAGAGGGCTTAGCGACATTTAGATAACATGGTGATGCATGCATATAAGAACAGCACTAATAGTCTAGCTGGGATAAGCATTAGAGCATTCCCACTATTCCAGATTTCCATAAATAACATAAATTAACCTCCCAGCTATTTATATGCAGTACCAGCTACAATAGCCTTTTATTTCATTCCTTTTTTTCTCACCATTTGCTAAATCAATATTCAGCCAACATTCTGGGGATGGCATCCATTTTTTTTGCAACAGGCTGCACAAGCACAATGGATGTTGCATAAGTTTAATGGGAAACAGCCACCAAAATGTCTCACTGCAGCCCATTGCTGCTCCTTATAGGCCTCTCCACTGGGAGATTTGCAAAACAAAAGTAAGTCTTGTTTTACAAGAAGCTCCACATATTGTCAACCCCAACTAGAACGACAAAGTCTGCCACTGAATTCATGGCAGCTGTGAGACTATACAAAAGTATAAACATTTCTTTGCATAGGCCAGGAAAGGGATAAAACGCTCATCCTCCAGACCTTGCAAAGATTCTTGGTCCACAGCCCAGCTCTAGACCTATACTCCATGTTTCCAGGGTTTGGACAAAGTATTTTGTGTGCTACCATAGCAACTGATGCTCACATATCTTCTAGCAGATGGCAGTTCCAGGAAGGAGGCCTGAAAATGTCTTTGTAGCAATAATTGCATCCCTCGGACATTTCAGAATGACTCTGTCTTCCAGGCTGCTCCTCATGATGTTTCAGGCATCACTGGTTGGCATGGGGTTTCATGAAGTAAAGACAGGGCAAAATGGGAGCTGCCTTATCAGTATCAAAGTCAGCTGTACTGAAAAAAAATCAGTAGAAACTTTTTTAAAAGCGTAAAACAAGTAGATACATGGAAAAATGTGATAGAGAAGAATCATGAAGAATGTTGTGCAGGGAAGCTGTGTCTTACAAATTCAGCAGAGTTTTCTAAAGGAGTTTACAAACATGTAGATGTAGCTCATTTGGTTGATAAAGTAGGAACAGATTTACAGCAAGGTTTCACAATATCTCTTACCAAGGGCTCATAAAGATGCTAAACTAGGGGGAAAGTTCTCTCATGAATTAAAGTTAAAAGAAACAAAGAGGACGAATAAACCTGGAAGTCCTGTGGAGATCTGTTCTGCTGGTGTCATTAAGCGTGTTCACTAACCACCAAGAAAAGGCAATGGAGAGTAAGCTAATGAGGTTTATTGATGACACTAAGCCACTGAAGCTGTAAAAATGAGTGATGACTGTGCAGAATCACAATGCAGTGCTATGACACAAAGCAACAGGGCAATAAGATGTCAGACAAAATTTGGTGTCCATGAACACAACATCTATGCATATAAGGAAAATCAACCCTAAATTCAGAGATAAGTGATGGGTTAACCCTCAGAAAAGTAATCCTGGTCTTACAACAGCCTTTTCTACAAACACGTTAGCTCAGAGTTTAGCAGCACCAAAAGAGCAACTGGTATAGCCGGAATTATTAGGAAAGGAACAGAACCCGAAATCCTTGTTATTCCTGTATTTTGAAGCTCCTATGGAGTTCCAGTCCTTCATCAGTCTTGAATAAAAAAAAAAAAAAAGGATACAGTTATTAAAAGGACAGACACACACCACCAGTGATTAAAAGTATGAAAGAAAATATTCAAGAAGCAAGTAAACAACCTAGGAGTCCTACATTGAGAGAGTCAGTAGGGAGATGAAAGGTAACCTTGAATGGCATGGACTAGTTGGACAGGGAATGATTATTCACTCTTTCTATACAATGGGAAGTATACAGCATCACATATTGAACCTACAAGGTGGTAGTTTGAAAACAAAGGTGGCAATTTTTCACAGCACTGAGGATACACTGAGGAATTAATTTCCACAGGATGCTGTAACGGCCAAAAGTTTGCATGGGTTCCAAAAAGTACTTGGACAAAGTAATGGAAGAAGACCATCCTGCACTATTCTGCATAAAGACGCCACCTCCAGCTCAGGAAGTTTCTGGGTTAGAGATTGTCAGAAAATGGGAATAGACCTGTATCACTGGCACCCCAAAACAATTTTCCTATACACTGTCAGTCAATGTTAGAGACAGGATACTGAGTTAGCTGAGGCTTTGGTCTGGCTGGTCACAGTCCCCTCATACTGCATCATCTGAGCTGTAGGAACTGATCTCAGGCTGTGCTAAATGTGACCTAGCTGAGCGCTTTTGACTGAAAGCCAATCTCCATCCACTGCTTCAGATTTACCATAAATTTATAAGCGCACACGCAGTTATGGTGCTACTCCATCCTGCCTTGGCATCGTGTGCTCTCTTACTTCAAACTAAAAGAGGCAACTCACAGAAAGCATGAGGGGAAGCAGAATATTTTGTATTAGGCTTTTTCAAGCCCTATGTACCTTATTCTTTTTCCATGCTTTGTTTTCATCCTTATTTTACCTGAAATGTCGTATAGTAAATGAAGATCTGCTGATCCAATAACCTACCTCATCCATCAGCTCTTTTTCAGCAGGAAATTACTGCCATTTGGTCTGATCTTTTCTCATGGAATCAGGAAGGGACAGATTCTGAAGACTGGATTCACCCTAAGCTGTACCTCACTCAAATACAAGTCACATCGCAATCACAGCCACTGCTTAGAGGGTTAAAAATTACTAGGCTAATAAGAATGAGAATCTCCCCCTAATGTACCAAGTCCTTCTTTAAGAGTCCTATTCGGTTCATCTTACTGTGGCTGCCATCCCATTAAAACCTTAAAGAGAACTCATAAATATAAAAATACCCAAGAGCGTGGCAGAGAATCCTGCCCTGAATAATTGTACTGAAATATTCTAATAGGAACTTAATTTCCTTCTCGATAGCCTCAGTAATACTTTGAAGAGAGAAGAATGAAAGTGAGAACATGCATTACATTCTGTAGAGGTACAAAAAGAAACCTTTTCTCAGTGAATATGTCAGGGGAATATGTCTAAAAGGGCATATCTGTGAAAATATGACCTCTGATTTTGCCAAGGTCAGCAAAACCTACTGTGATTCGCTTTGTAAGTGTCGGTCACACAAGTTAAAGCTGCCTCAAGGCAACTTTAACTTCTCTACCCAAATTCAACAAGACATGATGTTTTTGAAAGGTTTGCAAAATCCTCTTCTGTATGGAGGAGCAAGCTTATCTAGTCCAACATTTGTTTATGATTATTTATGGATCCAAACCAAGTTAGTTCTTTACTATAAATTCATATGGACTGGCAGATCAGAAAGCCATTAAGAGCTGTTAATGTAACATGGAACACGCTTCTTAATTTGAGTTTCCTGGCACATACTGTTCACGGGTGGGTGCTGTTCTTCTCTTAGCCTCTGTGGCAAGAAGACCCTCACATCACACAGGCCTACAGTGCCATTTGTTGAGAAAATCTGTTACAATTCAGGGTTACACCATTTGCTGAATATTTTTTGAGTTAAAGCTGAGAAGAAGAGGGAATGGGTCTTGCACTCTGCCTTGAATGCCTTTACATGGCTGCTCAGAGGCTGTCACTGCACCTCATAATCACTGTTTTTGGAGACCAAGATGGGCATCTGGGGTCACACCATTACCCATTCCTTCAAACATTCCTGGTTCCTAGTGTCAGAAAAATGAGCTCCCAACATCCTCTGCATTTGTGCTCGCATGAGATTTCGTTATTGTGCTAGGAATAGGAGGATTTCCATAGAAGGTTAAAGTATTTTTTGTCCTACATGAAACTGGCCAATTCTAGATGTTTAGGAAAAAGGTGCCAGAATCTTATTAAGCAGTTGTGGAGTAGTGTGATAGTCAAAACAGTTTCCAATTTACCTGCACTAGGAAGAGAAAGTAGTTTATCATCTGCGATGTATTTATCTCCTTAATTTTTCCAGATATCTTACATAAACTAACAATACATATTCTTTTATCGATGTAAGTGTCAAAATGCCTAATAGTCCCTTTACTTTCATCATATCTTGTAGCAATGAATATGATAGATTGTTGAAAAAGTATTTACCTTTTACTGGAAATGGTTATCTTTCAGTTTCACTTTAATTTTATCTCAGGCAGTGTTATATGCATTGTTAGTGTGTCATAGGATGCTCTGTCCCCTTCTATTCACCTCCTGTCTAATAAGAGCAAACCATTTTAGTCGACTTTTCATCAAGAAGTCTCCCATCTCTTTAGTTGTTTTATCACCGGGTTTCTGTATCCTCTCTAGAAAGACTGGCCCAACTCTCAATGAGCATACCTTACATGACAGATTTACAATGATTTTGCAGATGTAAATGGTATCACCTCACTCATTTCTTAATTGTCTGAAGCACACTGCTTGTTTTCTGATAGCTATGTTATAGCATGTGGTGTATTGATGTTCCTGTTTACAAAAACACTCACAAATCCTTCTGGTTTGGTTGTTGTTTTTTAAATTCCAGTTTGGTTAGAGGGTTAGATCGCTCAGTGACCTGAACTCTCAGCCCAGCCTCCCCCTGGTGATGGGCCACCGAGGAGGTTGAGCTCTGGTGGGGCACCCTGAGTGAGCTGCAGTCAGACAGGATCACTGCTGCCAGGAGGTGATGCTCCACTTCATCCTCACAACACCTCTGCATTCCCATCATGCAGCTGCACTTATTCCCATCCTGCAGCACCAGTGTTTCTTGGAACTCTCACTGAGCTGAACCAAACCCTGAAACGAGGGAAATTAACATCAAAATCAAAGGGCATATTCTGATGGATCAGATAGCTGGATCAGCTGCACAGTCAGCCTGAAAAACAATGTCAGAGAGAGGGTGAGAGTCCTGGTTGGCAGCAGCAGCAAGAGGAGGAGGAAGGAGAGAGAAGAGGAACGAGATGGCATCTGCCAGCAGCACCAAGCCAACAGAGGACCCCCAGGAAGAAGACAGGAAGATGCTTGTGATGCATCTGTTTCAAAATACACATACCCAAAGACAGACATACTTTTTAAACTACCTGACTAGTAAAGGCTAAGGGCATGCAGAAGAAAAGTTTGCCTTTCCATACAGCTGCCAGGCAAGCATCCCAGCAGTGCCAAGCCTCCAAAAGTGTTACACCACTGTTGCCAGCAGCCATCTCGCTCTATCATCTCAGCCCTCTTTGCTGCTCTTCACTGCCCTCTCTTGAGTCACGAACCTGTGGCGGGTTGTGTACATCTGTGGCTACAGTGGTTTCCCCTCCTTTCCAGAGTGACATATTTCAAACACTTGCTCTAGATAAGGTGTTGGGAGCTTCTCCTTGTTAGCACTTAGCCACAGTGAGAACTGCCAGCCTACTTCTGCCCTGCCCTTCCCAGCCATTGAACACAACACCCCTGTAACTAGTTCCTCTATGAAGTTTTTGTCAGGGATGTTGTCAAAGGCTTCCTGAAAGTGCAGGTACTCGGGGTCACTGTAGAACAATCCCAGCCATGCCTCTAAGGAGTCCACGGAGTTGTAGTGTTTTGTAGAGTTTTATTTTTGCTTTAAACTTTTGCTTTCTCCTGTGAGTTTCCTTCATTTTCAGATGCAGAAATGATGCAAAACTTCACAGGAGGGAAAAGGTGCACAGCAGAAAAAGATGAGATAGGGAATATGATTATGCAGGAATCCTGTGCAACTTGAATTGTAGGAAAGTCATTTTGTCTCCTGCACTGGAATGTCTCCTGCTGATGGGTGCAACCCTTTCCCAGTGACTGTGAAAATCTTGATAAGGAAAGTGATGAGACACTTAGTTCAGCTAGAGCTCTAAGACTTGGGTTTGCCCTCCCACGCATTTTGGGTGGGCAGGCAAACCACGGAATGTCATCTGTGAAGTCAGAAAGCATTGGGTACATTTAATTGCTACATTAGCACTTGCTAACTCTTTGAATGCCAAGAACTGGTTGTGGAGGGTTTGAGGTTGTTGTTCAAACTTTGGTTTCACCTCAACATAGCTATTGGGGTAGGAGCTCACACATCTGAGAGCTCGAGTCAGCCCATTAATAGGCACTTACTGCAATAAACAGGTCAGGAAATAATTGTGGCAAAGCAAAGAGCTGAGTGGCTTTGGCTCATTCTTATACTTCTCATTGTTTCTTATTCTGTATTTTCTCACAAGGTTTTCTTTTCAGCAGTTTTCTATTTCCAACAATCTTACTTGTTCTGAAGAAAAATAAAGTAATGTAAATAAAGGATCTTTTCAGTTAAACAAGGTATTTCAGCCCTTGGGAGTTAGGCACCACAGAAATCCCCACTGGGAATCTGTGCTGACCATGTTAACAGGACCTGTGTGCTGCTCACAGCACAGCCCATTCATCAGCAACACCCTGATGACTGACCACAAGCCTCATCATGCATCCCATGGCCTAGTCACTCCCTTTCCCAGATATCCTAAGGAGCAGGCCAAATCCACTGACAACTAGAGCAGCCAGCTGCTGCCACCCCCTTTCCCATGAGTGCACAGCCCTTGCACAGCCATGGGGTAACACTGTATGGCATTGGAGCAGAGAGGGATCCCAAGGAGACACGAAAGGTTCTTGTCATCCCAAATTATCTGACTCACCCCAGTACCCAGCTGCTCACCCAGTGAAGCATCTGTTTCAGATTTTGCTGTATGAGTTCTCTGGGCAAGCCCTGCTGGCTCCCAAAGCCCCTTCCCCTGGGAAACACACTCAGCACCTCCAGGACCTTGTCAGAGCCATAAATAACTGGCGGGATTGCACAGCACATCTTTGTCTGATACATTGGTAAACCTCATGGCCTAATGACCCAGAAAGTTGGGCGCTGTTTCTTCACACAAGAAAGGGAAATTGTAGCTGCATTTGGCAGTTTCCCTGAGAACAAAAACCAAGGCATGCAGCTGTTCTGATGTGATCTATATAAATATTTGGGTAGGCAAATACCTGAATCAAAAGGAGCTTTCTGACAGATTTAGGATCTTTCAGTTATTTTTCCATTCTTGGGATATCTGAAATGAGTCAGTCATCAAAAAGTCACTGTTGCTTATTGCTCGGGGATCAGTGACAAAAACTACCCCGTTGAGAGCTCCTCTGTTAGTCAGCATTTCCTTCCTGATCCCATGACAGGAACCGAGGTATGTGTGTACCAGGGCTGAGATTTGCCATCCCTGTGCACGCTTGTCTCCTGCTCACCAGGGAAGGCAAGAGCCTTCCCAGCACCCCTGGTGTGCTGCAACCCTGCCATCTGCCCCAGGGCCATGGAAATGTCCTGACACTGGGCGTCTTCTCAAAACACGCTCAGGCTTGCAGGATCTGTATTGTCTTGCCTAACTCTGCTCCAAATGTTGAATCAGAGGCTAAAGGATTGCAGTGCTTGTTGTTCAAAGCAGGATTAAAATACTACACAAGACTGGGTTCTGTTGTTTTGTTGTTGAGGTTTGGTTTTTTTCACAGCAGATCCCCCTTTACCAAACTATTAACTTGAACTTTGAGGGCATTTTTGTTCTCTTTTATTTCCCCTTTAACTTCTGCCATGCATATCCTTGTCAAGCACAAACTCATGCATTGGGACACCATGGCTTTACTCCACAGGGAGTTATTAAGCCTGATGTAAACACACTGTTGTTTTCATTTAGCTTATAGGTGAGATACTAAGCAGGTTTTGATCAGTATGAATACATCTTCTCACTGAACCTGGGGTAGATTTTTGTACATGGATATCCCTTACAGGTCTTCACTCAGGTTTCTACACAAACAGTAAGGTAAGTGGGTATAACCACATCCTAAATCAGTCCAGAGAGGTTTGCGCTGATGCAATTGAACTCATGGAGGTTTGGGTGTGCACAAACTCCTTAATTGCTAGCAACCAACTTTCTGCAGAGTCGAGATCCATATTCATATGTATCCTTTTCTAGAGAAGCTGAAGGTGGTTGCCCCTAGAGAGCTCTCTGTGGACACCAGTGTCTGCCCACACAACTTGTAAACTCATGTTTTACTGAGTTCAGCTGGCTTGCCAGCTCTTACGAGCTCTGAGCGACAAGAACATAGAAACAGAGATCAAGAGGACCAAGGGCTGCAGGCTCTGACCAAGGAGAGCGTGCCCCAGGGCAGGGAAAGTGCAAAGGTGAGGGTGCATCAGCGTTCACCCACCACGTGGTGCAGTCAGCTGGGTTAACCGTGTCACCTCTGCACCCCTGTCGTGCCTGACTCACCCACCCCACATCCATACATTATCATCCAGGACATCATCACAGTAGGAGCTCTTTTCTACACAGTGTCACAGACTAAAAAGAGAAGAGGAAGAGGAACATAAAAATACAGAAAGTCCACGATTTTTCGACACTGACCTCATAAAAAAAAAACATTCAAAAAAGCTCCCATTCCAAATAGCAGTGAAACTCTTTGATAACTTTCTGTTTCACCAAGTTCTCAAGCATTGTCAGCCTGGAAAATGACTTGGCCTTAACCTGGCCCAACCTTCTGGGGCACTGTCTGTGACACTTTCTGGAGTGCCAGACTATCTGCAGTGGGGCCACTGGCCCACAGAGACACCAAACATACACCAACCCTTCGGAGTAAGTGGGTCTAAACCCCAGAGTGCGAGACCTGACAACACCAACTAGGTGTGCTCACTCCTAGTGATTGGAGTGATGTTACCTGGGGCCCCAGATGCCATACATATCACCTGAGGTTGCTGAGAGAAAAGGGCAGATAATATAAACAAAAGCTGTAAAACACACACAGCAGATGTTTTTCCTTGCAAATGACACTAGAGTGTTCAGGAAAATAAAGTGCCTGCTTATTATCTAATATTTTCACACATTTTATTTTCACTTGTATCATCCTTTCAGGGTATCAAGCTCTTAAAAGAATTTTGGTTAAATCATTCCACGAATGGGAATAATCAAGCTTGTTATTTTTTGCTAAAGTTTTTCCCTGCTTACTAGAAACTAGTTCCAGGACAGACTTGCTATGTCTTCCTTTTACATTTAACCTTCCTGTCACTCTAGTTTTACCACTGTGGGTCTGAAATTCATTCACGTAGAAGCCAACTGTGGACTGGTGGTTGTGTAATGTCCCTTTATTTTATTATTTAATCTTCTTTTCATCTTGCACATGTATAATATCTATGGCTGAATACATTCAGCATGGTTATGAAATATCAGATCACTCTCTCTTCTTCCCAAGAAGGGAAAGAGAAAGAAAAGGGGAGATTTCATCTCAATCCCCTAGTAACAGGCCCTGAGTGTTATTCACTGTGCTAATAACTGTATCAGCATGTTTATAAGCTGATATGCTTTTAATTGTTTCACCCACTCTCTCATACACATGAAGTAAGCACTCTAATGGGTTCTGTACCTTTCATCCTTTTTTTTTTATTGTTAATGGTATCTCCAGTAATATAAAATGACGGATGAGTACAGTCTGAGAAAAGCAGAAAAATCAATACACGTCCAGACTCCACATGCAAGAGGCGAGGAGCTGGGGCTGCCAGGCACTGCAATCCCTCTTGGGCCAGACGACAAGAGCAAGGCAGTGAGCGAGGAAAGGCACACCAGCAAAACAACTCCTGTGGAAACAAGCAGTGCCCTGGGCATCCTGCACTCTCTGCCCCACCTTTCTACCTCCTGTTTGTAAAGAAGGGGTCTCCAGCCACACTTGATGTACAGACACACATGCAACGTGTGGCTGTGAGCACAGCACTCTTGTCACAGCTAGGGTCACCCACAATTCAGGCAGCACACATGGGTGGAGCAAACCCTGTGTAAACTGGCTGGGTTGTCTTCTTCCGAGGCTCTCCCTGAGGTGAGATCCAAGCGGTCTTGAGGAATGACAGAAGAAATGGCAAGCCTTTTCCCTGAACTCAGAAAAAGATATGTTCATGTGGGCAGGGGCCATGCCCAGACTCAGGTGTGGCCAGACTCATGTGTGCTTGAAAAACTATGCCCCAAAAAAATGTGATGGTGTGTTGGTGTTCACAAGGCCAACATAGTTTGCAGTACAAAAATGCAGCACCATTTGCAGTAATCACGCATGGGCAACAGCTACAAATGGCTCACCCATAAAGCAGTCCAATCCTGGACTTACATGTGTAGGCTACTCACGGCTCTCCTGGGCACACCCCCACCCAGGGATTACGCACCGGCCGGCTTTTCCACTTCCCCCAAGTGGATTGCAGTCCATGAGGCTCATACTGCTGGAGGCTCCAAGCCTTTGAGGCTCTAAGCCAATTATTGCCACGATACATACAAACATGGGGCACCAGATGTCAGAGTCCAAAAGCCCAGCACAGAGAAGGGTGGCAGGCATGCACCAGCTCAGACGGGTTGAAGGCAGTGGCAGGATCTTAGCACACAGAGGCAAGCATCCACAGGCACCAGCTCAGTATCTACTCTTGTGAGCCTGCAGCACAGCCTTTTATACCCATCTCTTGGGCAATTCACGTGCTTCTTGTTACAGGAATCACCACACCTACATTCAATGCTGGCCTTCCCTCCTCCCAGGGACACAGCTGTAAGCCATCAAGGCCAAGGCCACCCTCAGCCCACTCCTGCAACCCCACAATGGTGTTAGAGGGTGTTAAGCAGAACAGTGAAGCAGCTTTCTATAGCTTGTGAGGAACACCTGACAGTCCTCTGCGTGGCTAGAGGAGTGTGTCAGATGTATTCCACAGGAACACGACATCCCTGTGTCACATTCAGCCATCAGCCAGTGACCGTGTTAATAATGCACAGGGTCAGCCACTTGCCATTTCCAATTCTCTAGACATCTCTGTTTTCCCTACAGGAAAACATAGTTTGATCTTCAGCCATCCTGTTTAAAAACTCAGGATTTTATNTATATGTTTTGTTGGTTGTTTTTTTTTTTTTTTTAAAGTAACAGGAACAAAAAATTCTAATGGACACCAAAAATTTTTAATGCATTTAGGGAAATAAACCCAAAGGTAATGAGAAGTATCGTTTGTTTTAAAACAAGAGCCCATTCTTCACATCAGGCTGTAGCCTGGAGTGGGTACAGTACTGCCACGTTATAAGAGCCTGTAATGGAAATGTTGACAGACCTCCAGCACCACCGCAGTCACAGTCGCTCTATAAATAGACTTTGCAAATGCTTGGTATGTGAGATGGGTTCAAGTAGCCACTTGACAGACTCTGGCAATTTGACCAATAATTATTTCAGAAAACAATCACAGATGAGATCTGTTTGTCTTTGTACGCATTCTTGCAGGTGGTTTGTGTGCGTATCCTGCCTATCCTCCAGTGCCAGATACAATGCATTAAGGATGCTGCTCTGGCAGGTACAATGCTGCCTCTCAAACAAAGCTGTAATATGACCTACTTTGCTCAGTCTAGTACTATTCAATAATAAGTGGCCTCTATTGGGTTTCTACATGTAGACAACATCAAACACATTTCACTGAAACATTTAGATATTGATTTTACTCAGTCTGGGAACTTCAAAGTGGGTTCTTTCCATGTCATCTTGGAAATGCATCCTCTTGCCCCCATGCTATAGATTCTGTGTTAGTGCACGTGCATGCGGACTCCCTCAGCTGCTAGTCATCCCTCTGCTCTTTGTTCCTAAATTAAGGGCAATTGCTGTGTCCCTTTATCCCCTAATGGCAATAACTACTTTGTATAGTAACATAGTAGCTGTCTCTGCTGCTTGGCTTCCTTACAGTTACCCAGCCATGATGCCTGGTTTTTAACCAGAATGCAAAATAATGCACTGATCCTAAATAGGAGCACTGGGGGTACTGGAGGATTGTTTAAAATTTGTGAGCCTCTTTCTTTAGCTTCGGGGAATGTGTGACATTTTTCTCATGCGTTTGCTCATCCCATCATATGTTCTGTGGCTCTGTCTCCAACTAAAAACTTCATGGAGATTTGTTTATGTTCTCCACCTGTTGGGATTGCAATGTTGGTTTCTTTTCCTTCTGTTTTCTTGCTTTTGGGATAAGATCTCAAGCACTTGGGTAGAGACCCGAGTGCAACAGGCATCTTGTTAAGAGCTAACTAGAAAATGAAAAAGGGCCATCAGATACACTTTTACTAGGGGAGCTAAAGGCTGAGCTTGAGTCAGATTTCCAAGGACAAGGTGCTACTCTTTTTCCTAAAGTTTTCATGGTAATTTCAAGCTTGGGAAAGTGTTCCCTTCTAGTCTCAGTTTATTACATTGTTTTTCTGCGCATAATTACACTGCTGCCACACTTCCATCCAAAGCAAGTTGCATCCTGAGTCAGCCTCATGCAGAAAGTGTTTGAGGGCCTTTAGTCTTGAAGTATGGGTTTTTAAATAAGCTGTCCTAATAAGCTCTCCTGCAGCAGGAGAGACCGCTGGCATCAGAAGGGATTGATGAAATGGAGCCCTACCTAGGTGTGGTCCATGTTCTTGCCACGTATTTGGGATTGAAAAAATCTTTTCCTGCCCAGAGTCAAGGAGGTGTTGGTGTCCTCTGCACTCTGCCAGAGCAGCACAGACCAGATCCCTGTCCTCCTTGTCTATGACCCAATGCAGGTGTCCAAGTGAAACATCCATATGTCTCATTCTCAGATGCATTCTTCAAAGTTGAGTGTGTGGTATTTAATCAGAAAAAAAAAAAGGCAAGTAAATGTTCTTTTTTAGGGTCTTTTTTTATGGAAAGTCTTTATGTAATCTATTATTATGGTGTGCTGGGTGTGATGTTGTTATTATTATTATTCTGTCTAGACTAGCATCATTAGGTCAATGGCAGTTATTTTCTCCTAGAAAATTATGAGTTAAGAGCACCACAGCAAATGAAAATCAACAAGCACCTGAAGCAAAGGAGCAGCAACACTCTGCTGTAGGAGGTCAGCTCTCTTTCAAATGTGGCTTTTTCAAACTTTTGCTTCTTCATCAGCACAAATGTGTGTTCTTGACCAAGTGCCATTTACTCAGTAATATTTCCTCCTAAAAAATTAGGTTAGAAAAAGCACATCACGTATATTCACAGCAATTATTTCCTGTGAATGTCATTTGTTTGGAAGGCTGAACACAGAAGATAATGTCATATCCCAGTAATATTCGAGGAGGTTTGAACCAAAGCAAGACTAATCACATGGGACACCTCATGAGGCAAACGTTTAATCTGGGAAGCACAGACAAGGTGGACAGTGGCATCACCACCAGAGCCCTTCACAGCTCCTGGGGTTCCTGGTGCTTCCCTCAGCTTTCTGCCCAGCCTGCAATAGGTAGGCTGTCTGGGGCTCCAGGCTTTACATGGACACTGCTTTGCGTATTTCTGTGGCTTGGTAAAGCCAAATGTCACCTGCTCAGTCAGCACTGCAGAGCACATGGTTCTCACCAGGACTTTGGTGACAGTAGATGGTTAAGCATCAAAAAGTGCCAAAGGCAGGAAGGATGGGGTTGTTGTTTTAAGTCTGAATCCTTACGGTGGCGGGGGATGTCAGAGCACTTTCAGCATATATTACCAAAAAAAAAAAAGACCATGAGTAAATCGGGACAATTTGATACTGCCGAGTCAAAAGCTTCTGCTGGTACATTCCTTTATGCATCAGAAATACTGATTAACAATTGCATGTTTCTTTCAAAGGAGCACACACAATCCACTGTGGTTTAAAGAAGGTGGCAGAAACCCTGACAGAGAATAAAAATGAGCTACAAAACCCATAGTAAAGGAATGCCTCAGTGGAGATCACTTTTCTGCATCCTTCCTGCTTTCCCTGGAGCTAAGCACAGTGCTGTACTTAACTGGGGACCAGATCCTGCTCATTTTTTCAAGGCCTGTCATCTTCCGTTTTGCTCTTTGTATACAGCAATTGGGATTCTGTCCTACGTGTTAAAATAAGGATATTAGCTGGCAGAGAGAATCCCTTCCCAAGCTGTGAGATAGTGATGGAGTCTGCTTTGTGAATGCTAAAAGGGAGCGTGCAGTATCTGGAAAACACTACACTGACCTGCAGGGTTTGAAACCTGCCTATAAAGTTCTCATTTAGATGAGATGCTCTCAGAGTGGATAAGCCAAACTACGCTCTTCCTAAGCGTCTGCTAATAACCTTAATGGAGTGCAAAAGCATAGAGAGGCACCAAAAGGGATTTAAAAGCGGAGAGAGCGGGAAGAGCAGTAATGTCACTTTGTAGATAAAATCCCACACCCCGAATAACACAGAGGTGCTGAGGTAGGCAGGAAGCTCTGGAGATTGTCTCATCCATACCTTAAAATTAAACACTCCGATCTACACATTCGCATGTATTTAAAATGGGACACAGACATCACATCACTATCGTTTGACCAAAAACCGTGGAGGACCAAAGGCATTGTCCGGAAAAGAGGAGGCTGGAATCATAGGATGAGATCTGCAAACACGCCTGAGAGTGCTGGCACACCCGAGGCTAAATCTGCTCCAGTCTCAGTGCTGCCTGACTTAGCAGTTCGGATCTATAGGAACCGGAGCCACAGGGCAGAAACCCAGATTCCCCACAGGCTGTGTGCAGAGGGTGAAAAGTCAAATAGTGAGCTCTTGAAACACTGGCAGGGTGAGCAGGGAGTGAAAGTAGGTGGCCATTAGCTCCCAGAGCAGACTGGGCAAAGCCCCTCAAAGACAGCTATGTTCTTTGCTCCATTTGGAATTCTCACTTGGAGCTGGCTGTCAAAACTTGATGAGTCATTTCGTATAGGAGGCAAAGAGCTTTCCTGCTCTGTCCCAGCTTTGTCTGCCCATCAGTCCACAGACACAATACTGGCTGGGAAAGCAGCTGTGCTGACAGCCCCATACATTTGATGTGAGCAGGTTGTGAGTGCAGGACACTCACCATGTACACGGGCTGCCCTCGCTGCCGACCTATGAACACTTGGGATGAGTCTTAACTTCCTCTTTTGAGGACATTCCAGTTGTAAGGGCCCATACCCTGCTGAGGGAGTTAGGATCGCATGGAATGCAAACTTTCAAAGTGGTTTCTCCAAACGAGGCAGCACAAGAGTTAAGCTTGGGCTTTGTGTGTGCTGGGGAAATACTCTAAACACTCAGGTGAGATAGGAATTTACATGCAGTGTTGCTCTGAGGGTTTTGTCTGCACTGTTTACAGAGACATTAAAGCAGCAGTTTCCTTTGTCAGGGCTGGTGGGAATTTGGTACTGCTCTCCCTCAGGCGGTTGACAAATCCCACCCAGGAAAACAGAACACACCCAAAGATCCTGCCGAAGCCAGGTGATGATAGTGGAGGGGAAGACATGATCAAGGATCTCCCTGAGGATTTTGAGCACCCATATTGCTGCCAGAATCTACGGGGATGTCTCAGTAGCAGTCAGGGTGGGGGAAGTGTGGAAGCAGCAAAAAAGTGCATCTGGCTGGGCCAGCCCCTTTCCTTAAAGCGGCACAGCCAAGCTTTGAAAGACAGAGAACAAAAGGCAGACTGGCGAGCAGGGGAAGAAAGTGCTGGAAAGGAATTTGTTGCTACAGGAAGCTCAATGGTTTGTCGTAAAACAGACTGCAGTTCTGTTTTTTCCATGTTAAACCCTAGAAAGAGGCAGCTCCAGCACCCAGTGGATTGTCTGGTGCAAAACCAGTGGAGGTTTGAAAAGAACGAAAGGCAACTTGAGTTTCCCAGCTATAGTAAAAAATAATAGCAGAGACCAAGTTTTTTTCCTTTTCTTCTTCTTCCAGAAATTCCCTGGTTTCATCTTTTTGAGTCTTAAACATTGATTTAATTCCAGGCTTGCCTTTAAGGAACAAGAAAACGTGTAGCAGGCCTTCTAGATCCCAAATCTACGGCAACACTTCCAATTTTCATTACCAGAAATAGCAAAAGGAAATGAAAAGCAGGTGAGGGAAAGCTTCTCTAAATGATGCCAGGGCTGTGCTTTAACCTTTACTGGAGGCAAACACACATCTGTGCATGCCAGGCTATTGCCTTACTGCATAGTTCCCTTACAGTTGCAAAAAACTGACAAAAGCAACCAAACACACTCAAATTTTTCTAAGCATGTTTGCTGACAGCCCTTGCCACCGAAATATTTCACTGACCTTTGACAAAGACAGTAAATAAGGTTTGCTTGGCTGCAGGGAGGAAAAAAAGCAGGGCATTGGGGATCTCAGAATTAAACAAAGGAAAGGGTAACATGAAAACAACTTTGGAGATCAGTAGGAAGAAAAACAGGTATCTTATTTGTCTCCTGATCACACCGTGTCCTTGCTTTTTTGCATATATCTGCAGTACTTTCTCCAAGTTACTCAAGATGACTTTGGTTTGATCCTGCCAGATGCTGAGCAACAAGCCACAGCCACACTCAGCAGTTTGCAGAGATCGAGCTGAGATTAGTCCCAGATTATCTCGGTGCAGCCTGCAAAAGCCAGTCATTCTGTTTTTCATTTCTGTGGCAAAACTGCGAGATCCTGGAATTTGTTCTTTCTCCTCCTATATACCATTCAGTGAAGCAAGAATTAATGCCCTGGAGCTAGCTGTACACTGCCAACTCAAACCTTTAAAATGAACACAAAAATCACAGCCCAGCCTGAACAGGGAAATGTAAGCCTGAACCTGGCCCCAGCGACAGCGGCTGCTGGAAAGGCCCCCCGAGGCAACTCCAGCACTGTAATAACCTACGTAAACAGGGATGGTGTTTTTTCTTTTTTTTTTTATCCTCCGCCTTGCTTCAGTGGAAAGCGGTGGAAAAATAACTCACTTGCGTACACAGTCATTTAGGCCCAGTCATGATTCCTTTAGAGCCTGTGCCAATGGATTTTAGTCATTTTCTGGCAAAGGTTTCCCTTTCAACCACAAATACTGAATACTTACTGGGTGAGTCACCACCTTGAGTAATCTAATTCTTTGACCAGTACATGCTTGCTTCCTGTGCTGCAGAATGTCTTTCTTCACTAGGATATTTTAACGTGTGCCTTTTGTTCAGGGATTTTCTTTCCTGCAGTGGCCAGCGTTGCAGAGCTGGGGATCCAGAGGGCTGCTGAGGAGCTCAGAGTTCAACTTCCAGGGCAATTCCTGCTGCAGATTCCTGGCTGCTTCAGGGCTGAGAAAGGCTCTGTGGCCTACTGGCCTCCCCCACTTCAAATGCAGCCTGTGCTGTCCTTGGGAGAGTGGCAACCTCAGGGTTAGAAGGTAATTTTTCAGACAGAGGGCTTTTACTCAGCAGCCCTGGTCATAGCTGCAGGCATCATACGGTTCTGTGCAGCTTTACCAGCAAATTGTAAAACAGCCAAACCTGCAACATTTGCCTTGTGCCAATGTCCCAGCCAGCCCCTCGGATCAGAGCAGTCAGTGCCCGAGGGCTGCTCTCACTGACTTTAGGAAGGGAATGCTAATAACAGCTGCATGGGATGGTGTTGGTGTGAACCATATCAGCTGGTGCTGGTACAAGCTTTTGCAAGGGTTTGGACCCGTTTTCCTTTTCTCACGTACCAGCTTATAAGAAAACGTACTGCTAAAAGTGTTTAGAAACACTACAGGAGAAAAATAGTTCTTTTAGCCTTTATAAGATGCAATGTTTCAGGAGAACTTAAATGCTCGAGGATTACATTGTGGTGAGTGTTCACAAGACACTTTTTGAAGAATGTTATTAAAATCTTTTCTAGCCCTTTCTTTCATGATTGCAGCTTTCTGTTTCATTTCCTATTTATGGGGGCCCGTGCTTTCCTCAGGGCACCTTCTGGCCACTATTTACGGAAAGCTTCTTCTCTTCAGGAGAGAAAAAGAAAAGAGAGGCAGCAAGAGGGGAGGATTAAATTATACTCTGATATTTTCATGACAAGAAAAGCAGACTATAATAAAAGTACTCTAATATAAATTTATGATCCTCGTAGAAAAATCTCAGAGTAAGATGTCTTTGTGCATTAATGTACATACAAGCACTGCTGACAAACAGAGCAGATCCAACTGTGGCTATGTCTGATAGCCTGTATGTCTGCTAGAACCATTAGATTCTCTCCTGACCTGGTCTATATGAACACAGAACTACTAGAAGAAAGCAGAGCTGTTGAGAGACACCCCAGAAGAACTCAGCTGGCTGCACCAGCACTGTCTACAATGTGCCAGTCAATGGAGCCCAGGATAAACCCTATTTTGTACCTTTTCCTAGAGCTGGGGCTAAACATTTCCATGTTTGATGTGAGACCAACATAACATGTTGTTGTCTCTGCTCTCGTTGTCCTCCTGTCAGCTGATGTTTTTCCAACATTACTGCAGAAGCACACCAAGTTGGACTGGAAAGGAAAGGATGACATCACCTACTCCAATTCTTCTCAGTCTTGGGTGCATCAGGAAGAGCATTGTCAGCAGACCGGAGGTGATCCTTCTCCTCTACTCAGCCCTGGTGAGGCCACACCTGGAGTGCTGTGTCCAGTTCTAGGCTCCTCATTAGAAGAGAGACCTGGAGCTCCTGGAGCAGGTCCAGTGGAGGGCAACAAAGATGATTGAGAGACTGGAGCATCTCTCTTACAAGGAAAGGCTGAGGGAGCTGGGTCTGTTCAGCCTCGAGAGGAGAAGACTGAGAGGGGACCTCACCAATGCCTGCACATGTCTGAAGGGAGGGTGTCAGAGGCTGGAGCCAGGCTTTTCTTGGTGATGCCAAGCAATAGGTACAAGAGGCAATGGGCAGAAACTGACACACAGGAAGTTCCATCTGAACATGAGGAAGAACTTCACACTGGAACAAGAAGGCCACACACTGAAACAGATAGGCCAGAGAGATTGTGGAGTCTCGCTCACTGGAGACATTTGAGAACCATCTGGATGCAATCCTGTGCCACGTGCTCTAGGATGACTCTGCATGAGCAGAGAGGTTAAAACAGATGTCCCACTGTGATCCCTTCCAACCTTATCCATTCTGTGATTCCTTGAACTGTGGGCCTTTAAATGTTTCCTGTGATAGCAAGGTCTTCTTCTAAGGTTAGGAGGTGGCATGGGTGAACCCATGTGGCTTTTGAGCATAACCCGACATCATACCTAAGGCAAACCATCACCAAAATGAGCAGTCCTTCACCTCATCATCATCCCCATGAGCTGCTCATGTCCTCTTTCCTTCAGGGTGTTGGCATTCATATGAGGTCAGGATTCTTCAGTACAGTAGCCGAACCAGCAGCGAGCCACACACCTTTTCTTCTGGGGTTAGTTTTCCCATGGCTTTCTGCCCTGGCCAGGTCACAGCAGGGTCAGGCCAGCCGAACACAGCTGGTGGCAGTGAAGGAAGCTGTGGGACCAAAAAGAGCCAGAGACAGCAGAGCATTTCTAAGACATTGGCTGTGAGCTTTGGCTTTCATGGCCTCAGGCCAGCTGGTGAAAACCACTGTGCTCCCTGGTCTGAATCAGATAGGTTCATGCTTTACAGATAGTTGTCAAACCTTTTTTTTTAAACTTACTTAAACTTCCACCCATAAATTATGATCACTTAAAAGTTATCTTCGTTTTGCTCCTTAACTTTCCTTATAACAAGAATAATTTTTGTCCTATATATAAACCTCAGGTAGCCTCAACAACGTGAGCAAAACAAGATCTAAAAACTAAAATTAAAGCTTGGGACTCCCAGGCACAGGCCCAGTGCAGGAGAAATACCTATTTCCTGCAATGTCTGTGGCCACCGCTGCAGACAGGAAGCAATCAGGGGGCAATGTTCAGATGTTCCCAACAGCAAACTTCTGCCCCTGATGCAGAGCCCGGAGTTACCAACCTGGGTCTCAATGCTTCACATCACCCAAGAGCTGCATCCCTCCTCACCCTGCCTCCATCACAGCTCTGGTTGCTCTCAGGCGTGGGGCTCAGCCTCCTCCCTCACAAAGCCAGAAACAATTGTATCACCATAGACATTCTGACAGCGGTGGGATAAAGATGCATGGTTCAGAAAGGCAACTGATCTCATCCTAATGACACGAAGCAGTGTCAAGGCCATCACCATTGTGGTAAGCTGTTTCAATATCTATTTACCACCACTTCTAGGAAGGTGTTTCTATTTCAAGGTTGAATTCATTTAACTTCAGCTTACAGATATTGGATCTTGTTATATTTTTATATATGGCATTAAAATACTGCCCTAGGTCTCATTTCTCTGTGTAAATATCTATAAACACAGATCTAGTCACCTCTCAGCCTGCATAAGCCTTGTCTTTGGGACTTGCCTTCCAGCACGTGGGTCATCTCTGCAGCTGTCCTTTGAATTTCCTGCAGTATTTCACATCTTCCTTGAAGCATGAAAATGAGAAGTGGACAAAGCATAGTAGTAATAGCTGTCATTAATTCAAAATCACTTTCCTTCTTTTACTTCATATTCCTTTATTATACATCTATGGGTTGCATTGGCCAGTTTTTCCCACCACGCTGCATTAAGTGCTTGTGGTTTGGTAATTATTTGCAATGACCCCTGTGTCCTTCTGTTCAGTACCACTTTCCAAGAAAGGGCTCTTCATTCTGTGCAAGTTTTTCAATCAGAAGATAATGCGGTATGAAGTCAAATGGCTTTGAGAAGTATAAGCATAGGTATCAATGCAGCTCTGTGGGCCAGTAATCCTGTCAAAAAAAGGCAAGATGTTTGTGTGATGAGACGTGTCACACCGGAAACCATACTGACTTACATTTGCTATCATTTCGGATGTAACTAGAGCTTGGTTTATTGTTTGTAGAGTTCTGAATTCACTCTTCTAATATTTTGACTGGGTTGTCAAGTTTCCCTGAATTACACTGCTTGCCCCTAGCCTACATATCCAGTTTTTTCAAGCTCTGAGCATCTTGACTCACTCCTTTCATCCTCTTGGCTACATGTAATCTAAATAGGCTGATTTAAAATTTTGATCTTTAGCAGATGCTGCTTCATGCACCTTTTTCTGTACTTCAGAGGTTTCTACTCCCAGCTCTAACTTCATCTGAGCTGGATATATCCTGTGCTCCACCCCACCTACAACACAAAAATCTCTTTGAAAATGTCTGCCTTTTTGAGATCAAATTCACACACCCACCATCTGCAAGCAGCAGTGGATCCTTAGCTGACCTACAAATTTATTTCTTAATATGACAAAAACACCTTCTTACTGCCTTTAGCCATTTAGACCCAAGCTATGTGAGTGACTCCTTCAGCTCTCCCCATCACTGGGCATTATTTACAGCTTTTAGCTTCACTGTCCACCCACCCTTTCAGCCTGGAAACCTTTCCAGCAGCACATCTTCCCCATGTGACTGCAGAACCAAGGCTGAGGGATGCCAGCGGGACAGCACGAAACAATGCTCAGTTTGAGGTAATGGTTCCCATATTGCAAATCGGTTATGTCAGCAAGAGGCTTGAGTTTTTGGAAAACTCTCCTTTTTGAAGTTCCAAATATGCATGATAGATGTTGGTACTTTCTTTACAAGGTCAATGAAACCAGGCTGATTTCACTGGTGCAGGCACAGCTGCCAATTTTTAGGTCAGTGATGATCTCATCTTCTTCAAGCAGAATGAGAACCAGTATGCGGAGTTGTCATATGTTCTCCTGATACCCGCATGGCTACTGCAGCACCAAGGTCAATACTAATTTAATCTGCTTTTGTGACTGCAGTGAAGCCACAGCACTTCTGCATTAAGAAATCTTTCGTCATTTCTGGAAACTCAGGAAATGTTGCTGCTGGCCAAGGGAGTCTAGTCAGTGTGTCCCGAGAGAAAGGGGTGTGTGATAATGCAGTTTTACTGCACATTATATAGAAAGATTAAGAGCACGTAAGATTAGATGCACTTTAATAAATGTTCACTAACACCAACATGTCTTTAATTCATTGCTTGAAAGTGCAGCCTATAACCTTTCAGAGAGGCTGGTTAGGATCTGTAATGGTCTAAAAAGTACTGATGTTCTTAATGGAGAGTGTCTTAGGTGAAGTTAATGTCAGTAGTGCAGATCCCCACCACATATATCACCCTGGGATGCCTGACATCAGTGTCCTCTATTATTGTGATGTTGTCCTTCACTTCTGGAAAGCAGAAAACTGCTGTGGGATACACCTGTTCCTCCAAGAGCCATATGCACTTCCAGCCCCTTCGGATTGATGACTCTCTGCATCTTCTGTCTTGACTGGGACCAGCTGGGAGGCCCTTATGGGCTTTTCTGAGGTTTCTCTGCCTTTAGACAGCAGCATTTCTCAGTTTCCCACTCCACCACCTGTGTGTCGCCTCTTCCAGTTGGTTCTTAAAGGTTCTTTGTTCAGATGTCTGATTCAGCACCTGGTGGTGACTCGATACCTCCAGATGTGACAATAACGTTCCAGTTCTGCTTCTGATCATGACAAATTGCCAAACTCTTTCTTTGTTTCTCGTGTTCCCTGGACAACTTATCTCCATTGCCAAAGCTTGCCATAATACTGGCCACATCAAGGAAAGTTCAGAAGAGGGTTCATATTTCCGGCCTTTTGTGAGATGATCGGCTTTTTCTTAAGACCTATAACTTCTCTCTGTAGATCTTGTAGCTCCCACTTCAAGATGACCACAGGTAAGAAACGAATATGATGTGGTAGAGGTAAAAAGAACTGGTAGTGCGCTTCCCATCCTGATCACTGCATTTGTAGAAGAAAGCTGTCAAACTACCAGAGAAAAACTTCCTATATGAGATATCTGTGTTCAAACTTCATCTTTTTTCAAGAGTTGTTGGTTCAAATAAACACTTCTACATTTTGAGTACAAGTGCTTCCACTTCTAAAAGATATACAAGAAGTCTTAGCAGTGTTTGGCAATGATATAGAGTGAAAAACTGATACTATTAAGGTCCTATTTTTAAAAAAATATTTGAAAGGGATTAAAAGATAATTATAATGAGGATTAAGAAAAGAAATAACATTTTTCCTTCTTTTTTTTTTTAATTCAATGCTTAATTCTCCAGAAAGAAAAAGGAAAAAAAAAAAAAACAAACAGACAAAAGACATTTATACTGCATATAAGCTTAGCTATGAAAAATATGCCTACCTTATTTTTATAGTATTTCAGCTTTTGTTCTGTAGCTTTCAGTTTGTTTTTTTAACTACAAAGACATGCTTTCTATTGTTGTTTAGCACATAAATGTACTTTACATCGTTATGATCCACAAACCAAAGAACTGACAAAGCTGAGTCTTTGACTGCACAATAACTGGAAAGCATTGTGGGCCCTGTTCTGCTCTTACAGCCTAATCAGTGTAGTAATAGGACCTAATTCTGCTCTCATTCAAGTCAACTGGATTTTCACTGTTAACTTTTATGAGAGTAAGGTCAGAAAATATATTGCATGTAATTAAATACCTGACAGGTTGGGTGTTGTTTTCTTTTTTTTTTTTTTTCCCCTTAAAGGGCTGATTCTTCACTCTGAATTGCTGGGAGCTACAATGGAAATGGAGAATGAGTTGCTTCAACCTTTACAGGCAGTGCCGTGGTTTTGATCTGTATTACAAAGGATCACTGAACATGAAGAGACCTGGTGGCTTTGAAAACCAGCCCCAGACTGGCTGTGGACATATTTTGCCCCACATCCCACCCACTTTCAGTCCATACAGCTGCCTCACAAACAGTTTGCTCTTGGACTGTTTGGATGCACCTGGGAGCATCCTAGCCCACAGAGCAGGCTCAGGCAAGCACAATCCCTGCAGCTGCTGTAGAGAGCACACCTTCAGCACAGGCAGACACTGTGCTTACAGACTGCCAGCATGGAAAACAGTCAAGTCTGCTCTTGAGAGTGGTGTTGGCATAGTCAGTATTGTCTCTAGAGATTTCTGGGGATCTCTGAGTGCTCTCTGTGACCCAGTTCAGTTTCTGTTGCACCGCTGTTTGCCCATAGCATTACCCTGGTGTGGGTGGAAAGAAAAACATGTTGTCTGCCAGGTACAGCTGTCAGAAAGGGCTAGGCCCTCCCTGCTCTGAGAGAAGCATGCCTGCATACTTATAGGAGAGGCCATAAGGAGAAGAGTAGAGCTGGGCTGTGCAGCAATTAAGGGCTAAATCTGCAGCTAGCACAGATCAGCCATGCTCTAGGGATGTTAGTGATGCTACCTCGCCTGTGCCAGCTGAGGATCTGGCTTCTGGCATCTTTCTTGTCCGTCAGAAAGGCACAAAATGCAACATAGCTGTGAGCAAAAGAATAACAAAGGTTTTTGTTAGCAGCGAGGGTTAGAGAGCTGTATCAGTTTCTTCAATCGCTGACGGAGTCCCTGCTGCTGGCCTCATCACCTGCCTGTTTCAGGCAATCTCTTCTCTAGGCTGCTTTAGCCATCTGGTAAGATTACAAACAGAACAAAGCAGCAGCAAAGGAGAAGAAGAAGTAGGGGCAGAGGGAGCTTGTTCATCCTGCCTCCCCCCTATGCCTCCTTTTCATCCTCTGAATGTGTAAATCCTGGCTGTGGCCAGGCTCCTAACAAATTGTGTGTGCAGAGGTAGCCAAGGCCATTTGATTCAGCTCTATTGGAAATCTGATTTCTCGTTGGTTTTACACAAAGGTCTATTAATTAGGGCTGATAGAGCTTAGTAAAAAAATCTGCTTGGCTAGCAAGGGCACTCTCTTGTTTGCTCTCGCTTTTCTTAGATCTTGCCAAGATCTCAAAAATAGAGGGAGCTTAATTACAGTCAGTGGATTAATCTCTAAGGGAAAGAAATTGTAATTAGCTCTTTGAAATGTGCCACTTTTTCTTCTGGGCTTTCAGAGTTTGTCATTGTGTCTGTCTGTCCTTCTGCAGGACCAGAAAAAAGGTAATTCTGCATAGCTTTTATGCTCATTTTTTACCCCAAGCCAGCGATGCAAATGGCAACCTGACTTCACAAACATTTCCAGTTGATTATGAAGAAACTGTTGTTTCTTCAGCTTTTCTCTTTAGTCCTGCTTGCTGCTTCCTGTGGAGCAATTCTCTGAAGCAGTGGTCACTTTGGGTCCTGCAGCCAAGGCTGCAAAGGGCTTTTGGTGTCTCTTTAGACTCGTTCTCCCCTTCATGAGAGGAACAAGGAAAGCCTGGGGTTTGACTGTGCCATTTCGAGCTGCTTGTGTGATGGCATGAGTTGTAACCGCCCGTCAGTGATCGATGGGAAGGCAATAAACCCAGTGCCTCGTAGTCTATCATTTATGTTCATGTTCAAGTAGGTTTGAAGGTGAACAGGGGTGTTGGGGAGAAAATCTAAAGCCAGAACAAGGCATTGCAAGAGATTTCAGTGAATTCCCATTTCTCACGCATGGGAATTAGGCACAGGTTTAAAAATCACCTTGATAAATGAGAATGTGTCCAGCAAAGACACACCAAGCACTCTGATTTATAACAGTCATTGCATGCAGTCATGTTCCTGATACACAGTGCCTTTGCTGTTGACTTTGCATATATGTAAGCTGATTTTCCAGACATGTACATTGGGGTACATCACACTTTGGCAGGCGAGACCAAGCCCTTTATGTGTACACACTGGCAGTGTATCAAGGAGAAGAATAAAAAGAGAAAATTAAATACTGTCCTATGGGGGAACGAGCATGGAAGGATCCTTCAAGATGTATATCCCTTAATCCTTCTGCCTAGTATTTCATCATTCCTCAACAGTGCAGTAAAGCTATCCCTTCATTAAAACTCTCAGTCCTAGGGAAGGTGACCCAAACTCCCCTTCCATCCATTTGAATCTTGCTCTGACAGCCGGTGACTAGTTAATTATTAATATGAAATATTTGATGGTACATACAGCAGCTGAACCCAGTTTAATGTATGCTCAGGGCGACTCTCTGAAGCTGAAATCAGCCATTCTGATGCTTTGGATTTTTCTACTGAAGTTTTGCCTTTTGGTTCCTCTTTTACTTCCCTGTCTTTCTTTCTTGTGCCTTTGTGCCTTCATGCTGAGTGTCTTCTTTCATCTCAACGATGAACTTACAGGTCTGCATTTCGATTCTATTCCTTTATGTACTGATCAGGCTTAGTGGAAAAAATAAGAAACAGGACACAAGCCCTGGCTTCATCCAGTTCCCAGAAACCCTATTTCTTTCTTCCATCTGAAATGGTCGGCCAGTCCAGTGATCCACACTTTGAAACACTGCTCATCTCTGCATACCCCTGGAGTCTGAGCTGTGCTATTAGCCTCAACTTAAGTGAAATCACATCACCCAGAGTTAAACATGTGCTACATGGGGTAAATACAGGCTTTAGAAGATTTATCTTCTGTCTTAGGGCATGCTTTTTGGATGCAAATCTCCTCTTTAGAATTATTTGCTCACTATGAGATTATTATTTGCTACCTGCGTGCTTTGTCCACACACACATACATTGCAGAGGTCATAACTACCTGCCCACCCTGGGTGCAGCCACCGTCACAGAATCTGTTGCTTTATCATTCAAAATAGAGGGATATCATCTGTTTGACACCCATGAAAGCTCTTCAGCCCTGATTTTTCAAAATAATTTTCCTTTATTGGGTCGGGTCACATTTGGCTGCAATACTTTTGCCCTTTTCTTTGGGCAGCACCTTCTGTGCTGATCAAGAGAATCCACTTNGCATTTTGCCCTTTTGAGAGTTATGAGCTATGATAATACACAAAGGCTGGGCCAACACAGTCCAGAATCCAAGCTTAGCCCTGGAGAAAAACCCTCTCTTGTGACTGGCAGGAGCAAACTCCAAAGCATCCCAATATTATTTCCTTCTTAACATGAGAATCGGCTCTGTTAAATCCTCTTTGAAAACCTGGCCATCAGACTATTCAGGAAAATAGAAACCAGCCCAGCTAATTCCAAATAGTGCTAATATAAAGTATAGCAAAGACACTGGAACTTGGCAAAGCCTGATTGTCTGTTCTTTCTTACTTACTGTACCACCAGTACTCATTTTATGATCACCAGAATACACACAGTAGTTATATGCTCATTATATTACACCCATCCCTCTCCAGGGAAAACGTGAGCATGCATTTAACCAATATTCTATTGCCTGCTGTGATTCCAGTTCATGTTAGGGACTTAGCAAGCAGCACACGGCAGAAGCAACAAGCCCCATTCCTTGTTCCTCCTCTGCTCATGCAGCAGCCGCACTAAATTATGCACGTTGTTTTTCCTGAAGAATCTGTTTAAGCAGCATCATAAACCAGCAGTATTTGCATCGCCCAGACAACCTTTGTTCTACTTAGCACAAAGTAACACTCAGTATCTGCGTGCAAAAGCAGAAGGGGAGGTGATTTGGAAAGTATTTTGGGAGAGTTTAGAAGGCAGGATTGAGATTTTATTATTATTATTATTGGAAATGTGAACATTTTCTATCACATTAACTGACTTTACAGCAATTTATTTTGCTGCTATCATAAAGGGAGGTAATGAACCATGAAGTTTCTTCAGGAAATTGTCAGCATCTGCCTGCAAATAATTTTCAAACACGTGAGCCATGAAGGAGGAACACAGTGATTCAAAGAAAATTGCTTGTCCTCATCCTGAAGGAAAACCAGTCAGTGTCATTGGTGTTGGACACATTCAGGAGAAGTTTAAAGACATGTCAGTGGTATGTAACAATGGAAAATTTAGATGCATGTTAGTCATCTCACAGATAAGATTATCTCCTTTGAAAGCGTATGTTTCCGCAGCTGGATAATCATAGTGAAAGGATAATCAATAAAATGAGAAGAAATTCAACAACCTGCTTTTTATTCTCTTAGGGATCTCACTTTTAAAAACAATTACCTCTCTGTTATCTGTGACACCTCCTTTGTTCCTCACAGTAGGTGCCTAACACTAAATCAAAACTGAAACCCATATCTAATCAAAGATAATAGGAAATTTAAAAGATTTCCTTATCAGTTCCAAACACATATGGCATCAGGTAGTAGTTATCTCGGATTAGGAAGCTTTCTGGGTGTGATTCACAGATAGAATTTACCTCATATCTCTCTAGCTTTGGAGACAAACAAGGTACTGAAGAATAAAGCAACATCCTCAGGTTGTGATGTGCTGGAAGTCTATGGGAAATGGATTCTCCATGCCTATACCCTTGTGTGGTCATTTGTGGTGCAAGGGGAATATAAAATGCAACCAGCTATATGTGAAGCACTTTATTCACACCATTAGTGGGTGTAATTGACTGTGCAAGGTACCTGGCAGTGAAAAGTCAAGCTCATGTATGTTTTAATCTTTAAAAGTTTCCCAGTGATAGAAAAGTTGTACGTTTTCTCTATTCAAGCTTTCATTTTATACAGTTTAGACATCTATCATTCCCTCTCTTGGGTCTTTTCTTCCTTGATGTAATAAGAAAAAAGGCGGTTTCATTTTTTTTTTCCTTTACTGATACATTATCATTAAAAATATCTCTGACTTTGTTATTACTTCACACAAAACTGGTCATTGATATTTCTCTGACTAGGAAAAAGCCAGTGTTTGTCTTCATAGCAGGTTCACTGGCTGGAGAAATGTCTCACTAAACTCATCACAAGCAGAGTTAGAATTCATTGATTTACTCATTTTGCCCTGTGCTCATCACTTTAACAGCTGAGCATTTCATAACTTTTGAATGGATTTGTCTCTGAAATAGGTTGGTGAGGTAAAGAAATTTTATTTACTTCAATTTTAGTGGTGAAGAACTGAGGCAATGAGAGACTAAGTGACTTGTCACAGGTCGCAAAGGAATCCAATAATGTATCCAGGAACAAAGACCAGACCTCTTTAATATCAGTCCAGCGCCTTAGTCGCAAGAACATCTTTCTTCTCCTTTCTCCCTTAATAACCTCTAACTCATTTCTTCCAGGGATTCTTGCAGCAGTCTGTGTCTCTGTTCACAGCTTGCTTGCTTTTACTGTAATCCCATCAAACTCTCCATCCTTATGGTGCTTTCAAAAACATTTTATATTTATTTCTGATATCAATACAAACAAACGATCACAGTAGTCTCGAAGTAGCATTATAGCAAAGTCAGTATGAAACAGATGGAACAAATAAAATGAGGTGATGAAATGCCTCTAACAATAGCACGAAGACAATATATTGCTAACAACACACAGTCTGCTGCTTCTCCACTGTGTGTGTAAAAAAGCTTTGTTAACAGAAATCACAGCCAGTTATTAATCAGTATTATGGTTAATGTTTGCTTTTACTTGGTTTCCAGCTGGGAGAAGGATATATAGCAATTCCTCCCAGAGTACATGTCAGAAGCCTAAAAATGTCAGAAATACCTGGTTTCAGTTATGCACTGCAACAATATTTCCTTGGCTGGGAAGAACGAGAAGGAGAGCTTGCAGCACTTAGAAAAAGAGGAGAAAAATGGCATTTTGGATACATCCTTACAGGTGCCTATCCCATTTTCTAGTCTTGCTGCAAAAAGCATAATGGTCGATCGGGAAATGGATGGTGTTCATCACGGTGTCTGGAGTCAGCAACAGTCCCAGTTAGAGCCATGTAACTCCTGGTGAAGTCAGTGGGACAGGGCATCCAGTGGGCTGGAAAGCCATTCCTCCAGTGCATGGTTCATACAAATCACTCCCCTTTCAGAAGTGACCTAACAGCTTATTTATGCTGGCATCAGTGAGTAAGCATGCAAAAAGCCATGAAAAATTCGAAGGAAGAATTTATCTAATTGAAGGTGGAATTTCTCCCTGTTTAATTTTCAACATGGTTATAGGTCAGGAAAAGGGTCTGTTCTGTATCTGAGCTGGGATTCTTGAGGATGCCCACATTCTAACTCCCCAAAATCCTTACTGTGATTGCATTCAATCTGAACTTAGGCTGCTGCAGCTTACAAATTCTGCATATCCTTCTAGTATCAATCTTGGGCTCTTTCTAAGGAACACTATAAATCTTCTCATCCACCCAGCTCTGACTGTGCCACACGGCTGTGGAGGCTGCTGGCAGGGGACAGTCTGTCACTCCAGGCACAAAGACAATGGCCATTCTCCTCACCATCATTAGCACAGCCCTAAACAGGCACAGAAAACCACCGGAGTATTCCCTCGCTTTACTTCTCATCTCACCACAATTTTCAGGGTGAATACCAGAGTTCTTCAGCAACTTAGGCCTCAAGTAGCATCCAAAATTGTCTTGGAGGAAGGTCTAGACTCAGCTGGGATATTTAGAATTAAATGGTTCTCACTTACTTTGTTTAGCATACATTCAAAGTTCCACTAAGTTTCACATCAGCTGCGGGTAAATGTTCTAGATCACACCTGCAACTTGTGTCTTAGGGGGAAATATTTCAGTGCTTGCCCCTGAGAAAAGTAGTAGTTTCATTCAGCTCCCTCAGTCCCACTCAGGTATTTCCAGAGGAACAAGGAGTAGAATAAGAAAATCTCCCAGATTTACAGAAATGGTGTACAGGTCAGCTGTCAACCACTTTCATCCAGACCTGGCAGAAGGAGTCAGCTCAGTGAGTGGGACTGAAAGACAAAGGGCTGGAACTACTGAAATTTCAGTACATGCCAGAGGCAACCTGGCTTTCTCCAGCCTTTTTCAAGGTCTGACTCTACAGAAAACTGGTCCAGAGTTAGCAGTGGCAGGCCCAGTGTGGATGAGCACCCACACAGCTCTGCAACCACAGCCACATCCCGTGGCAGGGGAGGGTGTTTTGCACAGCACTACCAAAGGAACAGCCCCTGGTATGACGCTACTTGTGGATGCTATGTCAAAATCCATCAGCAAAAACCTCGGCCCTTCACTTCAAAAAACACATTTCTGGAGAATATGAATATTCCTGTTTGTTATTCAGAAATGGATGGGTTTTCCCGCTACCCTGGTAACATCCATAACAGTCAGTTTTCAGGAAGTGTCATAGGTTTTTAGCAGAAAAGTCCAGAAACTTTAAAAAACCCCAAACCCCCATATAATTAGAAACACTTGTACTGGGAATGATGGCTTACTCTTGTTATGCTATAAAACGCAGAAACTCGTCTTTACATGAATTTCCAGTAACCTCTGTTTTTCTTACTCTTTTATACATGCTGTCCTCATAATATTTTTATAGGATGCGACAAAGAAACTATTTCAATAAAGCTTTTCTTTCTTCATGTACTGAGGAACTATAACTTTTCATTTAGCCTTTTAAGATATGACACATCCTTTGACACTTTCTGACTCCCGGTACAAGGCAAAGGCAACTTCTGAGCTTGTGTTTAGGTTTTCCTTCTCTTTTTGATCTGTTTAGCTGAGCTCTTGTCAGTTGAGAAAGAATTTTTAACCCGTACATTTCTGGATGTTGGAAAAAAAATTGCTTTTCATTAACACCAGGACTGCTGCACTTAAGAGCTGCAGCAGAGCTCTCTTCCACCACATGGGACTGGACACTTTTTAGCAGAGCTCTTTTCCGCCACACAGGACTGGACTCTTTTATCCTTTAGTGCTTCCTTGATTTGTCTATAACGTCCCACTTCTTAAAGTTTTCCAGTCAAAAGCTCCCTTTAATAATTTTCTTATTTATTACTCTTTATGAACGTGCCTATTGGCCTGGATCAATAACGTAATCCCAACTGCCCTACAGATATCACTAACTCCACAGATAAAGATAAGCTTATGGGTCTTTCCCTTCCTTGGTCTTTACTCACTTTTCCATCTACTTCTAAGCAAAATCCACAAATGCTCAAGTTGTCATTATTATTATTTTTTTTTAAATTTTATTTTTTCCACTAATCTTTACATTAGCTATTTGGGATCTTAAAGACTGAAGTACTGAAACTAAATTGTCATACTTTTGTATACAAATACGCTCCTACAAAGGCTAATAAAGAACAGGCTAATTTGCACACTCAGATAAGAAAAATTTAAAAAATCAAATATACTTGTGTGAATAGAAAATAACACACATAACACTTTTTGCAAATGAATCTGGGCTTGATAGGTCCGTTTTTCCTTCAGGTTAACTTCAAGACAACATTATGCCCAGTCACACCCATATTCATCTGCAGAATTTAGCCCTAAGCCAGTTCAGATATAATTATTATCATTTCCTCCTACTTCCCTTTAAAGTACTGCAGGCATAGTTTGCTTTGAAAAGAGCTGAACAACTTTTTCCCATGAAATACATAAAATAATCCTCTACTTAGAGCACTTGCTTCTTTTCACTCTCTACTTTATGCAGCACATGTGGTTCTCATGACAAGAGAAAGGAAGAGATTATTTTCCTCTCCTTTTTAATTAATCCGTTTTGTACCAAAGCTGTAAAAAGAAAGCAAAGATTACTTAGTCAAAAGTTTTTCTCTCGTGACCTTCTCAGTGATGAGCAAAAATGGAAATTACTTGGAATTAGAGGCTGGCTAAGGTAGTGAACTAGCTGTACATCTTTACAGGTTTACCTCATTGACAGTTTACATCAGACACACAAATTAAGTTTGTGGTCCCATCCTGGGCCTCATTTGTACAAATCACAAGCTCCAAGAGAGCAGTGCCGTAAATCACCCCCACAGGCAGCCAAGAGAGATGGGTGGGTGCAAATGCTATGTTTCAGCCCTGGTCCTTGGGTCAGGTAGTCTCTGTGTTTCCTACCAGCTCCCCGTTCAGCTCCACTCTCACTTCCTCCCTCACTTCCCAGCCAACCTCACTTCCAAAAATGCCCACTCCTCAAAAAAAGTCAGTTTTAATAGATGAGGTTAACACGGAGCCTAGAAGAAAGCACTTGCAATGGTTAAAATGAGGGATTTATATGCAGCTGACAGGAGGAAAGTATCTGACAACCTTAAGTCAAAGTTGCTCTTCTGGCTAATATCATTGTTAATGATAACAATTCTAAAAAAATCAAATGCCTCACTGAAACATCACATTGTACTTCTTTATCACACTGAACTGAGGCAAACAAACCTTTATAAAAAATTTCAGAGCCTTAAAGGCTCTTTCAAGGCAGGAGCTGCTGTAGCAGAAGAGTGTGGTGCTGTGAACTTCAGAGACATTGCCTCCAGGACAGCACTGGGGGAGCTTTCACACAGACATGTTAGAAATTCTGACCAAACCAGCTCAGCACAAGTAAACTGTAAATAGACAGCAATTCAGAGGGAGGAGAGGGAGCAAACAGCCAAAGATAATAAGATAAACCATACATAATTATTCAAATAGACTAAACATAAATAAAGCTGCATGTGTGTCTCTGTAAGCCCTCCGGGTCATTACGGAATTAAGGACACAATTAACAAGGATTAAGACATTTTCAAGAAGCTGAATTTATTATTTACATTTGTTCTCACTGTAGTGGGGGATTTTGAAATTTATTGAAATGATGATTGTGCTGTTATGAAGATAAACATTTCTGAAGAAGAGGTACTGGAGCAAGTTAAGAAAACCTAAGCTGATGAAGTTAAAAGAATTCAGGAGTGTTCAGAAGCTAAACTTCAGAACAGAGAGACTGGCAAGAGCATACAATGTGGAAAAAACAAGGATGTTTTCCAAGACTAAAGAATTTCTCTCTTCCAAAATGTGAGACAGAAAGGAACGTAGGTAGGGTCAACCCCAGCACTGAGGATGCTCACTGTGTGCAACCACAGACATTGTTAGTTTGGGGTTCAGGATCAGGCCAGCTGAGCTGCAGCTCTCTCCCTCAAACCTGCAAAAGAGTCCCGTCGAATTAAGGAAGCAGAAAGTGTCAGTAGGTTTTCAAAATCCTTTGACAGAGCTCCACATAGCAGAGCGGTGGGTCAAATGACAAACTGTGGATTAGTACACTGCATTATAAATGGATTAAGCAACAGGAAACAAATAATCTTGGTACGGTCCTGTGTGACAATAGTAAATGCTAAACCCCTAGTGTCTTAAAGGTTACCCCTCACATCTTCCCTTTTCCATTATGTTTATTTGCTCATTGTGAGGTTTTATAAAGAGGTTGCCTGAAGAAAAAGGGTAACATTTGCTTTCAGCTGGATTCTCCTTGCCTCCACCACCCCTGGGATGACACTGCTAGGCTGAATAGCTATGCCAAGGTTCATGCTACCACATTATACATTCCAATTTCTTACTATTGGGACAATATTTCACACCTTCCTGGCTGTGATTTTTCTTCTGCTATGTCATCCTGCCACATCAGAACCTGGTCTGGAAAGTGAAGCAGGAGAAACACAGAACACCATGGATCTGGTGCTGTTCCTCAAATGATTTTTCAAAATGATTTAGTGAGGAATGACAAAGTGTCACTGAAGTTTATGCACGCTGCTAAGACTGAAGAGCAGCATAAATTATGGAAGATGGCGAGTGATTTCAGTAGATCACACGTATACACCCCAGGCACGTAAAATGTAGTCTGAGGAATACAAAATAACATGCTCCTAGGTGAAATAACAGTTTCTTGACATGAAATGGCATTTTCTTCACATCATGGTTTCAGAAAAATTCAGTATAGGTTGCAGAAGGCATTCCCCCCACCTCTCCCAGGGTGCATGTAATGACGCTTAAGCAAATAAAATAGCATGAGCCATGCTAGGTAAACAGACCAACACACTGCAGGCAGTTTCAGACCTCTCTATTTGGCAGGCTGTTTCTTCTGTGTGGAGATCATTGCTGAACAAGGGCTCTGACTTCGGTTTTGTTCTGGTGTTTGCCACAGCTGAAGCAGCAGCTGAAGAGATCCTGGGAAAGCTGGTGGAAACAGAAGCATGGCTGACCAGGTACGGAGAAGGCGTGAAGGGAAATGGACATTAGCCAGCAAAAAACACACATGCCCACCCTCACTGCTCATGCAGGCAGCTTGCTCCCAGCCCTCGCTGCACTCCCAACTTGCCCAGGGTCTCTGCCTCACACAGAAGGGGCACGCAAGGTTCAAGTGTTCCCCACTCCAAGCCTGCAACAGACCAGCGGACTCATCACCTTTTCTTCACTGTCTGAGCTTACTACCTGACCCCCATGTCCTCGCCTCTTTGCTGGACTCCCGAGGCAGTGGATTCACATCAATGTGGGGTGCTCTGCCCTGTCCCCAGCCTCCCATTCCCACTCCTTCCTTTGCACATGTCCTGGTCTTATCTATCTCCTGGTCAGCTGGTTCAGAAAGTTAAGCTGACAGAAACCTAATTCTGCAAAGGTCCCAAACTGCAACACCAGTGCCTGCCTTAGGGGCAAGTAGCAGGTGAGGGATGGGAAAACACAGCCAGAGGTGAGGATGCCATGACAGCAGTGCCATGAGAGCTGTTTGGAGGTTCGGAGCTGTCTCAGAAGCACACCCTTTGGCAGCAGTCTGCTGGCCACCTCAAAACTGAGGCTTGTCTTCACCTGTGCAGCAATGACAGCCTCATGTCGTGAAGGCAAAATTTTCAGATGAAAACCTGCAGAGTTTGGGCACCTCTTCATTTCGGAGGCACCCCGCTGTTCAGGAGCTCAGGGTCACACCTTTAGGGTTGAGCACTTAGGCCCCATGGGGAGTAGTTAAGCCTTTTTTGATCTCCTTTACCTTCTGATATTGCTGTTAAGGTCCATGCGCTGGATTTAAATAACCATTTTGTGACGTACATAGAAGAAAACCACATGCAATGGAGAGAGTGCAGAGAGGATTATCACTCTGCTGTAATGGAGCCAGGATCATGCTGCAACGATGCTCAAGGTCATGCAAGGTCATCAAAGGATGATTTGAAAGCGTTGCTTGCGTTCTTGCCCAGGAGAGAAGAAAATCTGGACTAAGCTGGGAAGGAGAGGGAGTCTCACAGGCACTGCATGTTTTCACAGAGCAGCCCAAGCAGAACTCCTGCTATTTCATGAGGAAATACTGAAAGAGCAGAAAGAAACTGGCACCACTGGTGCCCTCTGTGAACCTTCTCTATGCCCTGTTCCTCTGCCTGCCACTGCCCTCTCCTTTGCAAGAGTGGCAGGGAGGCAGCGTGGCCAGGCAGCATCCTCTGACTGCTGGCAGACCTCTCTCATACAGAGGTGAGACACAGAGAGGAACCTGTCCAAACCTCCTAGAAGGATAGAAAAGGGGAGTCACTGCCCAGTGCCAGCAAAAGAAATCTCTCCAAAGCAATCGTTTCGCAAGTGGGGGCTGGGAAAGAATTAACTGCTTCAGTTAGGCAGGGCTCAAGGGGAAGGGAGTGGTAGCTTGGGTATTTTTCATCTAGACAATTAGGTCTGATCCTCGGGGCAGTGGGTGTCAGGCCAAGGCTGGAAAACTTTCCCTAAACTAGCAAAGCACAAAGCTTTCACGCAGTGTGTGCTCAGCCCCGAGAACTTCCTGGTAACTCTCGGGTTATTGAGGCAGATTGTTGATTAGAATCCAAGAGAGGATTAGAAACTCTTTTAAGCATATATAGTATTTGCAACTGTGTGAGTTAAGCAAACGGATACAAGGGAAATCAAACCTCATGCTTCAGGGCATAAACTGCTCTCTTGTGAGTCAGGATCAACCTTTTTTTTTTCCTCTACGCATCGCATCTCATAATTAGCTAGGTGCTTGCTGTGGTTTTGATTTGCTCTGAAGCATCAGTTACTGGCCGCTGCCAGAGGCAGGATGCTGGACTAGATAGACCCGTGATGTGTTTCTGTAGGGCAATCCTTTTGTTCCCATATTGGCAAGGCTTTGTGGGAAAGCTTTAGTGATTCATGTCTTCAGCAGCCCCTGGTCTTGCCGAACATTGTCCTCTCATTTCCATAGGCACTAAAGTCACTCTGAATTGCTACAGAAATAAAAAGGCAAAGTTGCAGGAAGGGTTATTTATCTACATGGTGCAGACAGCATTTATTTAGTAAACACAAAGATGCTTTTAGGACCTGTATGGACAATTTTTTGCTAGCAAGAAATTAATTATTTTCCGTATTCCATTTCAGCTGCAAAGCCAAACAACTTCCAGAACGTTTTGTATGTTAAAAAATACATATTTCTCTGTGTGCGTGTATACACATACATTTATGCATGTATATATATAAATATAAGTTGGTCCAATAAAGGGGTTTGAATTACTAGCATTTCCTTACAAATTAAAGGCAGGCAAGGACCAGTAATGCAGGTGACAGAGCATGCACTAACAAAGTCTGCCTCTCCATGCTGCCTCTTTGATGTACCTCATCTTTGCCCCGAAGGAATTTCATTATCCTATGGTGAGCTGGTAATGAAATCTGTACTCAGAATCAAGCCTTCATAGAAAACGATATCTTGACTCTTTGTTCTGTACAGACTAGCTGTGTGTGGTAGGAATATGTTTCTATTTGTGTGTGATCTGAGTGTACTTTGAATACTGATCTCTAGATAAAAAGGATAGAGATCTAATTTGACAAAATACTAAATTACTCTATCTTGCCTTATCTAACAAAATTCTGATGCTTATTATTGTGATGAATATTTGGGGCGATACTTGTGGTGTTCAGCATGTGTGAGAAAATCTCTCTGTGGAGAACTGACTGGAGTGTCAAAGACCCTGATTTATAAAGAGTGCAGAGGGCTCTTAAGTACTATTTTTAGAACAATGCCGCAACAGATTTACACGCAGGGAAAAAACCTTCCTCTACAGTCACTTAGGAGCAAAGTAGCATTTCACTGCATAATAATGAGGAATTAATTGCTCTTTGTCATCACTTTTTATGCAAATTACCATAGAACACTTGCCCAATGTGCATTTTACCTTTTAACAAAGAAAGTAGTCATGACAAAATAGACCAAATTTCATAAGCTAAAGACAAAAGTAGGCTGTACCATACACAAATTGAAGCTAGCAAGTCTATTCCTTTGAGGAACTCTATCAACTTCCTATGAAAGTCCATTAAAAAAAAAAAAAGAAACAAGGAAAAGGTTTCTTGGCCTACATGTCTAGTTAAATTAAATTAAGTTCAATTATTAGACAAGTCAAATTTCTTCACATGGAATTTGCTCATCGCTCCTTACAGCCTTTGTTTATTTTTTTTCTTTTGCTTGGCATAATCACCAAATATCACCAATATTTTGTTTCCTTACTGCTTACAAGATTTTACTGTATTGTTACTGAATTTCAAAACTCATGGGTTGCCAGTTGTTAAAAAAATGTTTTTCTGACTTATACTAAAAAAAAAAAAACCAAAACCCCAACAAAAATAAAAACATTGTCAGCCTTGTGTTTCATGTATGTTTTCACAACATCTACATTTAGATTAAACTGACAATTCTTCAGAGAAAACCAGAACAGAAACAGCTACAGAATAGCATTTCATTTCACTGCAAGAAAGAGAAATACATAATAAATCATCGTTCTTCTACATGAAGCTTTAATTTTTTAGTCATTCTGCAACTGACATTGAAAATTTAATGTAAAAATTAACTAGATGGCAGACTGGGTCAAAACGTAGACATCCTAATGGATTGCCTTGTGTCAAACCATTTTGTCCAGAAACATCTCAACGTGTTTTCTTTTTCCTGAGAAACATAGGAAGGATATCAGCGTGCCAGGAGTTTCTGTCTTGCATGTGCAATGAATTAATTCAGTGAACCAGCGGGTCTTTTCAATCTCTAGTTTCTACCAACTTCAAACATAATAGCGAGTTCCAACAGAGTCCCTTTTCTATTCATAAGCTATTCACTGCAAACCTTTGTAGTTCACAACTTCAAGTTAACATAGCAAAGAGCAGTTTTAAATCACTCCCGTAATCAGGGGTCACAATTATTTGCTGCAGCTACCAAAAAAACCCCCAAAAAACACCATACGCTGCAAGCCAAGGCACTCTGCTTTCACCTCTAAGACAGAAAAATAACAGAGACTTGACTTCTGCCTTAAGTGTTAACACTTCAGCAACACTATCTATTAATCAGAAAATAGTTGAATGCAGCTTATAAATCCCTCTGCATGGAAAGAGCCACCTTCATCCTTACAGAAATATATTTTCTGTCCTGGTCCTTGGTTCAGGTGCCTTCTTGAAAAAAGCAAAAGAGATGAATGTGAGAAATAAATGAATCAAACAGATAATTAAATATGTCAGTGGAAACCCACAGTTTCACCGGGGTCTCAAATCTTTGGTTAGTATTAGAGTTAAAAGCAAAATGAGCTACCCCTGCAAAAGCCAAAGCCTTCAGTGCAGCACTGAAGCACTCCAACCCCCCATACCCTCTCAGAACTGCAGTGTATCAGGGATTTAGCCTTTAATAACAAGTCCAAAATGCTCCCAACACCTTCTCTAAGGCCATCAGAGGTGGGGATAGCCAGCATGCCAGTAGGGCTAGCATGTGCCCGCTGAGTGCCAGTACACCTGCATCCTCCGTGTTCCGCCCCAGCACTCCTACCAGTCCTCCTCCAGTCTCTGTTCAGCCAGAAGCATTCCCAACCTCCACAAGCCTTCTTATGCTCCAGTCATGTTTCAGCTCCATGAAGCACACATTATTATTAAAATACACAATAACAGACTTGCCTTTCAAATTTTACATTCCCAAGTGTTGCTGTGTGTCACTTACCACCCCTCCCTCTGAAGGCACACTGGACACCTTGGACATCCCCCATAACACAGCAGTGTCTACCGCTGCTGGGCTCTGACAAAGCTGGTGGTGGCTTTGCATTCTGCTTTGTCCTCCCCTCCATCTCCACTGCCCACCCCCAGTGCTCCAGGCTTCTCTCCCAGTCACACCAGCACTGCATTGTCTCCATGGCTCCACCTGCTACATCCTGCATGACTCAGCACCAGAAATACCTCTCCAGCATAAGGCTTAAGCAGCAGTGTGCTCAGTATTCCTTCTCCTGCAGAGGCAAAGGGAGCATACAGCCACCATGACAGCAGCCCAGACGGAGAGAGACTGGGAGAGACAGTGCCAGAGGCACAAGAGGAAGCCAGGAATCCAGTCAGACATCCCACCAGAACTGCCAGTTCTGAAGAAACTCCTTCTGACTTCCCTAAGACAACAGCCAAATGTCCTCTGCTGAGGCTGCACAGCCCATCCAGGAAAGAAAGAAAAAGCCTCTGTTACAGTATGCACTGAAAGCAAAATCATGGGTGCTAGAAGGTCACAACTGTTACCAACTCAGTATCTCTGTGAGTAATAATTACCCCTAGGTTTTTACTCTTAATAAAGAGATTTAAGTCTAGTCAGCCATTGGCACATGTGTATAAACTCTCATAGATGTTGAAGACTACGTGGAGAAGAAGAGTCCTTAGAAATACCGATTTCTCTCCACAGAATAGTGCTTTTCTTCTTACCTATCCTCTGTTCCTTCCCAAAATCATGACTTTGAATTAAATCTTGCCAAGTAACTGTTGTCCTGTGACATGTCAGAACTGCATCCTAGACTGCTCAGAAATATCTCTGAGCTCTTGAATGGAAAAGAGTCTCCAGCCTGACATTTAATATCTAGAATACAAACACCACTCTGTCATATCTAGATTAACCTCTGTGTGCCCTCTTTGTTCTCCAGTCCCAGATGTTTTCCCTCCCTTGGCACTGTTCAAGAGAAAGAAGCGTTCTTCTAATCCTCTTGTGCATCCCTTGATTTGCAGAAGGACAGCCTGGACAAAGCAGATGTTTTGCCTCCTCTCACAGTTCGCTGCAGATATTTTCACTTTTCTGGATAATGGGATTAGGAATGAGGTCTACAGCCATGAGCTACACCATAACTGATATGGTAAAGGGATTTCCATGACACAGGGCTGAAGGAATTACCATGGACGTGATGGTCTGCTGATGGGGGATAAAATATCAGGAGGGCAGATGACCCTTATAAATTGGCAAAGCAGAAGGGTGAGTAGTACCAAGGTGGCACAGTTCTGTGCTGGCCTTGCACAAGACCCACAGTCTTTGTACTCTCTCTCTTTGTGACTGTCCCTTTACATAGGAAGTGGCTGCCCCCCTCCCCCAATTATGACAGCAGTAACAGAATATTTGACTACCTCCACTTCTCCCACAAAGTCGAAACTGGCATCTGAAATCCCTCACTTGCAGACGAGTCAGTGGGCTTTCTCCTCTCTTTTCCCCAAAGCCAGGGATGCATTTTTGGTAAGATTTGTACCTCTGACTGCATTGGAGCATACCTGGGAACACTCATATATAGTGCTACATGCTAGTATTTTTCAGGTCTAGTGAACTTATCACCAGCAATCTAGGAAGAATCTATAACATGTTGCTCCAATAAACGGCACTGTTTGTAAATCTGTGTTTGTGAAAGTTCCTATTGAACCCGATCAGACTTACAGCGCTGAATTGGCACACTGCACTGTTTGTGAATCTGTGATTGTGAAGGAGACCAGACCTACAGTGTAACCCAAGCTATTTGTGCATCTGGGATCTTCATGAACGCAACTGGATTTACAGTGTCAAACTGGCTCTAATCAGAAATTAAGCTCAGCCACACCCAGCCCCTCCAATCTCCGGGCTAGCTGGAAAGCAAGGGGGCTTAATTTCTGCTAAATTTCTATACTTTTAATACAAAAACTATAAAGACCAAGTGTTGTTGAAAATATGGATTACAAGGCTTTTGAGCGAGCTGTGCTAAAACTGGGTTTTGTCCACAATTGCCCTCAACCAATTTGACTATGCTGATTCTTAGTGATAGGAGAACGCATGAACTGAGATTTAAATAAGTCATTACAGATGTCCTTGCTTTTAGAAGCAGACTCTGGGATGATCCTGACCTGCAAAATCATGGAATTTGACAGAGTTGACCTTTAGAATTCTTAAAAAAAAAGTTTTATATTATATTTTAAAATACCATTCTAAATGCAAATTCTAAAACGTAACTCACAACTTGTAAATAATAATGAGCACACTAATTAAAAAAAAAAAAGCTGAAAGCAGTAATAGAGCTGAGGAAATTCTCAGCAGATGGCACTGATTTAAAACAAAATGAGGAAGGACAAAGCCTTAACCTGGCTGGCCATCTCCAGGACTTGCTGTGGGCTGTATTTGCATTGCTTTTCACAGCACTGAACTTCAAAGCACCAGCAGGCTGCTAGGACTGTGTTTGCTTTGGGGCTGACAAATTCTGACCTCCTGGAAAATCATTGGAAAGAATAACCTTTAGCTCATTCATCCTACCTGTCTAGCATAGGTGTTGCAATTACTTTTGCCAAATTAAACTATGTCAAACCTAAGTCAGGTGATCCCAGCAAGCAGCTGATGTGAACAATTTGCTTCTCTTTTCTTTTTATTGAAAAAGATAAAAACCAGAGAATCCACTTAATGACCACAGAGCACTTTTTGGATGTAATGCCTAAACCTTAATGATTCCTGGCCCTCTGTTTCTTGACATACAAGTTCCTTATATTCCCTTTTTATTATGTTATCTGCATCAACTTTTTTAAAGGTCAGTGCCTGCCATGTTTTGCTACATTGCTTCCTCACACAACAATTTTAGTCCCAGCAGCAACGCTTCATTAGTACTTCAATATACTTCCAATATTATATCTCACCAGATCCTCAAAATACCATGCCAGGGATCTGAAGCTCTGTGCATGACAAATGTTCCTTTGTGGAGCTTTTGATGTGATGTCAAGCCACGCTCCGGAGACACTACCTTGTGGATCTTTGATACCGCGCACCATGACAATGTCTCCTTCGTAGCTGTCACCGCCACTGACTCAGGGCGTGCTGTTAGTGCTGTCAGTGCTCCAGGAAACGTAATGTACCTGGGGTGTGTTAGGCTCTGCTTGCAAAAAGACATATGGTGCCTGTAGTATAATCAGTAATCAACTGTGAATTTCTTAATCACTGCGAAGAAAATGATGCAATGTCATTAATTCTACCTGCACAACCCAGGAGAATATGTGCATAATTACCAATAATGACTTAGATCTCTGTGCAGGACCAGGGCTTAGCCAGGAAAACTGATATTTTTCAACCCAAATGCTGCAGGGCAAAATGTACTTCAGAAGGAAATGACAACTTCCTGAATTAAAATCTGCAAAATTTGTCCTTATTTTTCCCTTTTCACTCCTTTATTTCCATTGTAAATATCAAATTGCATAAGATCCACTAAGGTGTTGCTCATTCATAGTCTTTGAGTCAGCGTGGTTGAAGCCAAGACTGCAGTACTTGTCTTCCCATAGCACTTTAAATTAGGAATTGCCTCTCACTAGGAAAAAGCCATTTGTTTTTATAAATACGTGACTGAAATACCTTGCAATACACAGAGCTCTCCAACAAGTGGCACTATTAAGACTATTCAAGTTATGAGATTGATATGCAAATGAGATCTCAGAAAGGGATGTTGGGACATGTTTTACAATATTGGATTCACTTTAAAATCTTTTAAATTTACATATGAAACATGATTGAAATATATATTCATAATTCAGCTACCCTGGAAAGTTTTGTGTTATCCAAAAAGGAACCACTGAAAAGTAGGTCAAGTGCCATAAGCTCAACAAGGCAGTCCTCTCCAAAGAGATGAAGCCATGGCAGTGTGGAGAAACCACCTAATTAATACGTTGGTAAAGGTAACAAGCAACCAGGAAATTTGTCCATAGCACTGAGCCAATGCATGTTGCTGAATGTGTGGATGCAGCCTTTTCTTGAGGATGCATTGCAGCGTTCATGGCAAGTCATCCTTCAACTGTTTTTGGGTTAACTTCTAGATTGTACCTCTTCACATTCATTCTTACCTTATTTTGTCTTTGCTTGACAAATTGGGGATTGTTTTGAGAGACCATACATGATGCCTCTTCAAATAACACATATTTGTCTGGAATATATTGATGCCTAAGGTGGCCACCTAAAAAACAGAGACTAGACAGGAATAAGGGAATAAAGGTAGGTATTTATTTGAAGGGCATTCAAAGGTACACCCTGGACTGGCCAAAGGCTACACCCAAGATAGGCCCTGAGTCATGAGTTCTTCACACTTTTATAAGTTTGGTACATTTGCATATCAGGGTTAATTGTCCAGTTATAACCTCAGTTAATGATGTAACTACCCCAAGTTTGCCCTCCTCTCAGAGGCTTTTAGTTTACACATTTTAGGGCCTGGTGTCCTTGAGGTGGAAACCTAGAGAGGTTTGTTATGTCTAACCAGCATGAGAGAACAGCAGCTAACAGGCCACAAGAAACTTCAGAGTTACACACTAGGCAGTACAGGATTTGAAAAACATACAAGTTAAAACCTAAGGCATCAATATGTTTGGCTTCACTGCGAGAAAAACGGTCCAGAAATAGTTACATATACAAAAATTTAGGCATGAAGTTAGTTGATGGCAATGGAAACAGAATCAGACTAGATTTGTTGCTGGAATATAAGCAGTTTGGAAATTAATTGGGAAGCCAAGGCACTAAAATGTAAAATACGTGATATAAAAATAACATTTTTAAACAGTAGGCTTTATTTGGTTAGTATAATATTCCTTCTGTATTTGGAAATCAACTCTGTCAGTTTTTCCCCCGTTTTCTGGTGTTATATAGAGGTACAACAACCATAACAAAATAATGATCTGGGAGACATACAAGAATGTGAACTCTGTCTTGCGTTATGAGTTGATCACGAAATTATTAAAAGCATTTGGATACCAAAAGCTGCATAGAGCTACTTGGTGAGTTTTCAAAAAGCCTCTGTGCAGAGTCCCTGCTTAGCTCTACCTTTTTTCACTCTGTGCTGATATCTCTGTCCTGCACAAGCACGACCTGATTCACACTGAAGCCACTGCAAATTTTATCACAGCGTAAATTGAGTAATAAAATCTAAAATGGACATTTTCACATTACTCTTCCTTTTAGCCAAACAGTAGCATTCATTTTACAACATCAGCCAGGACTACAAATGGCAATTATTGTGCTATGGGCAGAGTGTGCACAATGTGCTTTGTTGAGTTCTCAATTTGGACGGCTTTGACTACCTGGAGCCATATCTCCTGGAGTGTGCTGTAAACAACAGAATACGTGAGCTTTGAATGTAGTGGCATAACAGGCACGTAGAGTGCTAACTAAAGCATTACAAATGCTGCATGGCTTATTTTTATCTCTCTGTCCTTCTCATTACAGTATTTTTATCTCTCATGCCAATACAAAATTATTTTTGTGTCTCAGGGAAAAGCAAGGCAACACGAAGACTCAGCCCTACTAGTGTATAAACGTGATGAGTCTGCTTACATCCTGTGGGACTTTTCGCGTGCTTAACACCATATATGTCTGCAGAACCAGAACCTAAATGGCACTGGTGAGCAAGGCTTTATATGAACATTACTTGGAAAGGGAAAGTGAAGTTTATGAGTCAAAATCTCCAGTGGGGTGCTATTCGGCAGCCACATGCAGCTAGGAAAAGTAGGGGCAAAATGCTATAAGGAACTAAAGGGTTTCCACTTTACACAAGCAGAGAGTAGTGCAAAATGCAAACTGGGGAGAATCACGTTTTTGAAAAGTGACTATATACTTGCCCTGATGTACACAGAGCTGAATTTAGGTTGACAACATAGTTTTCTGTAGTTTAGCAGACTTTGAAAATGCAGGTAGCCTGATGAAGCTGCTGCAGTTTCAGAAGAAATCATTGAGAAAACTTAACCGGAATGGCTCCCCTCTAAAAGATACAGAAAACACAGTATATCATCTGGCTCTAGTGAAAGGGTGAAACAGAGGATGAAAACGTACAATGAAAACTGACAAACGCAGAAAAAATAACAAACATACACATGTTAATTACCGAACGTGCTTTTGTTAGCAGTAGGTCACCATCATTCTTTATTGACATTTACTGCAACTGTAATTTCTTTTTCAAGACCACTGACCCAGGAAAATGTAACCCTCTAGTTATCCAACGCCCTTTAATTAGAGATGTCTCCAGAGATAATCTCACTCACGGCCCCTATTGTGAATCATTTATTCTCCAACTTTCCTTTTTATCAGCTGTCTTTCATCTTTATGTTTTTCTGTCCAAACTCGGCTGAGTAACTCGGGCTTGCAGAATGCGGCTTATTCATTTACCGGTCCTCCCAACTGCATTTCATGTCCACTGACATTTGGGGTCTCGCTCAGAAGCACCGGCTGCCGGCACCAGGATAATTTGCAGGAATCACAGCTTTCCACTTGGCAGAAGGAACCATGGCGCCAAGCCTCGGGGTGGGAAAAGCTCTCGGAATCGGGCGCTTTACACACACACACACACCCCCGAGAGGAGGAGAAGAACAATCAGCGCTGCCGCGCTGGGAACACTTGTCGGGGTTTTGTTTTTGTTTTTGTTTTCAGTCCCGGGAGCGCTCATGTCCCCGTGCGATGTTCGGCACGGCTGACTCATGACTGTTGCGCGCTTGCGGTCGGCACTATAAGTAGGATGAGGTTTCTCCGGGGGGCGGAGCGCGCAAAATAACGCAGGCATCAACACCGAGGCGGCCCCGCCGGCAGCCAGGGGTGACCGGGGTGGGTGTTCTTTGCCCTGCCCGTCACACCCTGCCCGGTGCCTCCCCACCGCCACAGCCGGAGCGGCGGGCCCCCCTCGGGCCGCCC